>OZ025248.1:15165920-15489981 GCA_964019135.1 Arenicola marina | reverse complement strand
GGTTCCAGGCCGTAGTCGTTGTCCCGCGGCAGCCAATCATGGCGTCGCATCTTACGTCTTGTGTGGAAAAAGCCATTCCGCTGATGTTATATTCACACATATTTATTGGTCCTATGGTAAAGAAGGCGTAAAAAAGAATTCATGTTTATCTCCTTGGTCTATCTTCTTGGCATGAACCAGACCTGGGTACCAAGCTTGCCGCTGCAGCATAAAGAAACTCCTTTCAACCAATTAAATTTAGGAATATAAATCAAAATGACATTTGGCTAACACGGATAACGTATTGCCCTCTACACATGATGTTTTCTATCTTGAAATTTCCCGGGATTTTGTTACTTAATAAATCGTTTATTTCACTAAGCACAATAATAAAAGCACAATAACTGCAGTAAAAAGGAAAATAAGATGGAACTATCTACAAACTTGCATTACTGGTTCAAGACTCTTAGGAGTAATATGTGTTTCTAACACTGATGTTGTGCCCCCCCCCCCCCCGTCACAGACAGGAGGCGGTGTCGGCCGCCATCAGTGAGAAGGACGCCCACATCGCGCTCCTTGAGATGGCCCCCAACCAGAAGACTGAGAACATTGAGGCTGTGGAGCGACTGACCAAGGAGAAGATCAAACTCCAGCAACAGCTCAAAGACCTCGTAAGTCCTGGTGGCTGTCACTCTGTCAACGGGGGACATGTTCATGTCAATGAATCTGGCGCCATAGCACAGTCGGTCAGTCGTGTGTCCGCGCTGAAAGTGAGCTGCCAATCGGCGGTTTACGTTTTTTGGTACAACTGAGCGATCCTATAGAATTATGTCAAGTGTTTGCTCCGTATGAGCATTCATCAAATTTAAAGGAATTATTTATTAAAAGGAATTTGAAGCGGAACAGTGTGTGTTTGTAAGGTGCAGTGTATAGCAACGAATGAGCTATGTGTACTTTCATTAGCGTTTTTTAGATCTTCAGTTTAAATTGGCATATAGTCAACCTCCTAATGCGCTACACTTGTCTACCTACCCCTACCCCCACCCAACTACCCATCTACCCCAAACGCCTCCGCCACCCCATCCCCCTCCCCCCCACCCCACCCGCACCGCCACACCCGCCCTCCACTCCCACCCGCACGCCCCCCCCTACCCGCACCGCCACCCCCTCACCACCCCCTCACCCACACGGCCACCCCCCTCCCACCGCCCGCACGGCCACCCCCACGCACGGCCACCCCCACAGACTCAGAAGCGCATGAAGCTCCTCCAGCGGCAGCAGAACAAACCAGGAGACGTGAGTTCCGACTCGAGCGAGTCTAGCCCGGCCCGCGAGCTCTCCACGGGCAGCCTCGACCGGCGCCAGAGGCCAGCCAAGGTAGGGAACGCCCCCAACGCACAATCCACGGTGAGTGGTGGCGGCTGTCACCGTGACACGTTCACCGTGACACGTCCACCGTGACACGTCCACCGTGACACGTTCACCGTGACACGTCCACCGTGACACGTCCACCGTGACACGGCCACCGTGACACGTTCACCGTGACACGTTCACCGTGACACGTCCACCGTGACCCGTCCACCGTGACACGTCCACCGTGACACGTCCACCGTGATCCGACCACCGTGACACGTCCACCGAGACACGTCCACCGTGACCCGTTCACCGTGACACGTCCACCGTGACACGTCCACCGTGACACGTTCACCGTGACACGTTCACCGTGACACGGCCACCGTGACCCGTCCACCGTGACACGTTCACCGTGACACGTCCACCGTGACACGTCCTCCGTGACACGTCCACCGTGACCCGTCCACCGTGACCCGTCCCGGTGTGACGTAGAGGTAAAGCTAAGACGCCTTATATCATGTGCTAACCTAAAGTTTGTTTAAGGGATATATATATATATATGGCCAGTAGTGGATTTAATGATTCCTAAGTACCTGATATAACCTAATAATGTTTCGCACCCAAGTGAACTTGAACCAACATATTGGTGGTCTTCATATGGTGGATTTACTATTATGATATTATTGGATATTTTTTCGCCTGATCTCATTGGGTTTTCATTTCCATTGTACTGGCAGAAAGAAACAAAGGCAGGGTTATGGACATAGCAGTTCGACACCTAGCACACCAGCCAACAGGTACGATTACCCCTAGCCGCCAAGGTAGAATAACAGTAATTATAAAATGGCAAGCTAACTATTAATGAACGTCTGTCTGTATGACATGCCTCTGTCTGGATCACGCTTTAACGCTTTCCTCCGTAAGTCTGATGATAAATCCCTGGTGTGTGGTGTGACCTAGCCTGGCGCAAAATTTTTAAGAAGAGCCACACTCCAGGTGTACGTCACGTGATTTGCCTATACAGCCTGTGTTTCTTTTTCTCCCAGCGCGTGCCGCGTTTCGCACTGAGACGCTTAGCCCTTCCCGCCGTCCGCGTGGGTCGCCAGGGGAAACAACGTTACGATGATTGTGACGTCACTACATTAATGACGTCATGAGGATGAGGACGTCACTACATAAATGACGTCATGAGGATGAGGACGTCATGATAGTAATGACGTCATGAGAATGAGGACGTCACGACAGTAATGACGTCATGAGGATGAGGAGGTCACTACATTCATGACGTCATGAGGATGAGGACGTCACGACAGTAATGACGTCATGAGTATGAGGAGGTCACTACATTCATGACGTAATGAGGATGAGGACGTCACGACATTAATGACAACACGACATAGAGGATGGCGTCACTGTCAACCCTGGAGCTGTTTGCTTACCTTGTCGTGCGTGACTTGCAGTGAGCTGAATACAGACATGTTTGAGCTGTGATTCCCGGGAATGTCACTGTTCCGCTACCGCCAACAACCGTCTCGCTACCAGTGCCACCAGAACTGACACAACTTGAATGGAAGCCCCCTGCCGAGGAACGCTTCTAACTGGCTAAGAGTTCACAAAAATCTCTGCGATACTGCTGTTGAAATATGTTCCATTTTAAAGGCCGTGTCGTTGTTACCGTATTTCGTATCGTGGTTATTATACAGCGTGTTGTGTTGAAAATGGAGTTGGATGGCTGGCGTTATTGGCGGCTCTGATGAACACTATCTCACGGACTGAGAATCCACGTGGCGTTGCACTTTGATTCTGGGTCGCGTACATATGCTGACGTACCCTTGCTTTTCTGGGTCGAGTCTTAGAGTCTATAGAGTTATTGTGTTACTGCGATCATATAATACACATGTTTCTGGTGCGATGTTCATTGTATTTATATCGGCGTGAATGGCCAGACACACCTTCACCTAACACTGTGTCTTCTGCTTCTACAATTCGTACTTTTATCTGGCTACGTAAACTGCGGAACGAAATGTGGTTCCTGCAAATGTTGCTCTTTGCAAATGTTGTTTTCACTGCCAGGGTGATGTGGGTGGGTGTGTACACATATGGGGCGTTGCAGCATGGTTTATATATATGGATTCCCAGTCCGTGAGCCCCTGAAGACAGAGCTTACCTTTGTCAGGATACGTCATGGGACGTACTCACTTGGTTGCCATGGTAAATGATGGCATCCTGGGTGAGTTCATTAAAAGATGTCAGTTTCACGTATCAATATTTATGTGTGACATGACGTCAGGAATGACGTCATATACTTTAGACAATGGGATGACGTCATCACGTGTTGTGAGTACTCTCCAGGTGTCGATATCACAGACGTGGTTGGTACTCTACCGGCACTAATCTCACGGACTAGTTTTGTTTTTAAAGCACCCACCTCTTTCACCCCTTGACATAATGCAGTGAAATGAAATCATAATTCATATTTTATCTTACTTAGGTGACGTAGTATATATTTATACCTATGGGTATAGAGTATACACGACGAAATGAAATCCTAATCATTATCGAAAAGTGATGTGGTATATACGGATGAAATCGGTCTTTGGAGTAAGAAATCGGCTTGAAGCTGATAAGAAACAGGCTTCGAAACAAGTGAAGTAATTGTTATGAGGAGAGGCAACTTAAATAAATGTCGTTGGACACATTTAGTATTTATATTAACGTGATGTAAATGCAGTATGGCAGAATGCGAGAGGCGTCTGTTTGTGGATACTCAATATGCTATAGGGACTGATCAGACTATTGCAATCATTCCAGAAAGAAACACGTGGCCAGATTGGAGCCGTGTATGTTCAATGGAATGCAGTATGTTAAGTTATATATCGCTGCAGGAACTCACAAATCAGTGGCAATGTGTTTATTCAGTGGAACTCGCCAGCTGGTGAAGTACTTAACTACTCCAGTGCCTTCCGCCTTAGCTCGGACCGACATCACCCCAGCGAAGGCGGAGAATGTGTTATCTTCTTATGCAAAGGGCTTATAACTTTATTGAGGGGTATTTTATCTAGTCAGGTGGATCTTTGGGTCTCTCGATGTAAG
This sequence comes from Arenicola marina, assembly GCA_964019135.1. NCBI lineage: Eukaryota > Metazoa > Annelida > Polychaeta > Arenicolidae > Arenicola > Arenicola marina. Next base: position 15,485,556 of record OZ025248.1, on the reverse strand, counting down.
CGAAAGTGACCGTTCGCGAGTTAATTAGGGGTTTGTTTTTCGGCATTTAGTACAGGTGTTCTTGCATCTATCGCTCTTCATGGTCAGTTAGATGTTACCTTGCAAACCGAGGAAAAGCTTGTGCCTGGATCTGTGTGGTATTAAATCTCAGCCTTAGCAAGTTGAAATGATATTTTGACAGTGCAATATGTAAATAGACATTGACTGTAGGTTCTCGTTCGCTGGTTTCCTGTGTTTAGACGGTGAGAACAATCCTGAGTGGTTACGGTGTGAGCTTGGTGTTCTGGGGTTAGTCTCAGTCCTGTAGCTGGACGAACATTATGCAAGCCAACCACAGAATACCTCGTGTCCGTGAATCACCAAGTGTGAATCCGGTGGATAGATTGGCCATAATTATCTGAAGTATTGTCAACAGAAGCGGGCTTGATGTCACCATGGTAACCACACGCTTCCCTGTCTTATACACATCACCACCGTAGTTATTCGTGGTATCTTTGTGTGTCGCTTTATACTGCTGAGTCTCGTATCTATATTTTCAAGTCCCAGGCCAACGTCTCCACTGGTCCTAGTAATACGCAATTTTATGTCGGGAGTTTTGGTGAATGGCATTTTAATAGGCAATCTTATGTTGAGGGTATGGGCGAATGGGATTTTAATACTCAAGTTTATGTCGGAAGTATTGGCGAATGACATTTTTTAGAGAAGGTTGGTGGGGGGTGGGGGTGAGACTATATGGCTATGAAAGGTAGCTCTATACCTGTATGTGTTTATCTTGTTCTCTTAAGATATAACCATTTAATGATTTTACACATTTCTGTGGTGCTACTGATGAATGTTTGTTGGGCGGCCCTATTTATCTTGCTAATGTCAATGTCTTTCTCGTCAGTTGTGCATGTTAGACGCTTCGTCCCAGCGATACCGCCCTTCAGCAGTCGTCATAATGACCCCGCACTCCACAGCAGCGTCAAATCATACATACCGGGCCCCACAATCTCTATCCGCATTCAATTATTTGAAAAATAGTGACGCTCGTTTACTTTCTGCATAGACTCGCCAGTTCTCGGTATTTGTAAGTTATAGTAAATAATTAAACTGCAGCAGTTTAGCGCAACTTCTTATCATGATACACATTTTTGTTTTCAGGAATATTTTATCTTATTTAGAGCGTAGTTGCTATAGCGTGCGCCAATGGAGGAGATGTTTATTGTCAGACTGCAATTTGTTTCATTCGACAACCAGTAACAATGTATCCTGTTCTTTACGGTGTCAAATACAATTGGAGGCCAGAATGCCCGCTCCTTGTGTTTGGTGTCTATTAAACTGCCATCAGTTGCTTACTCTTATTGGATTCGACGTTTCTTCGTTTCAAAGAAATCGCTTGTATTGTATTTTTTTTGGACAGGGACATGATTTTGACCTAACTGCGTCTTTTTTGAGTAGAGATTTCACGAATATGTGTTATTCTGTTTTAAAAATCGCTTTCTGTTTGAGAGAACCCCTCACAGAAACTGTCAGCCTGCATCGTACCATACCCGTTTTTGTTCAATCGAGATTGCTAGGAAGCAGTGACTGTACTTTTCTACTTGTTGGCCATATTTTGCCTGTTAAAATGTTGTAAAGGAACTGGACTTTAACGAACTTTGCACACTCTGGTGCCCCCCCCCCCCCCCCCCCGCAAACAAAAAAAACGAAAAAAAAAACGATAAGAACTGGTCACATTAAAATGCAAAATGCTACCGTTTCCCGCAGTGTAAACCGACACAAAGTTAATATCATTGAAGTACATGCCATGTGAGAATAATAAGTGTGTTGCGAGCAGGCAATTACCTTTACGATTACTTAGAACCATGGACTAGACGTTTAAGTAGCCAGTGGCTACCTAAACATTGGATGAGCGGCGCCACACATATGAAGACTGTGCAGCTTGGTTTGGAGAGCGGCGGATTTCTCATCATATAAGATTGTGCGTTCAATTCTCGATGGAACAATTTGTTGAAGGCATTAACTGAAGGTTGCAGCCCACGGTAGTCACTTTACAAATCCGTAATGATGCATTGATTTGTATCATCCTTAGAAGGAGGTGTGATGGGTAACTGAACTTATGGTCTCTATGTTAAATGACCTGTAAAAAATAAACACATAATGCTGTATGACACGGGGATATCCATGCCATACGTTGGCGCACCCCACTACTGAATTCAGTCGAGTTCGTTTTATAACAACACTTCTTTCAATCAATCATTCCTTATGCAGAGAACAATAACAAGCATGCAATCTCATCCCATCACAGCCCCCACCCCACCCCACTCCCAAAAATACAGGTGGCACTGGACCATCCCTACTTATCCAGTGCAAACAAGATAATTATGGGATTAGTAGGTGGTCCACATTCGGGTACCCAGCCGGCTTAATTTGTCTAAATTTGTCTCGGGTGGGGCACAAAGGACCGGAATGGTAGGGGTGGTTGGTGGAAGGGGTGCATCTCTACAGAAAAACTTTACGGGCCAGTTTTTTTTACGATTTTTGTTTTTTTTACTGGCGACAGAAAGTGTGACGCTCTGTGTGGAGACTAAAACAGCCTGCGTGAACATAGCAAAATAATCATTATTACGATTACATTAGCAATGTAATCAATTACGATTACGATTACATTAGCAATGTAATCAATTACGATTACGATTAAATAATTGCTTTTAAAACCGATGTAATCGATAGCGATTACGATTACTCGGAAAATGTAATCGATTACGAATATTGATTATGGTTACCCCATGTCTGGTTGCGAGACACAATATAACAATAGCGTGAGCTAGCGGGTGTGGTAGTTATTTTATTGGCCCAGCATCAAGCTGTAGCAGCCCGCTATTTTTATTATTGGACCATGCAAATAAAGGGGTACCACAGATTGATGTCGCCTCATAGAACTACCTTACAGGTCTCTTTTTTTTTCTTTGGTTTGGTTTTACGCGATGTCACTATGACAACGATTGTTTATTCAGCGGGACAGTATATTATTTACCATTCTGACACTGGAGCAGTTACCTCGCACTGTTTGACCGGATGTCAATGATTCCAGAAAACGTCTACCGAAGTAGTAGCCTAGCGCGTTTGCTGTACAGGTTGCTTAACAACTCCCCTTTTAGCGATTTTAGATCGCGATTATGAACTAAATTAGGTAAAGCCACAGTCACAGTAACTTCCATATTTAAATTGTAATGATTATTATCATGGGACCCGGTGTTCAGACAGGGCTTTCCCCTCTCAAGACCACTCTCCTGGTACTTTTTAGTTTAATCTAATTAACCTTTGCATTTTGCACATATGTTTACTTCAATTGTACATATGTTTAATTCAATTGTACATATGTCGAAATCATTTGCACATATGTTGAATTCAATTGCACATATGTTGAATTCAATTTCACATATGTTGAATTCAATTGCACATATGTTGAATTCAATTTCACATGTGTTGAATTCAATTGCACATATGTTGAATTCAATTGCACATATCTCCAAATGATTTGCACATATCTTTAATTCAATTGCACATATCTTTAATTCAATTGCACATATGTTGAATTCAATTGCACATATGTTGAATTCAATTGCACATATGTTGAATTCACACTTTCCCCTCCTCCTTCACCTCCACCTCCACTCCCACCCCTCCCCCCCCCCACCTCCATCTCTACCTCTACCGCCACCGCCACCTCCACCTTCACCTCCACCTCCACCTCCACCGCCACCGCCACCTCCTCCTCCTCCACCTCCACCTCCACCTTCACCTCCACCTCCACCTCCACATCCACCCCCACCTCCACCTCCACCTGCGAAGCCGCCTCTGCCTCCTCCACATCCAGCCCCACCCCACTTCTATCCCACCTCCACCTCCACCTCCACCTCCGGCTCCACCTCCACCTCCAAATCCAAATCCAAATCCACCTACATCTCCACCTCCACCTCCACCTGCAAAGTAACCTCCGCCTCCTCCACCTCCACCTCCACCTCCACCTCCACCTCCAACTCTACCTCCACCTCCAAATCCACCTACATCTCCACCTCCACCTCCACCTGCAAAGTAACCTCCGCCTCCTCCACATCCACCCCCACCCACTTCCATCCCCACCCCCACCTCCACCTCCACATTTACCCCCATCCCAAATCCGACCCCCACCCCCACCTCCATCTCCACCTCCATCTCCACCTCCACCTCCACCTTCACCTCCACCTCCACCTCCACCTCCACCTCCACCTCCACAGCCACCTTCACCTGCAAAGCCACCTCCTACACCTCCACACTCACCCCCACCCGGGGGCCTCCCTGGTGTAGTGGTTAGCGCACTAGACCGCAGATCAATAGGTCCTGGGTTCGAATCCGGGCTCGGGCACCTAATCTGGGGCATGTTTCATTCCTTCATCCTTCACCGTCCCGGGAGGTTCCTTGGCCCAATTTAGCCTGTATGTGCACAAAAGTGGCCTAAAACACCAACATTTCATTTAATTTCTCACCTCCACCCCCATCTCCACCTCCACCACCTCCATCTCCTCCAACTCCTCCACTTCGAATTCGAATTAATGATAACATTAATTCATTTGAATTAATGATATCATTAATTCGAATTAATGATAACATTAATTTGGAATTGTACATATGTCTAAATGATTTGGACATATGTGCAAATGCATTGGACATATGTACAAATGAATTGGACATATGTGCAATTCATTTGGACATATGTCTAAATCATTTGGGCATATGTCTAAATAGGGGTCTTTAAAGATATCTTTAATTGAATTGAAGATATGTTGAATTCATTTGGACATATGTGCAATTGAATTACACATATGTGTAATTCATTTGGACATATGTGCAAATACTCTATTAAATTCCACTTTGGCTTGCCATATAGGACTCCGAACGTTCTGCCCCGCCAGCCAGGTCGGGGCTTGAACTCCGGTCGCGAGATTACAAGGCACGCATGATCGCTAAATACTGCGCTACCGAAGCCGGCTTTATATTAGACCTGTATGAAAGGGTTTCAATAAATATGAAGGCAAAGTGAATTTTATGTGGCTTATAACCCCCAAACCTTTTTTCGATTTTTTTTTATTGAAATGAATCTTACTTTATTTGCCCTTTATTATTCGTTGTGTTTAAAATTACGACCACGTTTCGGCTGCAACCTTAGGTTTTTTTTGTAAAAGGGTTTTTAACGTTAATTTTCAGTTTAACATGGACACGTTTACTTGTAAACCAACAATAAACGTTAATTTAACGTAATAAACTAGCTGGAAACCATATATCAACCATGCAAACCACAATCTAACGTTAACTTAACGTTGATATTTCGTCTTCATGCAACCGTTTCTAGCAAACATTGAGTTAACGGAGCGGGAACGTCAGTTAACCGGCAACCATATACCATCCATGCAAATCTAACGTTAACTTAACGTTAGCATGCTAACTGGGACGTCATAGACACCAACACAACCAGAGGTGAACTTTAAGCAATATCTAACTCCGCTAGTGCGTTTGGTTTCATTTTTTGACACCAGTCTGTGGCGTGACAACAATGCTGTATTGATATGTATGTACTGGTGGCCTCCTTCCGTTTTACCCCAGTGGTATTTCCCCATTCATACTTTCAAAAAAGGAAGTAGCGGACAAGAGATGTAACGCCGCCCCTAGCCGAGTGAGTCGCCGGCTGGGAGTGTAAAACTATGTTAGACCCTGGTAACCCGGTTACCGCAGTCAGCGATCGTCCGCAACGTGATGTGTTTCAGCTGCCACTCGCGCACCGACCCATGAGGACACGCTACATTATTTATTACCTGTATGGGTGGACGCCAGGGGTGATACACCCGAGACAGCCGACGCTCTACAAATATCTGTGTTGATGAGGTCTGAAATAATCATTTATAGGCTCGAGTTTTAGGTACTAGTTAAAGAACGAGCTGGAGCGCATTCGCCAAAATAAAGCACGAGACGCGATAGCGTCGCGTGGTTTATTATTTATTATTATGGTTACTATTGTGTCAGTTGCGCTGCCCGACGAATACATGAGGCACATTGTGGAAACAACGGTTCGTCATCGTGAAACCCCAGGGGGGAGGGTAGCGGTGGGAAGGCGTGGATGAAGTAGACATTTTGGAAGTCCTTGCTTCTTAGTTTCGTGAAAACATCGCCCCCTGTGAGCGGTGTTCAATGAGAGACAGGTGAGCGGTGTTCAATGAGAGACAGGTGAGCGAAGTTCAATGAGAGACAGGTGAGCGGTGTCCAATGAGAGACAGGTGAGCGGTGTTCAATGAGAGACAGGTGAGCGAAGTTCAATGAGAGACAGGTGAGCGGTGTTCAATGAGAGACAGGTGAGCGGTGTTCAATGAGAGACAGGTGCGCGGTGTCCAATGAGAGACAGGTGAGCGGTGTCCAATGAGAGACAGGTGAGCGGTGTTCAATGAGAGACAGGTGAGCGGTGTCCAATGAGAGACAGGTGAGCGGTGTCCAATGAGAGACAGGTGAGCGGTGTGCAATGAGAGACAGGTGCGCGGTGTCCAATGAGAGACAGGTGAGCGGTGTTCAATGAGAGACAAGTGAGCGGTGTTCTATGAGAAAGAGGTGAGCGGTGTCCAATGAGAGAAAATTGAGCGGTGTTCAATGAGAGACAGGTGAGCGGTGTTCAATGAGAGACAGGTGAGCGGTGTTTTATGAGAGACAGGTGATCGAAGTTCAATGAGAGACAGGTGAGCGGTGTTCAATGTGAAACAGGTGCGCGGTGTTCTATGAGAGAGAGGTGAGCGGGGTCCAATGAGAGACAGGTGAGCGGTGTTCAATGAGAGAGAGGTGAGCGAAGTTCAATGAGAGACAGGTGAGCGGTGTCCAACGAGAGACAGGTGAGCGCTGTCCAATGAGAGACAGGTAAGCGGTGTCCAATGAGAGACAGGTGAGCGATGTTCAATGAGAGACAGGTAAGCGGTGTCCAATGAGAGACAGGTGAGCGGTGTTCAATGAGTGACAGGTGAGCGAAGTTCAATGAGAGACAGGTGAGCGGTGTTCAATGAGAGACAGGTGAGCGGTGTTCAATGAGAGACAGGTGAGCGGTGTTCAATGAGGGACAGGTGAGCGGTGTCCAATGAGAGACAGGTGAGCGGTGTTTAATGAGAGACAGGTGAGCGGTGTTCAATGAGAGACAGGTGAGCGGTGTCCAATGAGAGAGAGGTGAGCGAAGTTCAATTAGAGACAGGTGAGCGGTGTCCAATGAGAGACAGGTGAGCGGTGCTCAACGAGAGACAGGTGAGCGGTGTCCAATGAGAGACAGGTGAGCGGTGTCCAATGAGAGACAGGTGAGCGGTGTTCAATGAGAGACAGGTGCGCGGTGTCCAATGAGAGACAGGTGAGCGGTGTTCAATGAGAGACAGGTGAGCGGTGTTCTATGAGAAAGAGGTGAGCGGTGTCCAATGAGAGACAATTGAGCGGTGTTCAATGAGAGACAGGTGAGCGGTGTTCAATGAGAGACAGGTGAGCGGTGTTTTATGAGAGACGGGTGATCGAAGTTCAATGAGAGACAGGTGAGCGGTGTTCAATGTGAGACAGGTGTGCGGTGTTCTATGAGAGAGAGGTGAGCGGGGTCCAATGAGAGACAGGTGAGCGGTGTCCAATGAGAGACAGGTGAGCGAAGTTCAATGAGCGACAGGTGAGCGGTGTCCAACGAGAGACAGGTGAGCGCTGTCCAATGAGAGACAGGTGAGCGGTGTCCAATGAGAGACAGGTGAGCGATGTTCAATGAGAGACAGGTAAGCGGTGTCCAATGAGAGACAGGTGAGCGGTGTTCAATGAGTGACAGGTGAGCGAAGTTCAATGAGCGACAGGTGAGCGGTGTTCAATGAGAGACAGGTAAGCGGTGTCCAATGAGAGACAGGTGAGCGGTGTTCAATGAGAGACAGGTGGGCGGTGTCCAATGAGAGACAGGTGAGCGGTGTTCAATGAGAGACAGGTGAGCGGTGTCCAATGAGAGACAGGTGAGCGGTGTCCAATGAGAGACAGGTGAGGGGTGTTCAATGAGAGACAGGTGAGCTGTGTTCAATGAGAGACAGGTGAGCGGTGTTCAATAAGAGACAGGTGAGCGGTGTTCTATGAGAGACAGGTAAACGGTGTCCAATGAGAGACAGGTGAGCGGTGTCCAATGAGAGACAGGTGAGCGGTGTTCAATGAGAGACAGGTGAGCGATGTTCAATGAGAGACAGGTAAGCGGTGTCCAATGAGAGACAGGTGAGCGGTGTTCAATGAGAGACAGGTGAGCGGTGTTCTATGAGAAAGAGGTGAGCGGTGTCCAATGAGAGAAAATTGAGCGGTGTTCAATGAGAGACAGGTGAGCGGTGTTCAATGAGAGACAGGTGAGCGGTGTTTTATGAGAGACAGGTGATCGAAGTTCAATGAGAGACAGGTGAGCGGTGTTCAATGTGAGACAGGTGCGCGGTGTTCTATGAGAGAGAGGTGAGCGTGGTCCAATGAGAGACAGGTGAGCGGTGTTCAATGAGAGAGAGGTGAGCGAAGTTCAATGAGAGACAGGTGAGCGGTGTCCAACGAGAGACAGGTGAGCGCTGTCCAATGAGAGACAGGTGAGCGGTGTCCAATGAGAGACAGGTGAGCGATGTTCAATGAGAGACAGGTAAGCGGTGTCCAATGAGAGACAGGTGAGCGGTGTTCAATGAGTGACAGGTGAGCGAAGTTCAATGAGAGACAGGTGAGCGGTGTTCAATGAGAGACAGGTGAGCGGTGTTCAATGAGAGACAGGTGAGCGGTGTTTTATGAGAGACAGGTGATCGTAGTTCAATGAGAGACAGGTGAGCGGTGTTCAATGTGAGACAGGTGAGTGGTGTTCAATGAGTGACAGGTGAGCGGTGTTCAATGAGAGACAGGTGAGCGGTGTTCTATGAGAGACAGGTAAGCGGTGTCCAATGAGAGACAGGTGAGCGGTGTCCAATGAGAGACAGGTGAGCGGTGTTCAATGAGAGAGGTGAGGGAAGTTCAATGAGAGACAGGTGAGCGGTGTCCAACGAGAGACAGGTGAGCGCTGTCCAATGAGAGACAGGTGAGCGGTGTCCAATGAGAGACAGGTGAGTGATGTTCAATGAGAGACAGGTAAGCGGTGTCCAATGAGAGACAGGTGAGCGGTGTTCAATGAGTGACAGGTGAGCGAAGTTCAATGAGAGACAGGTGAGCGGTGTTCAATGAGAGACAGGTGAGCGGTGTCCAATGAGAGACAGGTGAGCGGTGTTCAATGAGAGACAGGTGAGCGGTATCCAATGAGAGACAGGTGAGCGGTGTCCAATGAGAGACAGGTGAGCGGTGTTCAATGCGAGAAAGGTGAGCGAAGTTCAATGAGAGACAGGTGAGCGGTGTTCAATGAGAGACAGGTGAGCGGTGTTCTATGAGAGAGAGGTTTGCGGTGTCCAATGAGAGACAAGTGAGCCGTGTTCAATGAGAGACAGGTGAGCGGTGATCAATGAGAGACAGGTGAGCGGTGTTCAATGAGAGACAGGTAAGCCGTGTCCAATGAGAGACAGGTGAGCGGTGTTCTATGAGAGACAGGTAAGCGGTGTCCAATGAGAGACAGGTGAGCGGTGTCCAATGAGAGACAGGTGAGCGGTGTTCAATGAGAGACAGGTGAGCGGTGTCGAATGAGAGACAGGTGAGCGGTGTCCAATGAGAGACAGGTGAGCGGTGTTCTATGAGAGACAGGTAAGCGGTGTCCAATGAGAGACAGGTGAGCGGTGTCCAATGAGAGACAGGTGAGCGGTGTTCAATGAGAGACAGGTGAGCGGTGTCGAATGAGAGACAGGTGAGCGGTGTCCAATGAGAGACAGGTGAGCGGTGTTCAATGAGAGACAGGTGCGCGGTGTCCAATGAGAGACAGGTCAGCGGTGTTCAATGAGAGACAGGTGAGCGGTGTTCTATGAGAAAGAGGTGAGCGGTGTCCAATGAGAGACAATTGAGCGGTGTTCAATGAGAGACAGGTGAGCGGTGTTCAATGAGAGACAGGTGAGCGGTGTTCAATGAGAGACAGGTGCGCGGTGTCCAATGAGAGAAAGGTGAGCGGTGTCCAGTGAGAGACAGGTTAGCGGTGTCCAATGAGAGACAGGTGAGGGGTGTTCAATGAGAGACAGGTGAGCGAAGTTCAATGAGAGACAGGTGAGCGGTGTTCAATGAGAGACAGGTGAGCGGTGTTCTACGAGAGAGAGGTGAGCTGTGTTCAATGAGAGACAGGTGAGCGGTGTCCAATGAGAGACAGGTGAGCGGTGTCCAATGAGAGACAGGTGAGCGGTGTTCAATGAGAGACAGGTGAGCGAAGTTCAATGAGAGACTGGTGAGCGGTGTTCAATGAGAGACAGGTGAGCGGTGTCCAATGAGAGACAGGTGAGGGATGTCCAATGAGAGACAGGTGAGGGGTGTTCAATGAGAGACAGGTGAGCGGTGTTCAATGAGAGACAGGTGAGCGGTGTTCTATGAGAAAGTGGTGAGCGGTGTCCAATGAGAGACAGTTGAGCGGTGTTCAATGAGAGACAGGTGAGCGGTGTTCAATGAGAGACAGGTGAGCGGTGTTTTATGAGAGACATGTGATCGAAGTTCATTGAGAGACAGGTGAGCGGTGTTCAATGCGAGACAGGTGTGTGGTGTTCTATAAGAGAGAGGTGAGCGGGGTCCAATGAGAGACAGGTGAGCGGTGTTCAATGAGAGAGAGGTGAGCGAAGTTCAATGAAAGACAGGTGAGCGGTGTCCAACGAGAGACAGGTGAGCGCTGTCCATTGAGAGACAGGTGAGCGGTGTCCAATGAGAGACAGGTGAGCGATGTTCAATGAGAGACAGGTAAGCGGTGTCCAATGAGAGACAGGTGAGCGGTGTTCAATGAGTGACAGGTGAGCGAAGTTCAATAAGAGACTGGTGAGCGGTGTTCAATGAGAGACAGGTAAGCGGTGTCCAATGAGAGACAGGTGAGCGGTGTTCAATGAGAGACAGGTGAGCGGTGTCCAATGAGAGACAGGTGAGCGGTGTCCAATGAGAGACAGGTGAGCGGTGTTCAATGAGAGAAAGGTGAGCGAAGTTCAATGAGAGACAGGTGAGCGGTGTTCAATGAGAGACAGGTGAGCGGTGTTCTATGAGAGAGAGGTTAGCGGTGTCCAATGAGAGACAAGTGAGCCGTGTTCAATGAGAGACAGGTGAGCGGTGTTCAATGAGAGACAGGTGAGCGGTGTTCCATGAGAGACAGGTGAGCGAAGTTCAATGAGAGACAGGTGAGCGAAGTTCAATGAGAGACAGGTGAGCGATGTTCAATGAGAGACAGGTAAGCGGTGTCCAGTGAGAGACAGGTGCGCGGTGTCCAATGAGAGACAGGTGAGCGGTGTTCAATGAGAGACAGGTGAGCGGTGTTCTATGAGAAAGTGGTGAGCGGTGTCCAATGAGAGACAGTTGAGCGGTGTTCAATGAGAGACAGGTGAGCGGTGTTCAATGAGAGACAGGTGAGCGGTGTTTTATGAGAGACATGTGATCGAAGTTCATTGAGAGACAGGTGAGCGGTGTTCAATGCGAGACAGGTGTGTGGTGTTCTATAAGAGAGAGGTGAGCGGGGTCCAATGAGAGACAGGTGAGCGGTGTTCAATGAGAGAGAGGTGAGCGAAGTTCAATGAAAGACAGGTGAGCGGTGTCCAACGAGAGACAGGTGAGCGCTGTCCATTGAGAGACAGGTGAGCGGTGTCCAATGAGAGACAGGTGAGCGGTGTTCAATGAGTGACAGGTGAGCGAAGTTCAATGAGAGACTGGTGAGCGGTGTTCAAGGAGAGACAGGTAAGCGGTGTCCAATGAGAGACAGGTGAGCGGTGTTCAATGAGAGACAGGTGAGCGGTGTCCAATGAGAGACAGGTGAGCGGTGTCCAATGAGAGACAGGTGAGCGGTGTTCAATGAGAGAAAGGTGAGCGAAGTTCAATGATAGACAGGTGAGCGGTGTTCAATGAGAGACAGGTGAGCGGTGTTCTATGAGAGAGAGGTTAGCGGTGTCCAATGAGAGACAAGTGAGCCGTGTTCAATGAGAGACAGGTGAGCGGTGTTCAATGAGAGACAGGTGAGCGGTGTTCCATGAGAGACAGGTGAGCGAAGTTCAATGAGAGACAGGTGAGCGAAGTTCAATGAGAGACAGGTGAGCGATGTTCAATGAGAGACAGGTAAGCGGTGTCCAGTGAGAGACAGGTGAGCGGTGTTCAATGATAGACAGGTAAGCGGTGTCCAATGAGAGACAGGTGAGCGGTGTCCAATGAGAGACAGGTGAGCGGTGTTCTATGAGAGACAGGTAAGCGGTGTCCAATGAGAGACAGGTGAGCGGTGTCCAATGAGAGACAGGTGAGCGGTGTTCAATGAGAGACAGGTGAGCGGTGTCGAATGAGAGACAGGTGAGCGGTGTTCAATGAGAGACAGGTGAGCGGTGTCGAATGAGAGACAGGTGAGCGGTGTTCAATGAGTGACAGGTGAGCGAAGTTCAATGAGAGACTGGTGAGCGGTGTTCAATGAGAGACAGGTAAGCGGTGTCCAATGAGAGACAGGTGAGCGGTGTTCAATGAGAGACAGGTGAGCGGTGTCCAATGAGAGACAGGTGAGCGGTGTTCAATGAGAGACAGGTGAGCGGTGTCGAATGAGAGACAGGTGAGCGGTGTTCAATGAGAGACAGGTGAGCGGTGTCGAATGAGAGACAGGTGAGCGGTGTTCAATGAGTGACAGGTGAGCGAAGTTCAATGAGAGACTGGTGAGCGGTGTTCAATGAGAGACAGGTAAGCGGTGTCCAATGAGAGACAGGTGAGCGGTGTTCAATGAGAGACAGGTGAGCGGTGTCCAATGAGAGACAGGTGAGCGGTGTCCAATGAGAGACAGGTGAGCGGTGTCCAATGAGAGACAGCTGAGCAAAGTTAAATGAGAGACAGGTGAGCGGTGCTCAATGAGAGACAGGTGAGCAGGGTTCAATGAGAGACAGGTGAGCGGTGTCCAATGAGAGACAGGTGAGCGGTGTTCAATGACAGAAACGTGAGCGAAGTTCAATGAGAGACAGGTGAGCGGTGTTCAATGAGAGACAGGTGAGCGGTGTTCTATGAGAGAGAGGTTTGCGGTGTCCAATGAGAGACAAGTGAGCCGTGTTCAATGAGAGACAGGTGAGCGGTGATCAATGAGAGACAGGTGAGCGGTGTTCAATGAGAGACAGGTAAGGCGTGTCCAATGAGAGACAGGTGAGCGGTGTTCTATGATAGACAGGTAAGCGGTGTCCAATGAGAGACAGGTGAACAGTGTCCAATGAGAGACAGGTGAGCGGTGTTCAATGAGAGACAGGTGAGCGGTGTTCAATGAGAGACAGGTGCGCGGTGTCCAATGAGAGACAGGTGAGCGGTGTTCAATGAGAGACAGGTGAGCGGTGTTCAATGAGAGACAGGTGCGCGGTGTTCAATGAGAGACAGGTGAGCGGTGTCGAATGAGAGACAGGTGAGCGATGTCCAATGAGAGACAGGTGAGCGGTGTTCAATGAGAGACAGGTGCGCGGTGTCCAATGAGAGACAGGTGAGCGGTGTTCAATGAGAGACAGGTGAGCGGTGTTCAATGAGAGACAGGTGCGCGTTGTCCAATGAGAGACAGGTGAGCGGTGTCCAATGAGAGACAGGTTAGCGGTGTCCAATGAGAGACAGGTGAGGGGTGTTCAATGAGAGACAGGTGAGCAAAGTTCAATGAGAGACAGGTGAGCGGTGTTCAATGAGAGACAGGTGAGCGGTGTTCTACGAGAGAGAGGTGAGCTGTGTTCACTGAGAGACAGGTGAGCGGTGTCCAATGAGAGACAGGTGAGCGGTGTCCAATGAGAGACAGGTGAGCGGTGTTCAATGAGAGACAGCTGAGCGAAGTTCAATGAGAGACTGGTGAGCGGTGTTCAATGAGAGACAGGTGAGCGGTGTCCAATGAGAGACAGGTGAGGGATGTTCAATGAGAGACAGGTGAGCGAAGTTCAATGAGAGACAGGTGAGCGGTGTTCAATGAGAGACAGGTGAGCGGTGTTCTATGAGAGACAGGTAAGCGGTGTCCAATGAGAGACAGGTGAGGGGTGTTCAATGAGAGACAGGTGAGCGGTGTTCAATGAGAGACAGGTGAGCGGTGTCCAATGAGAGACAGGTGAGCGGTGTCCAATGAGAGACAGGTGAGCGGTGTTCAATGAGAGACAGGTGAGCGGTGTCCAATGAGAGACAGGTGAGCGGTGTTCAATGAGAGACAGGTGAGCGGTGTTCTATGAGAAAGTGGTGAGCGGTGTCCAATGAGAGACAGTTGAGCGGTGTTCAATGAGAGACAGGTGAGCGATGTTCAATGAGAGACAGGTGAGCGGTGTTTTATGAGAGACAGGTGAGCGAAGTTAAATGAGAGACAGGTGAGCGGTGCTCAATGAGAGACAGGTGAGCGGTGTCCAATGAGAGACAGGTGAGCGGTGTCCAATGAGAGACAGGTGAGGGGTGTTCAATGAGAGACAGGTGAGCGAAGTTCAATGAGAGATAGGTGAGCGGTGTTCAATGAGAGACAGGTGAGCGGTGTTCTATGAGAGAGAGGTGAGCGGTGTTCAATGAGAGACAGGTGAGCGAAGTGCAATGAGAGACAGGTGAGCGGTGTCCAATGAGAGACAGGTGAGCGGTGTCCAATGAGAGACAGGTGAGCAGAGTTCAATGAGAGACAGGTGAGCGAAGTTCAATGAGAGACAGATGAGCGGTGTCCAATGAGAGACAGGTGGGCGGTGTTCAATAAGAGACAGGTGAGCGGTGTTCAATGAGAGACAGGTGAGCGAAGTTCAATGAGAGACAGGTGAGCGGTGTTCAATGAGAGACAGGTGAGCGAAGTTCAATGAGAGACATGTGAGCGGTGTTCAATGAGAGACAGGTGAGCGAAGTTCAATGAGAGACAGGTGAGCGGTGTTCAATGAGAGAAAGGTGAGCGGTGTTCTATGAGAGAGAGGTGAGCGGTGTCCAATGAGAGACAGGTGGGCGGTGTTCAATGAGAGACAAAGTGGCCTAAAACATCAACATTCCATTCCAATGAGAGACAGGTGAGCGGTGTCCAATGAGAGACAGGTGAGCAGGGTTCAATGAGAGACAGGTGAGCGGTGTCCAATGAGAGACAGGTGAGCGGTGTCCAATGAGAGACAGGTGAGCGAAGTTCAATGAGAGACAGGTGAGCAGGGTTCAATGAGAGACAAGTAAGCGGTGTCTAATGAGAGACAGGTGAGCGGTGTCCAATGAGAGACAGGTAAGCGGTGTCCAATGAGAGACAGGTGAGCGGTGTCCAATGAGAGACAGGTGAGCGGTGTTCAATGAGAGACAGGTGAGCGAAGTTGAATGAGAGACAGGTGAGCGTTGTTCAATGAGAGAGAGGTGAGCGGTGTTCTATGAGAGAGAGGTGAGCGGTGTCCCATGAGAGACAGGTGAGCGGTGTTCAATGAGAGACAGGTGAGCGGTGTTTAATGAGAGACAGGTGAGCGGAGTTCAATGAGACACAGGTGAGCGGTGTCCAATGAGATACAGGTGAGCGAAGTTCAATGAGAGACAGGTGAGCGAAGTTCAATGAGAGACAGGTGAGCAGGGTTCAATGAGACACAGGTGAGCGGTGTCCAATGAGAGACAGGTGAGCGGTGTCCAATGAGAGACAGGTGAGCGAAGTTCAATGAGAGACAGGTGAGCGAAGTTCAATGAGAGACAGGTGAGCAGGGTTCAATGAGAGACAGGTAAGCGGTGTCCAATGAGGGACAGGTGAGCGGTGTCTAATGAGAGGCAGGTGAGCGAAGTTCAATGAGAGAAAGGTGAGCGGTGTCCAATGAGAGACAGGTGAGCGGTGTCCAATGAGAGACAGGTGAGCGGTGTCCAGTGAGAGACAGGTGAGCGGTGTCCAATGAGAGACAGGTGAGCGGTGTCCAATGAGAGACAGGTGAGCGGTGTCCAATGAGAGACAGGTGAGCGGTGTCCAATGAGAGACAGGTGAGCGGTGTCCAATGAGAGACAGGTGAGCGGTGTCCAATGAGAGACAGGTGAGCGGTGTCCAGTGAGAGACAGGTGAGCGGTGTCCAATGAGAGACAGGTGAGCGGTGTCCAGTGAGAGACAGGTGAGCGGTGTCCAATGAGAGACAGGTGAGCGGTGTCCAATGAGAGACAGGTGAGCGGTGTCCAATGAGAGCCACAGTGAGCCCGACGAATAAAGGTTTGGTAAGGGGTGGGGGTGGGGGGGCGTGGTGGGGGTCCTGTTTCCATTATTGTTTTTTTCAAAACTCTGTGTCGATGTCGTTTTTTCAGATACATCTGCATCACCCATGTAATATACCTTATTGACATCTACAAGTATCCCGTTCCCATTTTTTATTTTTATTTTCCTTATTTCACACTTTTATTTTTCATACATTTGTTGTAATCATTTTTTTAGTCATCTGGGAATAAAAATAGAAACAGCAAATGGCTCAAAAAAGTCTCTGTAGCGGCGATATGACACCATGCCCCACAACGCGAAAGTTATTGTTACTTAAGTCCGTCGATATGTCAGCATGCCCTACGTGGGGTTAGGACAACTGGAAATATGGATATATTTATTGACATTGTGCCTGACATTGTTGTTCAGGTTTAACAGGAAAAAACGTATGGCACCCCTTTTGGACAACTGAGAAAGGGCCAATTAGGGCACGTATCGTCCCAGGTGAATTCAACATAATACCCATCGCACAGCCTTCGTGGTTACCTTGTCTGCCTCCCCTTGTCAGTGTCGCTCGGCTGTCGAACATGATATGCACGGGAATCGCTACAACAAAGGCTTCAATATTAATGGCGACTGCATTAAGATATCAATGAAAACATATCCCATGATGCATCGGGCGCCGTCAGTAAGCACAATGGAATAGTCAATCCATAACACACTTAACGTGTGACAGTTACACGTATAAATAGCCGGGGTCTTTGAAACTTCCATCTCATTGGGCGGCGATACATACTCTGTTGGAGCTTTGAGAGACATGCTCTGTAGGGCTTCGATAATGCTCTGGTAGAGCTTCGATAAGGCTCTGTTAGAGCTTTGAGAGATGTGCTCTGTAGGGCTTCGATACAAACGTCTGCCAAACGATCTTCGTCCTTTGGTTTTCACTCCCACCATGTTACATCGTGTGTATATGTGCCATAGCTTTACACGTGATGCAATGGTTGTGTCATGGATACTCTACAACCTGTTGGCAACAGTGGCAGCTGTAGAAAGTGAGTATTGCAAGTGTCTTAATTTTGAGTTCAGGAAACATCAATGTCGATTATGCTACGCATTCTCAATTGAAGGTTCGCATCTCAATAGGCAATACAACATACAGTCCTGCATCCTCGCCAAGTGGGACCATTGCGACAGATTTCATGAGACTGGGTTAAATATAACGTTCTCGATTTGAACGTGATATGATGTTACCTTCTTATTACTAATTGGGGCAAGGTGAGTCATGATTCTTTAGTAATGATCTGTTAGTTACAAGTGTAAAGCATAAGTTTGCCGAACAATGTTTGAGATATCGCGTTGCTAGATATATAAACCAAATGCCAGATATTATATTAAATAAGATTGAGACACAGGTACTGGATGGATTTTCATATATATTAAATATTTCTTAGTCGACAGATATTCACTGGAATGTCATTTAGTTAATTGTTATATTTGCAAACATAACCAGATTATTAGAGGTCTTCCCCTGTTTTATATATCGCTAAAAATGGGCTATGTGTAAATGTTTTATTTATTTCTCGCAAGATTCCTACATTTACATCCAGGCATTGTCTGTCGCTCCATTGATTGGCAATTCATTGTCAATGCATTGCCTGTCACTACACGGATTGTCAATTCGTTGCCTGTCACTACACTGAATGTCAATGCATAGCCTGTCAATATACTGCCAATGCATTGCCTGTCACTAAACTGATTGTCAATTCATTACCTGTCACTACACTGATTGTCAATTCATTGCCTGTCAATACACTGATTGTTAATTCATTGCCTGTCACTTCATTGATTGACAATGCATTGTCTGTCTCTACTCAGATTGTCTTTATTATAACTGCACTGGCCGTCACTTCACGGGGGTTCCCTGATGTTTTTGCTGTTATCTTGAATTTATCATCGTCGTCCTTGTGTCCCACCTTACATGATGTTCCTACGGGACTTCCGCCTGACACAAGATGATGACGTTGGTTCCAACCTTGCACCATGACTCCATAATCATACTTTAATGCCTCTCCCAGATGGAAGCGTCAGGCTGATTCCCGGGCCCCACGGCGGCGTGGTCGAGCTCAACATTGATGACGAGTGGGGGGTGGTCTGCGCATCCACCGCTTACTCCAAGACCGATCTCACTCCCTACGTCGACGTGGTTTGCCGCCAGATGGCTTATGACGCCGGGTATCGCACGAAGCCTCACTTCGAGCTGATGAACCATGTCTCACCTGGGACACGTGACCACGTGATCGTGACGTCATGTGCAGGCAACGAGACGTCGCTGCTCCTCTGTGACTACACCGTCCCTCCTGTCTCCGCCCCTAACGACAGTTGTAGCAACAAACTGCAAGTGGCTTGTTATAACGAAACTGGACTGTGGGGTAGGCACCATTTAATATTTATTGCATATCTAAGCAACGCTAAAAACAACACTACAATGGCCTCACGTCTATAGTAGAATATGTATTAACGTTTTCAGTTTTTCATATTGAGAATACGGCATAGTAACATATCTGATGCAGGGAAAACCCTGATATCGAGTTTGTTAACTCACGGAGGTTCTTTCTATAAAAATGTTATGAAACTATACAGCCCTATACCACTGTTGTTCTATATAAGATAAATTGTGATATAAAGCACTGATAATGGGTGCTATTTTGCTTCTTCTGTGGGCAGCACAACTTTCCAAGCGGAGTCACGGCGCTGTTTTCGCCCGGCTTGATGAGGCCTGGACCAATGTGTGTGGCGCCAACTGGGGCCAACAAGAAACAAATGTCGTCTGCCGTCAGCTGGGCTTTCCCACTGGGACTCCACTACCGGGGTAAGAGGGGAAACAGGATGGGGTGGGGACTACTGATCCCGAAGGAAATTCTAAACATTTCCATGGAGTTTCCATATTATTTCCATAGAGTCTCCACATAATTTCCCTAGTGTTTCCATATAATTTACCATAGAGTTTCCATATCATTTCCATGGAGTTTCCATATAGTTGTTATATAGTTTTAATAGAGTTTCCATGAAATTTCCATAGAGTGTCCCAGGCCGGCCCGGTAGCTCAGTTGGTTAGAGCGCTCGCCTTGAGTACTCTGGCCACCCGGAGAGAACCTAACGGCACGTGGATCGAATGTTTCCCTAAGGGGATATAGCCTTAATCGTTCGAAGACGCCTGCGCAAAATCCGAGCAATTCGACTAGAATGTTTGAAGTTGGTGCGCGAATCGCAGTTTATTCTAGTTCTTGGTTCCTGTATGCAAGCAAAACCGCCAATGAACCCATTTTTCACTTATGCGGTGCGGCGACCTGTAAGGCTATAATAAGCAACACGTTTGCATCGTACTCAGGGCATTTAAGGTCGGACAAGCCAGAAGTCGCCTTCTCACTGACGTCGGTTGTGACGGCGGAGAAGCCACGCTCGAGGAGTGCAACCACACCGTGACCGTGGACTCCACGTGCAACACCACGACCATCGCGGGAGTCGCGTGCTACGGCCCACACACTGCAGGTATGACGTCACTGCAGGTATGACGTCACTGCTAAGGGCGGACGTACCCGTTACCAAAATGGCGGGTACAATTTGCAAAATTCGTCTGTCACCTTGTGGTAGTTTCGGCGTGGGTGTCGTTTGTTGAATTAATTGCCTTGTCGTTGTCGCATACTGCCTTGATATTAATTATACATCTGGGTGTGCTAAAGTAATGTTATGGAAAAGCCTGGCACCGTTGAAGTGGATTTTGTTTATTGGACTTCAATTGTTTGTTCTTTTAATTGCGTCTAATCATCATTACAGGCACCGAATTGCATCTCAGTCACGCAAGCTCCTACGGTCGGGTGACCATCGTATATAGCGGGACGGAAGGTCTGGTGTGCGACGAGAACTTCTCGCGGAATGACGCGTTGGTCACGTGCCGAGAATCTGGCTATGATGAGGCCTACAAGTTTGGCGCCAGCGTCCTGGGGTTGGACAGCGATATCGATACGGTGTGGATGAAACAACTGCAATGCAATGGATCCGAGGCGGTCCTTGCCGACTGTCCATTCGCGGGATGGGCCAGTCTGCAGCCGCAGTGTGACCCTGACCTTCATCAGCCGATTGTCGTCTGCTACGATTCGATGGCATCCGTCGGTAGGTACCGCACCCATCTGGAATGGCTCAGAGTCGAGTTGCCACTATTTAGAGCAACCCCTAGTGGTTAAGGTGGAAGGGACTTCCTTCCCTCTATCGTCACGTGTAGGTCCGACCCCTAGCGGTTAGGGTAGAAAGGACTTCCCATCCAACCCTTTAAAACAGTATTCTGGCGCCATTTCTTCACGTAAAATGGTGGAAGATGGAACAATTCCATTCGTGCATTATACATTATATAAATAACCCAAATGTTTTTCCAAATGGACAAATGCACATATTGTTGCTGTATTCCAGTGCAAAATTCGTATTGGATATCTTCCTGAACTCGATTTGTCGCTATTGCGCCTATAACATTTAAATGCAGAAAACGCGTTCTGTGTGGAATGTATGCTACAACCTTTGTTTGGATATAACTTTAGACAACGCTATTGGGGTCCAGGTTTACACTGTGTTTTGACTTAAACAAAGAGACAGGCAGATAAACCTTATACTAAATACACGGAAGCGAAGTATTTTCATGTTAGCGCGAGCAATTTTTTTCATTAACGTTGGATCATCAAAGTGACACCTTATAATATTTCGCGACGGCTGTCATGAGAGACGGGGTGTAACTGGGTATTCGTCTGTTTTTACCGTCTGTTCTGTCTGTTTCTGATTTTTGCGCAAGTTTTCATACCATGCGTGTTTCCGGACTGTTGTCACCTGGTTTTCCTTTGAGTTGGGCGGACACGTTATCGATTATATCGAGACGTGTCAGTGATGGGCAAGACGCCTGACACCTGACGCCTGACGCCTGACGCCTGACGCCTGACGCCTGACGCCTGACGCCTGACGCCTGACTCTGACGCCTGACTCTGATGCCTGACTCCTGACTGACGTCTGACGCCTGACGCCTGACTTGAGCCTTACGCCTGACGCCTGACGCCTGACTTGAGCCTTACGCCTGACGCCTGACTTGAGCCTGACTCTTGACGCCTGACGCCTGATGCCTGACGCCTGACGCCTGACGCCTGACGCCTGAGTCTTACGCCTGACGCCTGAATTGATCCTGACGCCCGAATTGAGCCTCTCTTGAGCCTGACGCCTGACGCCTGACGCCTGACGCCTGACGCCTGACGCCTGACTCCTGACGCCTGACGCCTGACGCCTGACGCCTGACGCCTGACGCCTGACGCTTGACGTTGTGATGGAGTTGGAGTTACATCGTCGCCTCTTTGGTATCGACAGTGCCACAACAACACATTTACTACATCTTGGCCAAACCCCTAAACATTTTACTCCATCATACATCACTCTTCAAGTTATTTATCTATTATACGTATTACTTAATCAGTTGTCATTTTCAGATCTAGCGTGCATAAATGTAGCATATGCATAAAAAAGCATTATGACCCAAAACAAAGTTTTCCCTTAACAGCTGAAAATATTTTCACGAACGAACTCTCTGCAATGCACATATTTTTTTTTCTCAACAGGATGGGATGTGCGCTTCATAGTGAATGGTCACACCGTCCTCAACTATGGCCTTGTTGAGGTACACCTCCATGAAGTATGGGGGCGGGTCAATGACGTCACTGATCAATGGACCAATGAGGACGCGAGCAGCACCTGCCGCGATGCAGGCTTTGACGGGGGATTCGGCTTTCAAAATGCCTTCCGAGGTGAACGTTACATGATCACGTGGCTCAGTAACGTGATGTGTACTGGCAACGAGAGTTCGCTCCGAGAGTGCACATTCGATGTTGGAACTGTTGCCGGCAAGGCATCGGAAGACGTAGCAGTGGCTTGCTACATGGAGTCTGATCTCCACAGCCCTATCAGTACGTCATACTTACTTCCTCAATTCATTTCAGGTTTTGCTGCTGCAATTTTAATGTGATGCTTTATCTGGATATCTCGTCAATATGATCTTAAGTTTTTAAACTACGTCGTCATGTTTCAAATGATAATGTCTTGATGCTGTGTCCTAATGTGTGCAATTTTGGAACGTATTTGCCTTAAAGGGCCCATGAGAGCGTTGATACTTCTTGCTAAACCTGGAAAGATCTGCTTTCAAGCATACGGGGAAACCATACCGTTTATTTTTCTGCTTTACGCATTTGATATTATATTTTGAAAAAAATATTATAAGCCTTCTCGTATTTGGACCCTTGGCCCCAGAAAGGAAGTTTTCTACTGGATGGGAGTTCCAAAGTGTGCAACTAGATCAATAACTAGGGTCAGATGCAGATCTATGCTCCCTTTTACCTCGTTCCCGACAATTTGCCTCTGTGTCGCTGGAATCGCTCGGTAGCATCTCCCGACCACCGTCTTGTAGCCATTTTGTTGTATTTATTTCATCCAGTACATGACGTCATATGTGAATATTCATGAGTTGTAGAATCCTCAAATATCGTGTTTACTGGCCTGTCGAGCATTGTTTACAAGTGGTTGTTACGGACAACAATTGTTTATACATACTCTTACTCTCTACTAGTTTCGTTCTCATGTGGCCTTTAATTACACTTTGCATAATTTATCGCCATATAATCATTTACAACCCAAGGAATACAGGTCAGACTAGAACGTTATATCACAGTGGATTATTATAACAAGTGCCATGTCTTTAAGTTGGGCCTTGTTTATTATAGAAGAACTACAATGCGATACAGGAGAGTGTTATTCTTTTTAGATTACCGCATCGAAAATACGGGAATGAATTTAGCCTTCCATGGACGGGCAGGGATTCAAATTATCCGCATCTGGGGCCAAATCTGCCCCGATAACTGGAGTGATACTGAAGCCAAAGTCTTCTGCAGGCAAGAAGTCGCCGTCTATCTCCGTATCGTCAGTATGGTCACAGGGGCGGATGTAGGAATTTGACAAGGTGGGGGGGGGGGAGAAGGTTGCTCTCTGAAAAACCTGCGACCCGGGTGGGGGGGGGGGGTGCTCGGAGAAGCCGACTTTAACAGTGGATGTTCAGGTTCCCAAGGGGGGGGGGCTTGCAACCCCCGTAAACCCCCCCCCCACCCCCTAGATCCGCCCCTGTGGTCACTATGCAAGTGCCTACCTACCTTTATGTCAACCTCAGTTATGTTATGTTAATAAGTTAGTTGGGTAATAACCGGTTTGTTATGTGAGAAACAAGTGATGTGACTATGGAGTTTAGGCAGTAGATAGTGAATGCCTGCTTATTTGTGAAAACCTGGTCATTTGACAAATATATTGTTAGAAAAAATATATATATATATATTTAGAGATAAAATGTATCATACCACACGAAATATTAATATGTATATAGCAATAACTAATTAATTAACACAAATATAGCATTAACTAATTAATAACATAAACATAGCATTAACTAATTAATGAATATAAATATCTCATTAACTAATTAATTACTAATATAAATATATAGCATTAATTCATTAATTAAATAAATATATGTAGCATTAACTGATCTAGGTCCATGGGTTACACGGGAGGTCTCGCCACTCAGACGAGCTATGTCAATACTCCCATTTGGCTGATGGATGTCACGTGTCAGGGTAACGAGAGCGAGATCATGGACTGTGATCACAGTCAGTTTGGTGACACGAATAACTGTGAGACTGACTACTACAGTGCTGGTGTCATCTGCTACGACACTTTTTGTAAGTACATTAATTCTCCCATGTTTCGTCATTAACATATATCTGCATATTCGGATTTCATGGAGCGTTTGGTTGCATTGTATTGTTTTCAATTTGGAAAAAAAACTGTGCACACATAAGTTTATAAGTGTACAAATTGTAAGGTAATTAAATACTGATGTGAAATAATATAATTTACCAATGATTACATTTTAATTGTGCCTGTATTTCAAGCTCAATGTCGGAAAATAATGCTTGACATCAATGGTAAATCACATTTATGCCGGGATAGCAATATTCGTTGTATTACATGAATGTTCTTGAGCGGTAAGTCCCCAAAGTGTATTGTGCAAATTGCATTTAATTTTACGCTTGGATCCCACCCATGTTGGTGACAGTACCCCCACCTCCTTGGCATCGACTCCTGGACCCCCTCCCCCCGCTCAGCCCTGCCCCCACACCCCCACCGTCACCTTCCGGGCAGCCCCGGTTTTCTGAGCATCCATCCCACGCCAATCCCCCCCCCCCACACCACCTTCTTATCGAAATCGTGCGTCTGGCCCTGATGTAATGGTCAATAGAAGGAAACGGTCGCTGTGAATCGCTATCCTTTGTTACAGTGGATCCGACCGTGGAATACAAACTGCTGCCAGGATATGCATTCGGAAGGCTGGAGATGTCGTTCAACGGCGTGTGGGGGACAGCCTGCAGCGACCTCTCCCGGGGCTTCCGGGCACTGATCTGTGACCACATGGGTGCGCATGCTGCATGATGTATATTTCTGTTGGTTGCCATTACACCCCCCCCCCCCCCTCCACACACACACACACTCACACACACCTCCACGCCGTGAGTCTTAACTGAGGCAATTGTCTTTTACATAATGAGTTACTTAGTTGTTGCATTTAACTTATTTCCTCGCTTCAAACCGTATTCCGCGTTATATCGCTCGCCGCTATTGAATACTTGTTTATCGCCCTTACGAGCTCCACCCTCTGCTCTTCCCTCAATAAGTGAGCTGTTACCGGGCCTTTAAGTTAAATCTGATAGAACTGAAGTGTGTCCAGCGTGTGTCTGACATGGAAACCTAACTTGTGTGGTGACATGGACGCGAGTTACAGCTCGAGAGCCCGGGTCGAGAGACTAAAAAGGCAGAGTCTGTAACTGATCATAGTATCCGCAATCCACAACGGTGCGAAGGCAGTAAAGCGCAAGGTGATTTATTGGTTTATGGTTTTAATGCAGCATTAAGCGGGTATTCCTGCAGGCCCTTACTATCGGCGAAACAACCGTAACATGCTCATTTTTGTTGTGTATTTACTCTTCCGTGTACCAGCTATGATGACAGTTTGTGAACAAGGTCGCTCATGCTTATTAATCGAATATATAATAAATAGACTGTACCGGTTCAAAAATTGCTATGTTAGATTATTCTCTCACGACCCTATTTGTGTCAAAAAAAATTCTATCCGTGTTTTTTCTTTCTTTCCTAATGTCTATCTGGAGCATGTTTCATAATAATATGATGCTTATAGATAGATTTGAATAATCGCATTTCTCTACACAATCAGATCATTTATGATTCTTGTCAGACATGACGTTTAGAAGAGAAACGGTTCACTACTCGGCCGTCGCTAGCCGGAGGTGGTTCCGCTCCGTGTCGTCTAGTGCCACCAGCTGCCCCACTGAGGAGCCATACCAGTGTGACCCCTACATCGGCATCGGGAGCACGAACTGCGGCTCCCAAGACAGGGGCCTCGTCTGTGCTCCAGACCTCGACAATGCCCGTGAGTGGCCCGCTTTCTATCTAGTAGTATCACCGACACGGGGAAGAAGCTTCGTTAATAGAAGCTCTGAGCAGAAATGTATATGGAAAAGTGCATATGCAATGTGAACATGAAGACTAGAGATATGTTAAACAAAATTAAATAATGTAATAACCAACTTGCGGTGAAATTAGTATTAATCTACTTATAAGTTAAGTAGTTGTTGCTATAAGTGTGTTTATGATGAATGGGCGTGTACTGCCATCTGACCTCCTGTCAGCCAATCACGAACACTGTCCTTCACAGTTGCGTACTTCTATGGCTCTGGCGTCGAGTACAGTACACAATTCAAGTCCAACATACGTCTTTGTGTATATGCAGTATGGGTATTATGTGTTCACTTCGGGTTACCAGTTGCGTGTTCCACCGCCGAGACGCTCACCGCCCCGTATGGAACTATCACTCTGGAGTCCTACCCACTGACCAACTACCCGGACGGGGCTGACTGCTTCTGGCGCATCCAGCTGAGTCCGGGATTCCGAGTGGTCTTCTGGTTCGACAGCGCCTTCTTTGACGTAAGTGTCCTGAAGGACCACCTCATAATATATTAGTGAAACACATTGTCGTTGGCAAAAGGGTATTGCTGGCAATGCCTATGATAAATTCCTCCGTCATGAATAAACCAGAGCCATACTTGGTACTTAATTGGTATAGAAAAAGACGGAACTATTTTAAACGAGACATTATCTAATTAGACATTTGATGCCGGGATCAAATATTATCATCTGACGAAAGGTGATTATGGATCAATGCGTGAACCGCTAGTCATTACCAGTAACTTGTATAACAATTTAAATAACGAAATCGTCGACCATGGAACATTGTCAGCTTTACCATGCATGTCAATGAACGGAAATGACAGACTTATACAGTCATGATTTTCACGTCTTCTTTTGTCTAAAGGAACCTCGAATTTCACTTTTGCAAAGTCCAATTGGTTTGGTCTCACATGCCAGAGCGTTTAACGATTAATATATATATATATATATATATATATATAATTATATAGAATCGTTCTGATTGTTTCTTTATGTAAATGTCATTGCCCGCTATAAGGTAAATAGGTTCCTTGGATATATTTATCATGATCATGAGTTATGATATGATATGAGATTAGATCCAGGACTTATTCTAGATCGAGGACACCCCCGGATGTGACGCGGATTACCTGAAGATCCATGACGGACTGGTGGAGAGTCGTCCGTTACTGCTGCAGGCCTGCGGACAGGCAGCGCCACCTACAGTGAGATCCACCAGGAACGAGGCCCTCGTGGTCTGGCGCTCCAACAACAATGGCGTCAGTGGTCTGGGATTCATGGTCACGTACAGGTCAGGTAAGAAAACCTTTTGCCCGCTTATCGTGCACACGTTTTCATATATATAATTATACTATACTATACTATACTACGTTTATAATTAGGTCTTCTGGTCTTCTTTTCTGTACTGGGAGTCCCTACTATAGTATAATAAATAACATAGAACCTGTAATAGTAAACCATATTATGTTAATTGTGATCTACCGTCACGAGAGAGAGAGGTTATGACAATTTCCGTGCTTAACGTACCACATTGTTATGGATACCAGCCCTAAGCCGGTGTCCATAACAACCATTATTATCTCTACGCAAATCTACTTACCGCTAAATAAACATTTTTAGAAAAAAACATATGACAGCCCATGAATATTGCTGCCACGAGCTAGGCTACGGCGGAAATGCACGTTTCACGCTGGAGGGCCAGACCACGACCAATTATACCGAACGTATGTGTTGTCCTTGCGGACATCATGCATGGCACTTACTATCCCCGACAGAGTGTGAGTCCAATGCCGGGCACAAGCAATGGATCGCGGAGAGTACGGAGCTGGCCTCTCTGAGCGGGCGGCAGTTCAGCATAGGACAGCCGATCAGCCTGTACGACTGCAGCAACCTGTGCGATGGAGACCACCTCTGCCAGTTTATTTACTACAACGCGACCACGCTGCGCTGCTACATGAAGATGGTAGGCTTCATTGGACAGGAACTGAGCCATGTCGAGATGCTCACGAAGTACGCGCCGCAATGTATATGTAAGTACAACGTGAGTGATGATGAGGTGTGTCTTTGTTCTACTCCTTTACATAATGTTCACGTGACTTATTGATTGTGGGACCCATGTCTAAATGATGAGATCAAAACAGTATTTGGAGGCTTCCTCCTCTCCCGACCCCAGAGTTTACCCACGCCATTTATATAGTGATATTAGTTGGTTCAGCTTCACGTATAAGTGGTGTTACTATTGTCCGTGTATCCGAGATGGGCATGGTTAGACCAGCGCAAAATAAGGTCTTAAATGTGTCACATAATTTGAGTAATTGTTTTATTCATGTATTTCCTTCCTTAAACCTGTTTGATCACAAAGAGCAAAGATGGCATATTTAAACTTCCGCCATCCTGGAATAGCCTCTACCTCTTCTCTCTTCCACCTACGTGGGCGGAAGAGCAGCAGAGGTCTTCATGAAAGAGAATATGCGAGACGATCGCATGGCAGCTGCTCTTTCAGAAAAGGGAGAGTTTGGAAAAGGCGAATCGATCACGCCATTTAATCACAGCTATAACAACAAACTGACGGGCAGGTCAACCCAACCAGTTCGGTTTCTATGGGGCATGGCTATAGCTTATCCGGTGGAGCATATAAGCCAACAATCTGTAGGTCTTCTCTGAGCATTTTTTCGTTGGCTCATGGCTGGCTGCAACTATTTTCTCAGAAAAATGTGGTGCTCCCGATGGTCGCTTTTGAGGAACAATCTTCGATTCTCGTCTGTGATTGTAAGATTAAGCGGACGTTTCGCATGTTGACATTTGGATGTAATAACGTCTTAAATTGTGCAAACGGCTATGTTATATTAGGTGTTATACCCTTTACGTGGCAGACTGCAAGAAGACATGGCACTATGAGTCAGACACGATGGGGCCAGACAACGGGGACTCCATCCTGTGGCAGGGACTCACGCCCACCGCCCGCGACTGCCAACTGTCGTGTCAGAACAGGAGCGCCTGCCACGCCTTCGATTATGACCTCACATCCGGGTGCGTCCTCTACCATGGCAACTACACCGGAGATAAAAGAAGCGCCCCGGGAACGTATCACTTCTGGCGCACGTGCGGAGGTAAATTAAATTTAATTAATTACATTTCTTCAACGATAATGGGAATTTTATGGGTTTCCATTATAATAATGAGAATAGTATGCGTGTTCATGATAGTGTTAACTGGGTTGGTTTCCATGAAAATGGCACATGGATGGGTTTCAATGACAATGGCACATGGATGGGTTTCAATGACAATGACACAAAGATGGGTTTCAATAACAATGACACATAGAAGGGGTTCAATGACAATGACTCATGGATGGGTTTCAATGACAATGACACATGGATGGGTTTCAATGACAATGGCACACGGATGGGTTTCAATGACAATGACACATGGATGGGTTTCAATGACAATGCCACACGGATGGGTTTCAATGACAATGGCACATGGATGGGGTTCAATGACAATGACACATGAATGGGTTTCACTGACAATGACACATGGATGGGTTTTCATGACAGTCACAACACATTCAGTGAGGTTTCATGACACGGACTCAAAACTCAAAGTATAGCTCACCTCTAACAATGCGGCTTGGATTTCTGATACATTGAGTTATTGGACTTCGCGCATTAGCCGTCGCCGGCACAGAAAGACCACAAACGAAAGTGTGTTATGTGATGACGTACTGAGACGTTGACACACATTTTGACCATTGGCAAGAACATTCTCTCCTTTATCGAATAAGTGCCCCCTCCCTACTAAAGCATTACATTTAATATCAGCATGGTAAAAATGAAACATCATTTGCCATTCTCCCTGGCCCTCAGCGCTTCCGTCCTGCTCCGAATGGCTGCGTCACTTCCTGTCCATCGGTGTCACGCCTCTGGATGGTCTCTACCTGGTCGACTTTCAGAACGAGGCTCACATTGTCTTCTGTGATATGACGTCACACGGTGGTGGATGGATAATTGCTATGAATGTCATCAACAGGTGACATATTTGCAAATCTCTTGCATATATTGTTATTTTTATTTAGGATTTCGATTTTTATCAGTTATTGGAGACATTCTGTTATGCATTTTACTATGCCAGAAATCTTGTTTTGAAGAGGAGACCGCCAGTCTGTACCTATAGATATATTACGTATAGTGATATTAGTTGGTTCATATGTGAACGAACAATACAAAGACGTTGACCAACCCCTAGAATCCCTCCACCGTGGGATTAATTTACTGTGTGCTGTCAACTGTATAAAGAGATTACCAGGCGGTGCACGCACATGACGCAATGTCATTTGTATTTGTAGACATTGGGAAGACGGCTTCGGGGAGAAGAACAAAGATTCGCCATCTTTGAATGGAGACTACAGTATATTTGATCTGGTCGAAACTAATATCATTGGAAATGGAACAGGAGTAATGGAGGTATGGCACACTGGCTCAGGTTAACAATTCATTCCAATGCTGTCTGTATTGTCCATGTCTCTGTGCATGGGGATTACAGTGCAGTATCACAATATACCCCAGACTGCAGCGTAAGGACACTAGGCCAAGCATTGATATCTTAACATGTGTTAATGTGTCATCGTGTTGTCGTAATAGCATTCAATGCTCACTTCGCCATATTAGGTCACCCTGTGGTGCAGTAGGTAGCGCGTTTGACTATTTTCAGATATCGTCTACTAGGCAAGCCCTAGCGGCTGGTGCGTGGTTCGAATCGATTCAAGATAAAGATGCCACTCGCAAAGAGTGTTAAGATACTCCCGGAGACATGGCTCCTCTCTGTCTGAACCCTTCTCATTGTCATGCTATGACCTGACTATGTCATGGCGTCCTACCTACACCAACCAGCCAACCGTTATATAATGTTGACTAGCCTGTTACTTTTCGTGCTGTTTACCAGGGCATGGTTCAGGTCATCAGGGCAGGTGTCGTCCAGGCCAGCATGCGATGGACCAGTCCCGGCAGCCCACTGGGAGAAGGCGTTGTGTTTAACGACCTCCTCTTGACAGGCGTACCTCTATTGTATCCCGCTCACCTCCTGCGACCTCCGCGATACGTGGTATGTCGTCATCACAGTGTTCGACCCGTAGACACGGCGCGCAGTCTTTATTATAGTATTCACCATTCACGCTCGTCACTACATATACATTATATGTTGTGCCGGGCTTTGTGCTCATTACTTTTGGTACAGCATTCAGAATTGTGACTTCAGTTACGCAATAGGACTTGTTATGCCCATTTCTCCAGGATGACGGCGTAGACCAAGGTGTTGCTATATCGAACGACACCTCCAGCTTTCTCGTGTCGTCGGCGAGTGGACCCGGGTCCAATATCCTGGCACAGGCCCCAGACAGCATCCGGATCGCAGTCAGAGCCCCGGCCATAGGTAATGTCTGGTTACACTCTAGTCATCCTAAATGTAGAGCGACGCAGAAGCATGACAAGCCATGGAGTATCCTAAATAGTAGTGAAGTTTAACCAATTTAAAAAATAACAAAAACAAACTTGGTATAGTGCCTTCTGGCATAGATAATGAGGTCACATTAGTATGCATATGTAAGATATGTTTCATATTTTATATTATATACGATGTATTAAGCGACATCTTTTATATGGCAATACATATATTATTATTATTATTATTATTATTGCTAGCTTTCTCTCCTTATTTCAGAAGGTCCATGTGTTCACTTCTGTACGACTCCAACGACGTGCCTAGACAGTGCCCAACAACTCGCCCCATACGCGTGCAGCATCCCGAAAAACCAGCACGAATGCCCAGAAAGTAAGACAATTTTAGAGGATAATTTTATCTTTATAGCGAGCGCAAGCGAGCTCTTAAGGTAACATGCATGCATATTCAATGTCCATTTCAAGCATAGGCTTAGAACTTTCATTTCGCGTAACAACCCCCATAAGACGTTTTCGGATTCGGAGTAAATATCAGCTGTACATTAAATCAGCCGCCCCACAAAATTAAAAATTAACAAAATTAATGTTAACATTGGATGTAAGCCTGTACTTCAAATTAAAGTTTATTTAGTATAAGCGACGGGCTAAATGTCTGTTGCCATGCAGAGCGCTCTTGGTGACCGCCCATCGGCTGCATAGTGAGTAGTGGTGACGTCAAAATGTTATAAACATGACGTCACAATTGGAGTTCCTAAGCAACCAACTGTGATATGCCACAAGCATGTGCATGGTATACGTCACCCCGCCAAAGCTATTCTTTATGGCAAGCCGAAGTGAGATGAATATTAATCTAGATGTATCCCTTCGGAATATCTGAATTAATAAATATACGCTCGCATTTTTTAGGTAGCACCTATCCATATTAGCGAGCGCAAGCGAGCTCTTAAAGTAACATGCATGCGTATTCAAAGTCCATTTCAAGCATAGGCTTAAGACTTTCATTTCGCGTGACAGCCCCCATGAAACGTTTTCGGATTCGGGAATAAATATCAGCTTTACATAAATGTATTCAAGCAAAGAGAGGTCGGAGCCTATTATGGCATGTCTCAGCTGCCCCACAAAATTAACGAATAAATGATTCAATGTTAACACTGCATGTATACTTCAAATTAAAGTTAATTTATAAGCGACAGGCTAAATGACAATGTCTGTTGCCAAGCAGAGCGCTCTTGGTGACCGCCCATCGGCTGCTCTCATAGTGAGTAGTTGTGACGTCAAAATGCTATAAACATGATGTCACAATGGGAGTTCCTAAGCAACCGAATGATATGACAAGCACGTGCATGGCATACGTCATCCCGCCAAAGATATTCTTCATGGCAAGCCGAAGCGAGATTAATTTTAAATATTAATCTCGATGTATCCCCTCGGAATATCTGAATTAATAAATATACGCTCGCGTTTTTTAAGTAGCACCTATCCATAGTATGCTACCACTACGGTGTACTTTTGATTATCGATGTTACCAAAGCTCGATCACCGCCGTACATGATTCATAAAGGTCGCTTGGAGCGCTATTGAAACGACTTTTTTTAATAAGCTGTCCATGGTCCGAAATGACGAAGTGCATACTCATTTTACTCGCTACCGAAAATATGTTTACACCGTAAAAGCCCAGCATGACTTTGTTACGAGATGTGTCAGATAAAGGCTGGTTGAAATCGCCACTATTGAATTATTCAAAAGGTTCATACACATAGTTTAGAAGGATATGCAAAATATATTTAAAAAATATTGTTGATACATATTCTTATGACTGTAATATTCCACACTGTTATACCTGCCGCTTGCAATTGTTTTGAGCTTATTGTGCATTTAATAACTATGACATTATATTCTGTAGCCCTCCTGCATTTGTTTTAATCGCATAACATTGTTGTGGTCGTGGGTCCGTGTTGGATTATTGTTTTCAAGGTTATATGCCGCAGCGACTTTCTCCTATTTAATATCTGGGAGGCTCCAACGCCAGCAACCCAGCTAGGGTTATAGTTGGAGTCTCTTTTTTTTTACTTGATGTATGCAGGACTTTTTTATTTTTTTTGTACATTTGGTTTGGATAAATGATATTTGACTTGACTTCATATATGAGAACATTTCAATCCAGGTTTTCAGAGCTGGGTGGCCGTGGATGACACGCTATCGATGGTGACCGGTTGGCCCTTCAAGACCCTGAAGGACACGAGCCTTAGTCCGTGTCGCACGCAGTGTGAGCTGGACATGTGTGTGGAGATGTACTTCGACAACGGCACGTGTTACTTCAAACTTCCCGAGGACCAACAGGGGGACATTCTGCATCAGACTTTCAACGGAGTTCTATACCGCAGAGTTTGTTTGCGTGAGTATGCTCACAAGATCCTTCTTCTCGGCTTGACCTTCAAGAGAAATAAATATTTGCTACGTCGAGCGCTAAATGTTTGAGTATGTAAATGAATGGGCCATTCAGGCCACATTATATTTATGTACCCACAGTTTATCATGTATAACATATGGCATAGCATTGTAGCTGATGAAACAGCACTGATAAATATTTCAAATACGTTTCAGGGAAAATGATGTTTGCAGATACAAGTCATTCATGTAATGATTTTTTACTTGGATACAACTATACAGCGTTCAATTAATAAAAAGTCATATTGCTAATTACAACGTACCCTGGCGTGGTGGAAGTGACCTGTTTGAGTACAACAACGTCGTTGAGCAGTTTGACCCTTCTGGCATGGTTATAGATATGATAAAAATGAACGTTATAGATATCAAACCATATGTCTCGTACATGGGGCATCGCCAGATGAGCAGCTATAACTGAGCCATGAATCTATCAATTATAATGAATTACTAATAATGTAATAATACGTTAATAATCGCATATTTCGTTTCTTCATTTCACCAGCATACTGAAGATTATCTTGCTTGTTTCGGTTCTGTGCGAGTTAATCAAACCCCACTTAATTG
Source organism: Arenicola marina (assembly GCA_964019135.1). Taxonomy (NCBI): domain Eukaryota; kingdom Metazoa; phylum Annelida; class Polychaeta; family Arenicolidae; genus Arenicola; species Arenicola marina. The sequence continues at coordinate 15,451,209 of OZ025248.1, read as the reverse complement.
TTTCCGCTGTCTGTAGAATGCTCCTTCCAATGGACTGAGGCCGCCTCGACCAAGGTTGACTCCCTAACAGATGCCATATGGAGCGATCCTCTCATGACTCTGTCAAGGACGGAATGTCTGGAGATGTGTGAAAACACGAAGCAGTGTGTGTCGGCCGACGTGATCCAAAACAGCACGTGCGTCCTCTTCAAGGTGAAAGGACAACTGATGGATTCTGACGACAGTAATCACTATACGTGGTCGTGCGGTTCATTTGGTAAGATGATTACATAACCGATGCAATCATATATGGTGCACCCAATATGTAGGTTATAGCCTCGTTATAGAAAAATTAAGATTATTATTGTTGTTTTGTGAATATTATATATATATATATAAGTATGTCATACTTACACAACCATATACCCAAACGAATCTCAATTACAGCTTACCTGCACAGGATTCGTATTGGTGCCGTCTAACTCCTTACTCTCTCCGCCCCCACCTTACCAACAAACAGGGTGGCGCTCCTGTCGTCACGTCAGATATGGCTTACTGGCAATGGGGCGCCCCCTAGTGAATGGACTGTACCCCATTACAACCGACAGCGGGGATGTCATTCACGTGCACTGTCAGGTGTCAGGCGATGGAAGTCCCCGTATCCTTGTTGCCAACAGCGTCTCTGGGTAAAGTATATAAAATATAAGCTCAACGAATTCCCTCACAAATGCAATTAGTTACCTACCGTTTGATTACGTCTATTAAGAATATTTTGAATAATAGGCAAAACAAAGCAAACGCTCTAATTCAAATCAAATCAGTATCGTCCGTTAAGACTGTCGGACGAGGTGGTAATTCACATGTGTATTTCAATATTGATAATCTCGATAAATAAAAGTTAAAAAAAAAACATTGTCGCAATGTTGTGTGACGCGCCATATGCGATCTGTTACGTCACATGTCATGTCATGTGACGTGTCATGTGACTTATCACGTGACTTTACATGTGACGTGCCATATGGCGCATCATGTGATGTCTGCCCACAGCCGGTGGACGACGACATCCTTGACTTCCCGTAACGCGGTGGCTGCTGGGCTCACCATCGACTACTCCATCCTGGCCACTGCTGACGTCATGCGACAGGCCATGCCCGGGGACCACTATGAGGTGTGTGGCTACAGGCCTACAGCATACAGAAGGCATCCAGTCTCATCAGAGCTGGCGGGTCAAAACGTATATCCAAATGGGAGAGGATGCAATGATCGTGATAAAACCTGTTCGTTATGATTATAAATCAACGTCCGCCAGGTTGTGGATTTAGAGTACTGTTAATATGTCCAGGTTGGCATGAGTGATTTGAATAAGAAATCTAAGATAGGGTAGACCTACGCCATTGCTTTCGAATGTATCCTTGGATTATGGTAATTATTAGTAATTCATTATAGGGGACAAGCCGAGAAGGCCCTTATGACTAGATACCAACATCTACTTGAATAAGTCAGATCATGCGCCAAGTAACGGTACTCTAATGCCGCGTTCCTTGTTGTTGTAGTACACTATAGAACACGTCAGTGAGGCCGGAAGCAGGTCGGTGACGTGGGTGGCCCGGGCGGCCCACGCCCTGACGGACACAGTCTCGCGGCAGGCGCCCATCAAAGAGATCTCGGGCCTGTCCCTCGCGTCCGCCGCTGATATGTGTATGCCTCACTACGTGGTAAGGACTAACCCCCGATCGAGGAATGCGTTTGTTCATCAAATTGTTCAACACTAACGTTACCAATGTGGTTTATGTTAGGCATTGGCAAAACAATTGGTGATAGATAGTGACAGGTGGCACATTGGTCCTAGGCGAAAGAGTGATGACAAGACGTGCGAGGTGGCCAATAACAAATGACGCTGTAGGAGAAAGGACCACTATATCAAATCGCGCCACCCGCCACATATTTGCTGATATCATAACTATTGCTGTCCCTTCATCACTCATTCGCAGCTTTTTTTTTATTGAAGCATCCAACTAACCAATCGACTCCGAGTGGTGAGGTTAATCCAACAGCGCGATTAACATACATATATAAGCAAAATTTTTAGTGCACCAAGATAGGTCATACGGCTATTTCCTTGGAATCGTCCGCCGGTGGCGCCGCCAAGCGGTGAGCGCGTAGTGTTGCTCAGCGCCACAGTCAACAGGCATCCACGTCAAGTTTGTGCTGCCATAAATTGCGCGAATTCCCGAAATAAATGTCACGGAATGCCGTTCTTCAGCTTCCCCAAAGAAAAAGAAAGGTAAGACCTGCTTCTTGCGTTGATTTATCATTCGTGGATATCGCGTATCGATTATCCCACTACAACTGCTGATAATTATCTATTATCGCCCATGGCAAAGCCGGCGACTGATGCGAGTAAAATCAGTCAAAAATCTTTTCTTGCCAATCATTACTCAACCAGATGACAACAAGAATGTGCAATCAGGTGTCCCGGTCGATGTCATGGGGTTTGAATCAAAATTAGGTCAACTAAGACCATATAATATGATCATAGATCTACTGGCTGTCTGGCTACTTTTGATGAAACTAGCTACCCAGACGAACAGCCTTTGTCTGCGTTTCTACTGGACATTTGTCAATTTAAATTTCTTTTTTGTTTATAAACATTTGTATTTATAAAGAGTGTTTTTTTATTGTTACCGCTTTCAGATGCCACAGATGCGTGGGTGGTCGATGCAAGGAAGAACGACTTGTTGAACAAGTCCAGTATCTGCATCAGCCGTAGTAGTTTACATTCTGGAAGCTGCTCATATCGTTCTGTAGAAATGAATAATCTTGTTGATGTTTGTATTTCTATTAAAAAACTTCACTTGGGTAAACATGTTGTTTAGCATTAATATTTAGGCTTAGAATATGCAGAATCACATCCATGGAAAGACAGGGTTAAATAATTAATTAGGCATATAATTAAAATCATTTCATGATAATAAAACGCAACTATTTTTAATGTCTTATTTTTTCTTTACCTAAATAAAATATTTGACATGGATAATGTTGATGATATAGTTCATAAGAAAGCTACACTCTTTAATAGGAGAGTGCCACAATCTGGCCAAAACATGCTTAACAACATGCGCATAAATATTAGTATTTATATCAGGAGGACTTAACTAGGTAAGTCACTTTCATTGCACTTATTGTCTGAGATGCTACTCTCTTCTTCACGAAAGACATATCTTCAGGGTCTTGTGTAACCATCGACATCTATTGTATGACAAGATGTGCCAATAAAGCAAAGACCGGAGGCCGCCTATGCTAAAAATGATGAAGTAGTTGTGTTTTATAATCGATAACCAGTCAAGGGTGCATCTTACTTTTCAACCAGCAAAGTTATCAGCAAGTCAGGAGAGCCAAACAGTTGACTGCCAGTGAATGACGTACTCGGCAAATGACACCTTGATGATACTATAATAGCTATTTATTGCCGCATAACAACTACAATATTATATATATTTTATGCGAAATATACCTGAAAGCATGAAAAGACAACACCAGGCTTTAAATCAACGGGATTAATAGCGCTGTATCCTATATGTAGCTCACAGGGCGCCGCTTATCACGCAGACAGCGCTATCGTCAACGCAGTTGGCTGGCCGCATAGCGGCGCCACTACTCGCCGCATTAAACATTTTACAATGGGCGCTCGCCGTATGATCTATCTTGGTGTACTAATATCTTTGGTATAAGATACGATAACATAAACTTTATTTAACCTCGGTATATAAAAGTTTACAATAAACATTAGCACAAGTGCTACTGACCGACACATGTATGTGGATATGTCTGTGATCCATGTTTTACCAGACGGATGGCCTGGACTTTCTGTTGACCCTGTCCTGTGGCGACCTGACCCTGCAGGACCTCACTCAGGTGGTCATCTCCAGCCAGGTCACAGGGGTCACTCAGCTATACGGGGAGGAACGCCACTTTGTCCGTCTGTGGGTCGACCATCCCGACGACCCAGGTACGTGCTACTGCCGCCCATCATATGACGTCATCTCATACAGTGATCGTACCACTTATTAGTGACTTCAATATCATGATAGATCTAATACACTGAACTGTGTAATACGATCATAAATACATGTACTAACCGAACATAGCATTATACTGACAGAAGTCTTAGACACAGTGTCAGTAACAAAACTTCAATTTCAGCTATAGGTTAAACAATACACCAATGATATTCCAAAAATAATGTAATATGACATGTTACCATTGACTTAATAGCATAGTAGGTGCAATATCTATATATTGCTATATATAGTTGGTGAAAGAATAAATAAATGGTAGGTTCTTTGCTTTGAATATTGTAATAATAAAATAATAACATTGACGTTTCCGGCAGCAGGTTATTGAATAAATATATTCCCTATGATATATATATGATACGGTTTAATTTCCAGAGGCTCCATGCTTCTTTGACCCTTGCCATTCGTCTCAACGATGTTCCTACTCATCCGTCGGCTACGAGTGCTTCTGCAGTTCAACAGGCGCGGCCGGCATGTGTGAGGCTGGTAGGTAACCCCGCCCTACGGCTGAGCCAAGCAGCCATGAGCCAGATCATTATTCTTGCCATTAACCCCATTGTCCGAGAATGTTTCGCTTCTGTTATTACCTGGTTTTTCTCAATGATGGAGTGCATTCATTCCAAAAGGGGTCCAGTCCAAGGTTGAGTTATATTCCTAAATGTACAGTTACTACTGTAACAGTTCACCCATATAATATATTCATTCCTGACGGAATTCGGACTATTCACATCAAGTACATACGCCGCCTACGTGACTTTGCGGTGTGCTGTCCTTTCCAGAGACGGGCTACCCGCTTGTTGGTTTCACTAGAATGCCTGGTTACCAAATACAAGGCACCGTGCTGCAGGAAATACTGACTTGGTCAGTGTCCCGCTGTGTCCTGCATTGCCAAGCGTACCAACAGTGTCGTGCCGTTCAATACCTGACCAACATGGCCGCCGACGCCCCGCCCACCACCTGTCAACTGATCCACTTCGACTACAGCGCCCCCTACGTCAGTTCCGACTGGACCACGTGGCTCCTCGCGCGGTGGTCGGATCATTAAAACTGGAAATGGAATCATTTTGGAATCATAATGGGAAAATTGTAGTTGTAGATTGTGATATGTATCAAGTTTTCTAAAGGGAAGATTCATTGGCGAAAGTACAAGGCTGGTATATGACATAATGCATTATATGCAGGATAGAAAGAAGGCCGGTATGCTACTTTTAATAGATTTCGAGAAAGCGTTTGACACTGTAAGCTGGAAATATATAAACAGTGTATTTAAAGCATATGGATTCGGCCCGTCATTTATAAAATGGTTTAATATTGTTTATAGAGAACCTAAGAGCAGTGTTGTGAATAACGGTAATCTCACAGAAGAATTTACTATTGGTAGAGGGTGTCGACAGGGTGATCCATTATCGCCATATGTTTTTATATTAGCCATAGAGCCACTTGCCATGCACCTCAAGAAGGACAGATTGGTTATAGGTATTGTTATAAATGAGGTTGAATATTTGATAGGTCAATATGCGGATGACACTTTCCTACTACTAGATGGCAGTGAATCATCGTTAAGAAGGGTGTTAAAGATCATGGAGGATTTTGGTGTTGCATCAGGTTTGCGTATGAATGTAGAGAAGACAAAAGCTATGTGTTTAGGAAAACCGTGTGATACCACATCATTTACGGGCATTCCAATTGAATGGGTTAATGAATTTGTTTTGCTTGGTATTAAGTTCTCTACAGATTTAGGAAAAATGTCGGCCCTAAATTATGACAGTAAAGTTGTTGAATTTGACAGAACTTTGAATGTATACGGAAAGAGAAACCTGTCATACAGGGGCAGAGTGACAGTTGTGAAATCTCTGGCACTACCCAAATTTGTACATGTTATGTCAGTTTTGCCTACACCAGGAAAATCTGTTTTTGATAAATTGACTACATTGGTACGAAATTTTATCTGGAAAAATGGAAAGGCGAAAGTCTCTATGAATAGGGTATGTCAGACTGTTAAAAATGGTGGCTTAGGTCTGACACATATTGAATCGTTTCAGAAAGCGTTAAAAATCTCGTGGATAAGCCGTATTTTAAAAACGGATGGTAAATGGCAACAACTCTTTTGTGATACTATTTGCGAAGAAAGACAGTTGTGTTGGGACCTTGACCTTCAGTCACTGAAAGCATATTCTAGTGTGTCTAACCCCTTTTGGGCCGACGTGTTTAAAGCGTGGTATGAATATAGAAAAACAGAAGAAAGCGTTAACGCAGATCTTCCCGGGTACCCTATCTGGAACTCGTACTTTATTACAAACTATAATCTTGTGGTTAGAAAAAAAGAATTTATTCAGAAAGGTGTCATATATGTACAAGACCTGTTTGACGAAAACAGAACTTTATTGGGTCGGTCGGAATTCAGGGATCGGTACCAGATTGATGTTAACTTCGCTGACTTTTATAGCTTGATACACTCGCTTCCTCGAGAGTGGAAAGTTGTCTATGCTAAGCCTATTGATACGGAGCTTTTTATTAATACACGAACCTGTGCATTACAGGAATTACAAAGTAAAATAAAGGTGTGCAATTTCATTTATAATAAATTAGTAATGTATCTGAAAAGGAATAATGTTAATGAAGGGAAATGGGATAGTGAGCTAGAATGCACGTGGTCACCTGATCAATGGCATCGTCACTATGAATTGTCGTATGACGCCACGGTAAATGAAAAGCTTAGAAGTTTCCAGTTTGAGATATTGCATAGGGTGATCGCGACTAATGTCTATTTGAAAAATTGTAAGGTGAAAGACACGGATGTTTCTACATTTTGTAATAAGGCCCCAGAATCCATCACCCATCTCTTCTGGTACTGTCCGTATGTTAAGGGTGTATGGATAGCTTTTGCTAATTGGTTAGAACCATATATACAAGTGAGTACAACACCTTTATTGTCTATAATTAGTATAATTTTCGGGCTTTCCGACACACGGTGTAGTAGTTTACTTAATCACTTAATACTTAGTGTAAAAAAACACATTTACATATGTAAATGGAAAGGGAAGACACCAAACCTCCAAGTATGTCTTAGGGTTATAAAGTCCAATTATTTCACAGAGCCATGTATTGGGTACAGTAAGGGGGGATCCAGTTTGTGTAAATTTGATAGAAAGTGGGGCCCATTTAACCATTTAAGTTTATTAACTGTAGATATATTAAAGGGAAGATGATAGATGGATAAAGGGAATGCTTTTATATTTATAACAATGACGGGATCTCGAATTATGATACACCGATTATTACTACCATAGTTATTCACGTTATTATTACTTGCTGTTAATATTATTCAGTACAGTTTAATATAATTACAACCAGCCTGCAATGTTGCACAAGGCCCGACCTGTTTGTTACTTTATATTGTCACACATTGCTAGTATTGTTGTTATATGTATGCCCCGTGTTGCGACTATAGTAAATAAACGGTTAGTGGTGTCGTGTCATGTGCCTCTTCTTATTGTAGTATATTGCAGTGTCGTGTTTGGAGGTTCGCAGCAAGATGTTTATGTCTGATGCATTATTTCAAATAATTAAGGCGGCCCTCAACAAGACAAAACCCCCGGATAATCCCTAAGAGCCGACAGTTTACACACGATCAAGCTACTATCTGACAGCTCGTCTGTAACATAGGCGGTGGCAGAAATAATATATTGAGGGAGGAGGGGGCGGGGGCGGGTGGAGTCGAACTCTGTTAAATGAGGAAGGGGGAGGTTAGTAATACATGTACGTCGGCCCATATGTGCCGCCCAAATAACCCTTTTCTGCCTTTTTGCCTTCCATTTCCAGGAGAACATGATATAAAAGCTTAATAAAGCATGGCTGAGGGGGGGGGTGGCGGGCGCTTCTGCTGTCCATCTATAATCATCCTAACGAACCTCCATCCAGCGTATTTTCCAACACCCTCCTTGGACGTATTGTACATGTTTGACCAAGCGATTCGGTGTCATCATATGCAATTTATTGTCATGCCCCCCCTCTCCCCCACCCTCCTCAGTATCTGTGAACAATGGTTACCTGCACGTGACGCTCACAGATGCTCTTAATCTCTCATTGTTATTGGCTCGTCTTTGTCCTCTACGGAGTCGCACTTTCACACACTGGCGCTCTCAGCTGATATCCTTAATTGCCGCTTTTTGCGGGCAAACCCAAACGCTCCTACTCCTAAAAAGGGAAATGCCGGACCCATATCATTTACATTTCCAGTTAAACTATAGGGAATTAACTAAACATTCCACAGAATATATTTTTTTACATTACTACAATGGTGGGGGGTGCCGCCCATGCGGTAAAGTGCCCGATTTTGTGGTCGCTGAGAGAGACTCCCCTGGAACGGCAGTGTGTAACGTGATACAGCTGCTGTCTTAGAAACTCACTGTCACTGAAGCGTGTATGGACAGGACTGCCGTACTACAGAATGGCCGTATGGGTTAGGGTGGGTGGGGTGGCGGTCTATCGGGGTGGTGGGGAGGGGTGGGGAGAGGAGTGGTGCGTGAAGCTAGCAGCCGGGTCGACTCAAAGCAATTGTTCTCAAAGTAGTCGGAACATACTCTTCAATGTTTGGTGGTTATAAAAACTCACACGAGCAATCTTGCGCAGCCATTGCCGCAAAAGCTTAGTGGACAGCGGTAGCAAAATAATCTTGTTTTTGCTGTCCTTTTTGCTCTTGAACCATTACAGCCAATTTATGAGTCAAATTCGCTTGTCACTATTCATGAGAGCTGTTAGGCCGACAGCTTGTTCCAAAGACGCACCGCTCGCATGTAAACAAAGTGTTGGTTCAGCGAAGGGTAGTCTTCAGTGACGTCAACGCCTTGAGTGTGATTGGCCAACTCTGGTAACGTGTTCAAAACATGTCGACGCCCGCTTGATGGGCGAAAATGTGTATTTGATACAGTTGATGTGCGATTTTCTCGATAACGCTTTCTTTTTAAACAGAACGATCAATGACAAATATATTTTGTACCAACAGAGTTTTATTCTTATGTCACATTGCAGCCCCCCGGTATTTTCTTTTAACGCTTCTCTTCCTCCCCCGGCACGACCACCTTCCCTCTCTCTCTTCGGCAACTCCAGTCCTCCTCATCCTCTCCCGCCATTCTCATTCCCTCCTCTTCCTCTCCTCTCCTATTCTCAACCTCACTTTTGGACCATTCATATATTGACATCTTCATTAATATTAAGTGCTTTACGTGCAATAATATCATCGCCTATTTGAAACCACAACATGTGACACGACCCTAGACAGACCCTGTAGATGAGGCAGGACCTCAGTTAGGGGAACCATTACGTGTGACACGACCCTAGACAGACCCTGTAGATGAGGCAGGACCTCAGTTAGGGGAACCATTACGTGTGACACGACCCTAGACAGACCCTGTAGATGAGGCAGGACCTCAGTTAGGGGAACCATTACGTGTGACACGACCCTAGACAGACTCTGTAGATGAGGCAGGACCTCAGTTAGGGGAGCCATTACGTGTGACACGACCCTAGACAGACCCTGTCGATGAGGCAGGACCTCAGTTAGGGGAACCATTACGTGTGACACGACCCTAGACAGACCCTGTAGATGAGGCAGGACCTCAGTTAGGGGAACCATTACGTGTGACACGACCCTAGACAGACCCTGTAGATGAGGCAGGACCTCAGTTAGGGGAACCATTACGTGTGACACGACCCTAGACAGACCCTGTAGATGAGGCAGGACCTCAGTTAGGGGAACCATTACGTGTGACACGACCCTAGACAGACTTTGTAGATGAGGCATGCCCCCTTGATACATTCCTCTTTCAACATGTACACGAGCCCACCCATTTCCGTGCTGAGCAAACACCGAGTGTGCTGGATCTAATACTGACGACTGAAGACAACATGGTGACAGACTTGAAACATGAATGCCCACTGGGGTAAAGCCACCTCGTCTGCCTACATTTTGTATATAACTGTTATAAGGAGGCACCCCAGAAGACAAAAAGATTCATCTATGCTAAGGGGGATTACGTCAGCATGAGGCAACATCTGCAGCGGATTGACTGGCCAGCGGAACTGAGCTGCATATCAGTCGAAAACCAATGGAACTGCTTTGAAACACGCCTGATGGACGGTATCAAATTGTTTATTGTCCAAAAAACTGCAATGGAAGCTATGGATGAACCAAGACGCACTAACAAAGCTGAAGAGGAAACGGAAGGCTTTTAAGAGATACATGAGCGGGCAGAGATGGGAACGACTACCTGGAATATGCCAGGACGAGGAATCAGGCCAAATGGGCTTGTAGAAAGGCGGTAGTCGAACATGAAAAGAAAATAGCAAAAAACGCAAAATCAAGTCCAAAGGCCTTCTTTGCCTACGCCAAAAGCAAACGGCGAACCAAAGAAGGGATTAGCACTCTGATGGATGGCAACAGTGTTGTAACAAGTCACGATGGTAAAGCTGGTCTTAAACAAGTTCTTTGCTAACGTATTTACGAAAGAAACCACATTAGATGTACCGGAACCCGGCGTCAAGCAAGTTCAACAACGGCTAAATGATATTGTTGTTACAGAAGATCCAGAAGCTCAGTAATCTGAACCCAGGAAAATCTCCAGGACCTGACTAACTAAACCCTTTGATATTAAAAGAGCTAGCAAATGAGCTTTCTAATCCACTGACTGTCACCTTCCACGCCTCTATCCAAGAGGGCAGACTTCCACAGGCAGGCATGACCCGTGAGCCTCACCAGTGTTGTGTGTAAGGTGCTCGAATCTATTATCCGGGATAAGGTCATGGAGCACATGATCTCAAACAAGCTCTTATCAGATTACCAACACGGATTCATTGCGGGCCGCTCGTGCAAGACAAATCTGCTCACAGTTCTGGATACCTGGACTGATGCCCTCGACCACGGATTATGCATAGATACTATATATTTGGACTTTGCCAAGGCTTTCGATTCTGTCCCCCATGAACGGCTACTGAAAAAATTGGAAGCCTATGGCATCTCTGACAACGTACTGGCATGGATACAACAGTTTCTCAATGACAGACGGCAGCGTGTGCTGGTAAATGGCTGTAGATCTACATAGGCCTCCCACAAGCAGTGGCGTACCCCAAGGCAGTGTGCTGGACCCGGGCCCGCTTTTCGTGATTTAAATCAATGACTTGCCTGATGTAGTTGAGAACTTTAGAACAGAAGATGCAAAACAACTTCAAAACGATTTGGATAATCTGACAACATGGGCAGATAAATGGCAACTAAAATTTAATCCAACCAAGTGTAAAGTTTTCAACCTTGGCAGTCAAAACCCTCACCACGCCTACACAATGACTTCAGATGACTTCGAATTGGTGAGACTGGAATAAACAGAGCTCGAAAAAAATCTGGGAATCCATATGGACAGTGAACTAAAGTTCTCTAAGCACATTGCAATACAAGATGGTAAGGCAAACAGATTACTCGGGCTCGTACAAAGGTCTTACGACTATCTAGACGGCCCGTCTCTAAAGATACTGTTCACAGCACTGATACGACCGCGCCTGGAATACGGTACGGCAGTGTGTAGCCCATGTCTATTGAAGGATAACAAACTAATTGAAGGTGTATTACGTCGAGCATCAAAACTGGTACGTGGCTTGAAAGATCTACCATACGAAGAGCGATTAGCAAGATTAAAATTACCCAACATGAGCTACAGGAGAGCTAGGGGCGATATGATAAGGGCCTATAATTACATAGTCCACGACAACCAAGGGAGATTAACTAGGCAACTATTTCAATTTGATGATGACCACACGACAAGAGGCCACTCATTCAATCTGAGGAAGCCCTTTCAACACAAAGCCCCGCAGAATCGTTCAAATCTGGAACTCCCTCCCAGTCAACATCGTAATGGCACCAACGATGAACACATTCAAAAACCGACTTGACAAATTATGGAGAAAATATTGGTATGGAAACGAAAGTTTGCCTTCCGCTCAACGCGCAAATAGTCGAAATGAACGATAACGAGAAAAACGAAATCCAGGATCAGTCAACAAGTTTCTAGCCTAAGAATATGACTGAAGAGGATATGTATGTTTGTATGACCTGAGTTAGGGGCACCCGAAGTGCAGGTTCTGACGCTGGAAAAGGTTGACGATATGTGGGCTATGCTATGATATACGTTACTGTATCTGGGATCGTCAAGGGCGTCCATTACAGATAATGGTGGGCGCCGCCAGTCCTTGCACGGCTCGGGTGTATTGACACACTATGGACGGCAAGGATCCTAAGCACCCGGTTGTAGGGTTGACTCGAATGGTTTACCTGTGGTAGTAGGCGGCACATCGTTTGACACCGTATTTCTGTCCTACCCACCGCTATTTATCACCACGTTTATTCCGCTGGCAGAACAGATACTTACTTTGCTTACCGAATATTTAAGTGGTCCTTCTAGATCCTGGCGCATTTAATAAAGCAGTCTCGGTTCATGAAATAAACATGTATGTATTTTAATGCAGTATTTCGGCTTGGCCAAGTTTATTTAGTGTCGCAGTGTAAGCCACATTCAAGTAATAAAGACAAAACATGCAGCTTCGAAATTGATTTAAACTTATATTTAAATTGTAAACTAGGTCCGCATTGCATTATTTCAATATTCGCCTTTTACCAGCGAGTTGTACCAGCGAGTGTGGCGAAGGTGATACTAGCCCCCACCCCCCACCCCCCAGGAGTTGACCCGTCCATGGTGCCAAGGTTACATGTTAAACACTACTGCATGACTGAGGAGTCAAAGACTCGGGGGGGGGGGGGGGGGTAACTTCATACATTGCTGGATGTGTGAATTTTAACATTGACCGGCTCTATGCCGTACTTCCATACAGGCTGCCTGGTTTATTTTTTCTCTCCAGCAAACTCGCTCTACGGACACTGTTGTGTGCCCCCCACGATGACACGTGTAATAATCTACAAATTTAAGGGTACTATCTCACCTTTTACTTGCTATCCAGCTCCCCCTTGCCCCCCCCCCGCTCTCCCCGTCGGTTAACTGAAGGTATTACGTTCCTGTTACATTTTATGTTAAGCGATTCACTGACTGGTTCCCATCCCTTTAATCTTTAATCTTCACTTGAACTCTGTGCGAGAGGATTTTTATGTTGATTTTACATATTGCGAATAGCCCTTGACTTGCGGCGAGCGACGCCAATAGACAGCTAATCATATCTGTTTACCTCCAGCTTTTCGCCAAAATAGTTCAACCATTGGTCCTGGAGTCTTTGACCAAACTGCCTTGTATAATTAACCATTGGTCCTGATGCAGCAGGACTTTGAACAAACTGCCTTGAATAATATATACCGTTCAAATAGCCAGCGGTTTCCGCTTCTGTTCCTGTTGTGAACTGTTGTGAAGCCAGAATCGTGAACCTCGTGGTGTGACAGGTAGTCGAGATGCAGTGGCTGGATTATGTCATTTTTGTGGCCTTCCTGTTGGTTTCTGTCGGGATCGGGGTCTACAATGCCTGCACCGGGAAGGACCACGCGTGAGTTCCTTCTCGCCGACCGGAAGTTAAAGGTAATTAGTTACCGGAGAGGAAAGTATATACTGCCACGTTGCGCAATATCGATTAGCTTCGCGAAACCGTGGCGTGCAAGGAGTCAAGATGTCCCTATCAGTGGTAATAGTATGTATTGTAGGTCCGGACACTTGGCGGGAACGAGGTTCACATCAGATCTTTCTGGTGAAATTAAAATGATGCCTTTGATGCAAGATGGATATTTATTACCGCTTGTCTTAAATTGTGAAATTTCAACATTATCATAATAGAATAGTGGGAAAAGACGCCGAATATTAACCAAGATGCATAAATAACACAAAATTTCCATGCCAGGGGCAAAGTTCAAATCAAAAGAGGCGTTCCCATTAATGTCATACCAGGAAGTACGACACTGTGTGCGTAATGTAGCGTAGGACTTATTTGCAAGGTTGTACTATACAGGTAAAAAAGAGCATCTTTATGCGCCCAACTTTCAACTTTACACCTAATTATCGGTCGTTTTGTTACAGTTTGCAAATGGCTCACAGCTTCATTGCGTCTACTTTACCGCTCTCCGCCCCATCTCTATTTGTATATATATCAAATAAGGCGTCGTCGACTTCAATGCAGGCATTTACAATAGAAATTAAGTCCAGACTTTATCCGCGTTATGGCATCATACACAGCTCGCATATTACTTCTCCCCACCTGGCAGTGGGAGTTTCATACGTTAGCAACTTGTCGGAAAACAGGCTACTTCGGAACTCACCACAAACGAAAACCAACAAGATACCATTTCCTCCGCGGAAAAACAGAAATTCTTGGTCAGTTGCACGGGAGATTTCAAAATTCAGTATTCTCTCATTGCTCTCGATGATAACCTCGGTCAAATGATATGACAGCTGAAAAGGAAAAGGTAAAAGTCAAAATATAGCTTCTCTTCAGAAACAACTTTTTGACGTTGGGTCCAAGCAGGCATTCCCAGAACTAATTCCTTCCTTCCGTTTTTTTCTTCTAAATTCCTAATGAACTCATTTCAAGCAATAATTCCCAGAACTAATTTAATACGGGCAGGATTTTCACTCGACAAACACTGTAGGCGATCTGTGAAACGCTCATACAGAGCGCGCGCGTTTGGGGTACATTTGTGCGTCACTAACACAATTTGAGAACAGTCCATTGAACTTAAAAGTAATGGCGTTATCTACCACATGACTAAAATATCTACCCTTTGCTTGCAAGGATCGAGCAATGGAGCAATAACATATTAACCAAAATAAGAAGAAGATAAAGGAGAGATATGTTGTGTTCTGTTGTTTTATATTACTATAATACCTTACTTGGTATAACAACTTAAACGATTTCCATTGATGTATATGTATGCATACAAGCAAATGTTGCAACAATTTTTCGGTGTGATTGTCAATATTTCACCTGCAGCCTTCCTCTTTTAATCCAGATTTGTAATTTTATCCAGATTTTTTTTACTCATATAGCGGTGACTTTAAACTTTGATGTGAAAGTTTGACCCCGTGACGTCATATCCGCAGATGATCTCCACCATGCTGTCGCTGTTGGTGACGCTGCAGTCGACCATCATGATCCTGGGCCACGCGGCCAAGATGGTGACTCGGGGGGTGCAGGCGTGGCTGTGGGATTGCATCGCCTACACCATCGCCATCCTCACGGCCGAGCGATTCATCGTGCCCTGGATGTACCGGCAGCGAGTGGCCAGTGTCTATCAGGCGGGTAACCAACCGCCACGGGCTCAGTGGGCGCCGCCCCTGTCTGTCTCTTTCTATTACCCGATAAAGTCACTTTTCCAAAGTCACAAGGTTCCATAGCAGGCGCGGATCCAGAGGATGTGGACCACACCCGGGGTGTGGACCCCACCCCTGTGGACCCCACCCCTGTGGACCCTGGCCCCTGTGGACCCCACCACCTTTTTGAGCGAAGGTGCCCGTTTTCAATGTTCAACGGTAATCCCATGCCCTGCACGATGTAGACCCCTTTCGAAAGTGGCGACTCCGCCCTCACCAAATAACACCCAGTGTTTCACATCCTTCCCGAGCCAGACAAGTCCGCTCTCACCAAATAACACCCAGTGTTTCACATCTTTCCCGAGCCAGGCCAGTCCGCCCTCACCAAATAACACCAGTGTTTCACATCCTTCCTACGCCAGGCAAGTCCGCCCTCACCAAATAACACCAGTGTTTCACATCCTTCCCGAGCCAGGCAAGTCCGCTCTCACCAAATAACACCAGTGTTTCACATCCTTCCCGAGCCAGGCAAGTCCGCCCTCACCAAATAACACCAGTGTTTCACATCCTTCCCGAGCCAGGCAAGTCCGCCCTCACCAAATAACACCAGTGTTTCACATCCTTCCCGAGCCAAGCAAGTCCGCCCTCACCAAATAACACCAGTGTTTCACATCCTTCCCGCGCCAGGCAAGTCCGCCCTCACCAGATAACACCCAGTGTTTCACATCCATCCCGAACCAGGCAAGTCCACCCTCACCAAATAACACCAGTGTTTCACATCCTTCCCGAGCCAGGCAAGTCCGCCCTCACCAAATAACACCAGTGTTTCACATCCTTCCCGAGCCAGGCAAGTCCGCCCTCACCAGATAACACCCAGTGTTTCACATCCATCCCGAACCAGGCAAGTCCACCCTCACCAAATAACACCAGTGTTTCACATCCTTCCCGAGCCAGGCAAGTCCGCCCTCACCAAATAACACCAGTGTTTCACATCCTTCACGAGTCCGGCAAGTCCGCTCTCACCAAATAACACCAGTGTTTCACATCCTTCCCGAGCCAGGCAAGTCCGCCCTCACCAAATGACACCAGTGTTTCACATCCTTCACGAGTCCGGCAAGTCCGCCCTCACCAAATAACACCAGTGTTTCACATCCTTCACGAGTCCGGCAAGTCCGCCCTCACCAAATAACACCAGTGTTTCACATCCTTCCCGAGCCAGGCAAGTCCGCCCTCACCAAATAACACCAGTGTTTCACATCCTTCACGAGTCCGGCAAGTCCGCCCTCACCAAATAACACCAGTGTTTCACATCCTTCACGAGTCCGGCAAGTCCGCTCTCACCAAATAACACCAGTGTTTCACATCCTTCCCGAGCCAGGCAAGTCCGCCCTCACCAAATAACACCAGTGTTTCACATCCTTCACGAGTCCGGCAAGTCCGCCCTCACCAAATAACACCAGTGTTTCACATCCTTCACGAGTCCGGCAAGTCCGCCCTCACCAAATAACACCAGTGTTTCACATCCTTCACGAGTCCGGCAAGTCCGCCCTCACCAAATAACACCAGTGTTTCACATCCTTCCCGAGCCAAGCAAGTCCGCCCTCACCAAATAACACCAGTGTTTCACATCCTTCCCGCGCCAGGCAAGTCCGCCCTCACCAAATAACACCCAGTGTTTCACATCCTTCCCGAGCCAGGCCAGTCCGCCCTCACCAAATAACACCAGTGTTTCACATCCTTCCAACGCCAGGCAAGTCCGCCCTCACCAAATAACACCCAGTGTTTCACATCCTTCCCGAGCCAGGCCAGTCCGCCCTCACCGGATAACACCCAGTGTTTCACATCCTTCCCGAGCCAGGCCAGTCCGCCCTCACCAAATAACACCCAGTGTTTCACATCCTTCCCGAGCCAGACAAGTCCGCTCTCACCAAATAACACCCAGTGTTTCACATCCTTCCCGAGCCAGGCCAGTCCGCCCTCACCGGATAACACCAGTGTTTCACATCCTTCCCGAGCCAGGCAAGTCCACCCTCACCAGATAACACCCAGTGTTTCACATCCATCCCGAACCAGGCAAGTCCACCCTCACCAAATAACACCAGTGTTTCACATCCTTCCCGAGCCAGGCAAGTCCGCCCTCACCAGATAACACCCAGTGTTTCACATCCTTCCCGCGCCAGGCAAGTCCGCCCTCACCAGATAACACCCAGTGTTTCACATCCATCCCGAACCAGGCAAGTCCACCCTCACCAAATAACACCAGTGTTTCACATCCTTCCCGAGCCAGGCAAGTCCGCCCTCACCAAATAACACCAGTGTTTCACATCCTTCCCGAGCCAGGCAAGTCCGCCCTCACCAGATAACACCCAGTGTTTCACATCCATCCCGAACCAGGCAAGTCCACCCTCACCAAATAACACCAGTGTTTCACATCCTTCCCGAGCCAGGCAAGTCCGCCCTCACCAAATAACACCAGTGTTTCACATCCTTCACGAGTCCGGCAAGTCCGCTCTCACCAAATAACACCAGTGTTTCACATCCTTCCCGAGCCAGGCAAGTCCGCCCTCATCAAATGACACCAGTGTTTCACATCCTTCACGAGTCCGGCAAGTCCGCCCTCACCAAATAACACCAGTGTTTCACATCCTTCACGAGTCCGGCAAGTCCGCCCTCACCAAATAACACCAGTGTTTCACATCCTTCCCGAGCCAGGCAAGTCCGCCCTCACCAAATAACACCAGTGTTTCACATCCTTCACGAGTCCGGCAAGTCCGCCCTCACCAAATAACACCAGTGTTTCACATCCTTCACGAGTCCGGCAAGTCCGCTCTCACCAAATAACACCAGTGTTTCACATCCTTCCCGAGCCAGGCAAGTCCGCCCTCACCAAATAACACCAGTGTTTCACATCCTTCACGAGTCCGGCAAGTCCGCCCTCACCAAATAACACCAGTGTTTCACATCCTTCACGAGTCCGGCAAGTCCGCCCTCACCAAATAACACCAGTGTTTCACATCCTTCACGAGTCCGGCAAGTCCGCCCTCACCAAATAACACCAGTGTTTCACATCCTTCCCGAGCCAAGCAAGTCCGCCCTCACCAAATAACACCAGTGTTTCACATCCTTCCCGCGCCAGGCAAGTCCGCCCTCACCAAATAACACCCAGTGTTTCACATCCTTCCCGAGCCAGGCCAGTCCGCCCTCACCAAATAACACCAGTGTTTCACATCCTTCCAACGCCAGGCAAGTCCGCCCTCACCAAATAACACCCAGTGTTTCACATCCTTCCCGAGCCAGGCCAGTCCGCCCTCACCGGATAACACCCAGTGTTTCACATCCTTCCCGAGCCAGGCCAGTCCGCCCTCACCAAATAACACCCAGTGTTTCACATCCTTCCCGAGCCAGACAAGTCCGCTCTCACCAAATAACACCCAGTGTTTCACATCCTTCCCGAGCCAGGCCAGTCCGCCCTCACCGGATAACACCAGTGTTTCACATCCTTCCCGAGCCAGGCAAGTCCACCCTCACCAGATAACACCCAGTGTTTCACATCCATCCCGAACCAGGCAAGTCCACCCTCACCAAATAACACCAGTGTTTCACATCCTTCCCGAGCCAGGCAAGTCCGCCCTCACCAGATAACACCCAGTGTTTCACATCCTTCCCGAGCCAGACAAGTCCGCTCTCACCAAATAACACCCAGTGTTTCACATCCTTCCCGAGCCAGGCCAGTCCGTCCTCACCGGATAACACCAGTGTTTCACATCCTTCCCGAGCCAGGCAAGTCCGCCCTCACCAGATAACACCCAGTGTTTCACATCCATCCCGAACCAGGCAAGTCCACCCTCACCAAATAACACCCAGTGTTTCACATCCTTCCCGCGCCAGGCAAGTCCGCCCTCACCAAATAACACCAGTGTTTCACATCTTTCCCGAGCCAGGCAAGTCCGCCCTCACCAGATAACACCCAGTGTTTCACATCCATCCCGAACCAGGCAAGTCCACCCTCACCAAATAACACCAGTGTTTCACATCCTTCCCGAGCCAGGCAAGTCCGCCCTCACCAGATAACACCCAGTGTTTCACATCCATCCCGAACCTGGCAAGTCCACCCTCACCAAATAACACCCAGTGTTTCACATCCTTCCCGCACCAGGCAAGTCCGCCCTCACCAAATAACACCAGTGTTTCACATCCTTCCCGAGCCAGGCAAGTCCGCCCTCACCAGATAACACCCAGTGTTTCACATCCATCCCGAACCAGGCAAGTCCACCCTCACCAAATAACACCCAGTGTTTCACATCCTTCCCGCGCCAGGCAAGTCCGCCCTCACCAAATAACACCAGTGTTTCACATCCTTCCCGCGCCAGGCCAGTCCGCCCTCACCAAATAACACCCAGTGTTTCACATCCTTCCCGAGCCAGGCAAGTCCGCCCTCACCAAATAACACCCAGTGTTTCACATCCTTCCCGCGCCAGGCCAGTCCGCCCTCACCAAATAACACCCAGTGTTTCACATCCTTCCCGAGCCAAGCAAGTCCGCCCTCACCAAATAACACCAGTGTTTCACATCCTTCCCGCGCCAGGCAAGTCCGCCCTCACCAAATAACACCCAGTGTTTCACATCCTTCCCGAGCCAGGCCAGTCCGCCCTCACCAAATAACACCAGTGTTTCACATCCTTCCAACGCCAGGCAAGTCCGCCCTCACCAAATAACACCCAGTGTTTCACATCCTTCCCGAGCCAAGCAAGTCCGCCCTCACCAAATAACACCAGTGTTTCACATCCTTCCCGCGCCAGGCAAGTCCGCCCTCACCAAATAACACCCAGTGTTTCACATCCTTCCCGAGCCAGGCCAGTCCGCCCTCACCAAATAACACCAGTGTTTCACATCCTTCCCTAGCCAGGCAAGTCCGCCCTCACCAAATAACACCCAGTGTTTCACATCCTTCCCGAGCCAGGCCAGTCCGCCCTCACCAAATAACACCAGTGTTTCACATCCTTCCAACGCCAGGCAAGTCCGCCCTCACCAAATAACACCCAGTGTTTCACATCCTTCCCGAGCCAGGCAAGTCCGCCCTCACCAAATAACACCCAGTGTTTCACATCCTTCCCGAGCCAGGCAAGTCCGCCCTCACCAAATAACACCAGTGTTTCACATCCTTCCCGCGCCAGGCAAGTCCGCCCTCACCAAATAACACCCAGTGTTTCACATCCTTCCCGAGCCAGGCAAGTCCGCCCTCACCAAATAACACCAGTGTTTCACATCCTTCCCGCGCCAGGCAAGTCCGCCCTCACCAAATAACACCCAGTGTTTTACATCCTTCCCGAGCCAGGCAAGTCCGCCCTCACCAAATAACACCCAGTGTTTCACATCCTTCCCGAGCCAGGCAAGTCCGCCCTCACCAAATAACACCCAGTGTTTCACATCCTTCCCGAGCCAGGCAAGTCCGCCCTCACCAAATAACACCCAGTGTTTCACATCCTTCCCGAGCCAGGCAAGTCCGCCCTCACCAAATAACACCCAGTGTTTCACATCCTTCCCGAGCCAGGCAAGTCCGCCCTCACCAAATAACACCAGTGTTTCACATCCTTCCCGAGCCAGGCAAGTCCGCCCTCACCAAATAACACCCAGTGTTTCACATCCTTCCCGAGCCAGTCAAGTCCGCCCTCACCAAATAACACCAGTGTTTCACATCCTTCCAACGCCAGGCAAGTCCGCCCTCACCAAATAACACCCAGTGTTTCACATCCTTCCCGAGCCAGGCAAGTCCGCCCTCACCAAATAACACCAGTGTTTCACATCCTTCCAACGCCAGGCAAGTCCGCCCTCACCAAATAACACCAGTGTTTCACATCCTTCCCGAGCCAGGCAAGTCCGCCCTCACCAAATAACACCAGTGTTTCACATCCTTCCCGAGCCAGGCCAGTCCGCCCTCACCAAATAACACCCAGTGTTTCACATCCTTCCAACGCCAGGCAAGTCCGCCCTCACCAAATAACACCCAGTGTTTCACATCCTTCCCGAGTCAGGCAAGTCCGCCCTCACCAAATAACACCAGTGTTTCACATCCTTCCAACGCCAGGCAAGTCCGCCCTCACCAAATAACACCAGTGTTTCACATCCTTCCCGAGCCAGGCAAGTCCGCCCTCACCAAATAACACCAGTGTTTCACATCCTTCCCGAGCCAGGCCAGTCCGCCCTCACCAAATAACACCAGTGTTTCACATCCTTCCCGAGCCAGGCAAGTCCGCCCTCACCAAATAACACCAGTGTTTCACATCCTTCCAACGCCAGGCAAGTCCGCCCTCACCAAATAACACCCAGTGTTTCACATCCTTCCCGAGCCAGGCAAGTCCGCCCTCACCAAATAACACCAGTGTTTCACATCCTTCCCGCGCCAGGCAAGTCCGCCCTCACCAAATAACACCCAGTGTTTTACATCCTTCCCGAGCCAGGCCAGTCCGCCCTCACCAAATAACACCCAGTGTTTCACATCCTTCCCGAGCCAGGCCAGTCCGCCCTCACCAAATAACACCAGTGTTTCACATCCTTCCCGAGCCAGGCAAGTCCGCCCTCACCAAATAACACCAGTGTTTCACATCCTTCCCGAGCCAGGCAAGTCCGCCCTCACCAAATAACACCAGTGTTTCACATCCTTCCAACGCCAGGCAAGTCCGCCCTCACCAAATAACACCCAGTGTTTCACATCCTTCCCGAGCCAGGCAAGTCCGCCCTCACCAAATAACACCAGTGTTTCACATCCTTCCCGCGCCAGGCAAGTCCGCCCTCACCAAATAACACCCAGTGTTTTACATCCTTCCCGAGCCAGGCCAGTCCGCCCTCACCAAATAACACCCAGTGTTTCACATCCTTCCCGAGCCAGGCCAGTCCGCCCTCACCAAATAACACCAGTGTTTCACATCCTTCCCGCGCCAGGCAAGTCCGCCCTCACCAAATAACACCCAGTGTTTCACATCCTTCCCGAGCCAGGCCAGTCCGCCCTCACCAAATAACACCAGTGTTTCACATCCTTCCCGAGCCAGGCAAGTCCGCCCTCACCAAATAACACCCAGTGTTTCACATCCTTCCCGCGCCAGGCCAGTCCGCCCTCACCAAATAACACCCAGTGTTTCACATCCTTCCCGAGCCAAGCAAGTCCGCCCTCACCAAATAACACCAGTGTTTCACATCCTTCCCGCGCCAGGCAAGTCCGCCCTCACCAAATAACACCCAGTGTTTCACATCCTTCCCGAGCCAGGCCAGTCCGCCCTCACCAAATAACACCAGTGTTTCACATCCTTCCAACGCCAGGCAAGTCCGCCCTCACCAAATAACACCCAGTGTTTCACATCCTTCCCGAGCCAAGCAAGTCCGCCCTCACCAAATAACACCAGTGTTTCACATCCTTCCCGCGCCAGGCAAGTCCGCCCTCACCAAATAACACCCAGTGTTTCACATCCTTCCCGAGCCAGGCCAGTCCGCCCTCACCAAATAACACCAGTGTTTCACATCCTTCCCGAGCCAGGCAAGTCCGCCCTCACCAAATAACACCCAGTGTTTCACATCCTTCCCGAGCCAGGCCAGTCCGCCCTCACCAAATAACACCAGTGTTTCACATCCTTCCAACGCCAGGCAAGTCCGCCCTCACCAAATAACACCCAGTGTTTCACATCCTTCCCGAGCCAGGCAAGTCCGCCCTCACCAAATAACACCCAGTGTTTCACATCCTTCCCGAGCCAGGCAAGTCCGCCCTCACCAAATAACACCAGTGTTTCACATCCTTCCCGCGCCAGGCAAGTCCGCCCTCACCAAATAACACCCAGTGTTTCACATCCTTCCCGAGCCAGGCAAGTCCGCCCTCACCAAACAACACCAGTGTTTCACATCCTTCCCGCGCCAGGCAAGTCCGCCCTCACCAAATAACACCCAGTGTTTTACATCCTTCCCGAGCCAGGCAAGTCCGCCCTCACCAAATAACACCCAGTGTTTCACATCCTTCCCGAGCCAGGCAAGTCCGCCCTCACCAAATAACACCCAGTGTTTCACATCCTTCCCGAGCCAGGCAAGTCCGCCCTCACCAAATAACACCCAGTGTTTCACATCCTTCCCGAGCCAGGCAAGTCCGCCCTCACCAAATAACACCCAGTGTTTCACATCCTTCCCGAGCCAGGCAAGTCCGCCCTCACCAAATAACACCAGTGTTTCACATCCTTCCCGAGCCAGGCAAGTCCGCCCTCACCAAATAACACCCAGTGTTTCACATCCTTCCCGAGCCAGTCAAGTCCGCCCTCACCAAATAACACCAGTGTTTCACATCCTTCCAACGCCAGGCAAGTCCGCCCTCACCAAATAACACCCAGTGTTTCACATCCTTCCCGAGCCAGGCAAGTCCGCCCTCACCAAATAACACCAGTGTTTCACATCCTTCCAACGCCAGGCAAGTCCGCCCTCACCAAATAACACCAGTGTTTCACATCCTTCCCGAGCCAGGCAAGTCCGCCCTCACCAAATAACACCAGTGTTTCACATCCTTCCCGAGCCAGGCCAGTCCGCCCTCACCAAATAACACCCAGTGTTTCACATCCTTCCAACGCCAGGCAAGTCCGCCCTCACCAAATAACACCCAGTGTTTCACATCCTTCCCGAGTCAGGCAAGTCCGCCCTCACCAAATAACACCAGTGTTTCACATCCTTCCAACGCCAGGCAAGTCCGCCCTCACCAAATAACACCAGTGTTTCACATCCTTCCCGAGCCAGGCAAGTCCGCCCTCACCAAATAACACCAGTGTTTCACATCCTTCCCGAGCCAGGCCAGTCCGCCCTCACCAAATAACACCAGTGTTTCACATCCTTCCCGAGCCAGGCCAGTCCGCCCTCACCAAATAACACCAGTGTTTCACATCCTTCCAACGCCAGGCAAGTCCGCCCTCACCAAATAACACCCAGTGTTTCACATCCTTCCCGAGCCAGGCAAGTCCGCCCTCACCAAATAACACCAGTGTTTCACATCCTTCCCGCGCCAGGCAAGTCCGCCCTCACCAAATAACACCCAGTGTTTTACATCCTTCCCGAGCCAGGCCAGTCCGCCCTCACCAAATAACACCCAGTGTTTCACATCCTTCCCGAGCCAGGCCAGTCCGCCCTCACCAAATAACACCAGTGTTTCACATCCTTCCCGAGCCAGGCAAGTCCGCCCTCACCAAATAACACCAGTGTTTCACATCCTTCCCGAGCCAGGCAAGTCCGCCCTCACCAAATAACACCAGTGTTTCACATCCTTCCAACGCCAGGCAAGTCCGCCCTCACCAAATAACACCCAGTGTTTCACATCCTTCCCGAGCCAGGCAAGTCCGCCCTCACCAAATAACACCAGTGTTTCACATCCTTCCCGCGCCAGGCAAGTCCGCCCTCACCAAATAACACCCAGTGTTTTACATCCTTCCCGAGCCAGGCCAGTCCGCCCTCACCAAATAACACCCAGTGTTTCACATCCTTCCCGAGCCAGGCCAGTCCGCCCTCACCAAATAACACCAGTGTTTCACATCCTTCCCGCGCCAGGCAAGTCCGCCCTCACCAAATAACACCCAGTGTTTCACATCCTTCCCGAGCCAGGCCAGTCCGCCCTCACCAAATAACACCAGTGTTTCACATCCTTCCCGCGCCAGGCAAGTCCGCCCTCACCAAATAACACCCAGTGTTTCACATCCTTCCCGAGCCAGGCCAGTCCGCCCTCACCAAATAACACCAGTGTTTCACATCCTTCCCGCGCCAGGCCAGTCCGCCCTCACCAAATAACACCCAGTGTTTCACATCCTTCCCGAGCCGGGCCAGTCCGCCCTCACCAAATAACACCAGTGTTTCACATCCTTCCCGCGCCAGGCAAGTCCGTCCTCACCAGATAACACCCAGTGTTTCACATCCTTCCCGCGCCAGGCAAGTCCGTCCTCACCAGATAACACCCAGTGTTTCACATCCTTCCCGAGCCAGTCAAGTCCACCCTCGCCAAATAACACCCAGTGTTTCACCAGTACGGCAGCTTTACTTATCTTACTGATTATCTTACTTTGCAGTTCCTTGAGATGAGGTTTGCGTCCAGAGCCTTACGAATCTTTGGAGCAGTTCTTGGACTTGTGAACGCTGTAACTTTTAACAGCGTTTGGCATACAATAAATGCACTTCCCTGAATATTATTTGATTGAATTATATCTAATGCGATTGATTGAATTATCTCTCATTAAGGAATATAGTATATTAAATCTATAGTATATTCCTACTATTTTAAGTCGCAAAGGGTCAATTTGGCTACTAGGTGTTATTATTCATTATCTATTAATTCATCGGAATATTGCCCTGGTGGTTGGAGGACGACGTATCAGGGTCGAGGTCTGCCTCCCCCCCTGTGCACCCTCCCCTCCCACTCCATTGAGTGTTGAGGTCCGAATTGAGCCAATTGTACTTCAGATTTTGCAACCCCCTCTAGTGGTGGATCCAGGGGGCGCCCCCCCCCTTTTCACGGCGTAAGCAGTTTAATTACGTCCAGTTTCGCGGCATTTAATGACGCGACGCGTGCAGCTCCTTTTCCAGACTTGTGCCCCACCTTTAGCAAAATTCTGGATCCGCCGCTGCCCGCCCTCACCCCCCCCCCCCTATTTAATTGTTTGTGGATCCGACCTTAGATTTATCTTACAGTCAATGCCACGAGCGTTATATGTTTCAGGTGCTGTACATGGGAATAGCGATGTACGCGCCTGCTATCGCCTTGGAAACGGGTGAGCATTGGTCAGAGGCGAAACGGGCCAGACATTGACCTTGACGCGACCAATCTATGGACCTACAACATACGCTTGCATCTTACACTTAAATAATACCCACGGTGCTCCCATATTCCCACCCTCCTATCCGACTTTAACACCATTGCTTATGGAATGTCCAGGAAATGACTTTCCGGTAGTTTTTCGCAAGGTCTGATATGTATGTCGCATGGGCTTAGATTTGGCCCAAAAGCTCGACAAGCAGCTTCAATATGTTTTCAATAAACAAAAAACACGCCGGAGGTCCTGGTTTTATTATATAGTAATATTTAAGGTTATTTACATTGGATAAATAAATTGGAAGTATCGCTAAAAAAGAATCTCACAAGGTGGAGAACAGTCTCATATACCTAGTACTCGCTGGGCGGCGCAATGATCGCGCGTTCTACCTTCAGAACATGTCGCTGAAGGCGTATTTAAAGTACTTTTTTCTGTATTTTTTTTGTATTACCAACTTCTTCTGCATGTGGAATAAGTATATCTTGTCTTGAAATTCATCCTAAAAGCCTGTGGGCTATCAGGAGAGAAGCAATTTCTTTCACCGGAGCAGAAGTTGGTGGCCGGCTTTATATCCCTGTGCGCCTGTTCGCTGTTTGGTATTCGGTGTAATGTCGACCGCGGTTCACTAGGATGTCCACGCGCGAGAAACCGCGCATTTCTATGTTTAAATTGTCTTAGATGTCTTACAGACGAGATATATAACACATGCATAATAATTTTGAGAAACTTTTAGTCTTAATTCTCAAATGTCAAAGATCTAAGATGGCGCATGTAAATATATTGCTTTACCTTTCAGCCACGGGATTCCTCACCTCGGCCTCTGTGCCTATCATGGCTGTGGTCACTGTAATCTACACGGCTCTGGTAACTGTCACATTCTACGCTCATTGATAACTTGATTATCGCAAAGAAAATTTCGATTACCATAACCCAGCGTATAACATAACGACAACGGTGAGGCTTCGTCAATTTATCCCTTGAATAGTCGTAACGTGAGGATCCGTGACTAGGGTCATAATGTTCAAAACAGCCATGCGCAGACAGACATCTTGTCTATGCTGCCTCGTCGTTGTTGTTTAAAACCGATTTCGGTTTCTGTACTACTAGAACCGTGGAGCATCGAACCTTAACGTATCATAACGCTTCTTGTCCTACCCGCATTGGGGCCCCAGTCAGCATGTCACAGACCTTGGCGCTGATGTAACGTTTTCCTTTGGCTTACAGGGTGGTATGCGCGCTGTCATTTGGGTCGATGTCTTCCAATCTGCTGTTATATTCGGCGGACTGCTAGCCATTCTGATACGGGTGGGGCGCTAAACTGTTATCCCCGCTATTATCGTTCGCACTTTATGACGCTCGGGCTCGCGGTGAAGGCCGGAATGATGTTAAGCAAAATACATTGTCATTTTTTATTAGTTGATACACGATAAATAGTTTTTTCGTCAATAATATTAATATTGAGGCTTCTCTGGCCCATTGACCTTATTATATGCATGGTCTGTATAACCACCGTGACCAATGAACTCGCATGGTTTGTGTAACCAGCATGGCTGACAGACCAGATGTGTATAACCACGATGGCCAATGAATAGACTTGCATTGTCTGTATAACCACCATGACCAGTGGACAAAGTGTACATAGCCACTGCCACCAGTGTACCAGGGTGTATATATAACCATGGTTTGACTGGCGCCCAGTGCACTAGGGTGTATAACCATGGTCTGATTCACGCCCAGTGTACCAGGGTGTATAACCACCATGGTCCAGTGTACCAGGGTGTATAACCATGGTCTGACGAACAGTGTACCAGGTGGTATAGCCATGGTCTGACTGACGCCCAGTGTACTAGGGTGTATAACCATGGTTTGACTGACGCCTAGTGTACCAGGGGGTATAACCATGGTCTTACTGACGCCCAGTATACCAGGGTGCATAGCCATGGTCTAGAGGACACCGAGTGTACCAGGGTGTATAACCACCCTGCTTTGTCCCGTAGGGCTGTGTGGTGGTCGGAGGCTTCCAGAAAGTCTTGAACATTGCCGAGGAGGAAGGGCGTCTCATTTGGGTCGAGTGAGTATTTAATTCAGCCCAAATATCACATAACACCTTTTAGTCTTGTTGCCACATTGAACACGGGTTGACGCCTGATACTGAATATCATAAATTGAAACGCAAGGAAATCGGATATAAACGTATTCGGTCTTTATACACTTAATTCTATAACCCAACGATCGACCGATCACATAACGGTACCTCTGCTGCAGATACCCTGAACTTTTCCCGCATTCGGATTGGGAACATTTAGTTAACATAATACGACGAAACGCAGTTTCTCGCAGTGAGACTTATGCAGAAAATATATATATCGATCAGCATACTGACCCGGATGACGTCAGAATGGTGTCTATTCCTCAGCACGAGTCCGGATCCCACGGTGCGGCACACGGCCTGGGGCTTCCTCGGCGGCTTCAGCAGCACCTGGACCTTTGCCTACGGCTTGATGCAGACCACAGTACAGAGGTACTCCGCAGTCAGCACGCTGAGAGGGGCGCGACTGTAAGTCATCATCTGATTGGATAAAACTATTTGTCCAAAAAAATACATTGTTTCTACCAAATTGTAATTGGGTTCCTTGTTAGTTAAATTTGTTGTCTGAATATATTGGAGTGAAATCATTCGGGCCGTTTGACTTCATGGAAACTCTGTTAGTAGATATTCTTTGTCTTGTCAATAGATTTTTGTGACTAATAAATAGATGCAATCGGGGCTGTCCAGTATAAAAGCTAATTAGTCATTCGCTGTATGAAAATCCAGTGAAAGAGGAGGGAAGGGGGGTCCAGGTGGTCACTCCCAACTATTTTACAGGTCTTTAGAGCAGATTTTTAGCAACGTGCAACGTTTGTGCAACAAGTGTGCCCCCTCCCTCCCCACCCCCTGCCCCCTCCCTCCCCACCCCCTGCCCCCTCTTTCATGTTATGGGGGAAGTGGGTCAAAAGGAGAAACAATAAAGCTCTCTTAGACTAGCTTATAGTCCCCTTCTCTCCAGCCCCACGTATGAGCCACATAGCACGTTATACATGGCAGGTTATACTATCAGTGCCTTTTTGTTGAACATCCCGAGGGGGGCCTCCCTGGTGTAGTGGTTAGCGCACTAGACCGCAGATCAATAGGTCCTGGGTTCGAATCCGGGATCGGGCACCTAATCTGGGGCATGTTTCATTCCTTCATCCTTCATCGTCTCGGGAGGTTCCTTGGCCCAATTTAGCCTGTATGTGCACAAAAGTGGCCTAAAACACCAACATTCCATTGAACATCCCGTTGCTGGTGTTGATGGTGAGCATCGTATGTATGATTGGTATCGTCGTCCTGGCCTACTACGCCCAGCTGGGGTGCGACCCCCTAGCGAGCCAGCAGATCACTCACGCCAACCAGGTGCGTGTATACTTGCACAAACTTGACTGTATGTAACAATTAAATGCGCCGTACAGGAATAAAAAAGGTTTTCCAATATGGCTGCGAGCAAGTGAAAGTAAACAACATCGGCAGGGCACTCGAGAGTGAAATAACCTGGTAAGAGACCATGTGCGACTCCTCTAAACTACCCTAGGATATATCTAAACGTGCAAGGAATCATAAACCAGACCGAAAGCTCCCATCGTTTTCAAGAACTGCTTTATTATAACATTTTAAAGTTCCTGGTGGACTGGTTTCAAGCGCAGGCCGCAGGCCGGCGGTGGCTGACATGCCAGTCACCGCTTAGGGACCGTTTCAATGGGGAAAAAAAATCAGAGAAACGACGGCGTCACAGCAGTGGTGCTACCACTCCGAGTAAGGGCGAGGATAAGCGACAGCGGACACTTTCCGGCTGCTTTGAACAACTGACATCGCTCCCTGAAATTGGTCAGCCGCACACAATGGCAGAAAACCCCGTAACAGAAACTGGGGAAATGATGCTCACCCTGAACTCCATTCTGGATAAGGTTTCCTGTCTGCCAACTATGCAGCAGGTAATAAAACACATGAGAAAAGATATTGAAGATTGAAAGCTGCGGCCTCCTTTGACAGCCAAAAGATGAAGGAAATACAGGAGGAAAATCGGGAGATGCGGGAGCGGCTAAAGACACTCGAGAAGAGAGACCCTCTGCAGAAGACCATCGCCATTGAGGAACAGATAGCGAAACTGAAGGGGGACTTAATAACTCTGGAATCCTACAGCAGGAAAGAAAACCTCATTTTTCACGGTATCAAGGAAACAATATCAGGGCAAGAAGACTGTCACCTAATCATACAGGATCTCATCAAATGCAAATTGAACTTGCCTGAGATGAAGCTCCAGAGGTGTCACCGTTTAGGCCCGAAACCAGGACCCTCCACATCCCAAGACAGACATCGCCCAATCATTGCGCGCTTCGTCTTTTTCGCGGATCGGGAGTCTGTTTGGGGGAATAAACAGCGGCTACGAGGTAGCAAGCTCTTTATAGATGAGGACTTCCCCCGCGATATCCAGGAGCGCCGGAAGAGACTCCTCCCAGTGATGAAGGCCGCGAGACGCGACGGGAAGCGAGCAACAGTACAAGGCGACAAACTACGCATAGACGGCAAATTCTATTCGGTGCACACTTTAAACACACTGCCGGAATGCTGGACTCAGTGATGTGAACATTCGCATGAGGATATTTATTATACATGTGGTTTGTATACGGTCCCCTAAAGTCGTTTGCTTGCAGATGGTGAAATGTGCATTACCTAATTACATGGGACTCACATGTGAGCCTTGGTCACATGGTGTATGGTCGAGGGGCCGCCCGTTGTAAATTTCAATTTCAGCGGCCAGGTTTTGCGTCCCTGGTTACCCATAACACATAACTCACACCTGTGTTAGCCCGAAGTGATGTTTGTTTTCCCTGATCAGAGCTGTTTATGTTCACTATATGCCAGTACGATTACGGTGCCGGAGTGGATGTGGGCTGGTTACTTGTGTCTCGCGTTCTCGGCTGAGCCACTGTCGGGGAGCACCAGCACCATGTTATTGGTTTATCTCTGGGCATGCTAGTTACTCGGGCCTACAAGGCGGGAAAAAAATATATGTACAGGAGTCGCCATGTGGCTAAACTCGAGGACTGCCTGTTTGTTTTTTTTACTCCAGCCGCACATATTGTGATATATATATATATTGTCATATATTTCTTTTCTTTTTTGTAGTCATATACCCATTTGCGTAATATATATCTGCGCGCATGCTGTTTTCTGTCAACGCGTTAATAACTTTAAACACCGTAACAATGCTGCACACATTAGTTCTGGAGGGAAGGCCATGGAAAGTTTGCATATCGTGTCGCAATGAGTCATATTACTAGATGTAGTTTAAACGTAAGGGGGCTTGGCTCCCAAATTAAGAGAACAGATGTTCTAAACTGGCTAAGTAGCAAGAACGCCTCAATTCTGTGTCTACAAGATGTACATTCGCTGAAAGTATAGAAATCGAACTGGAGAGAGAATTTACAGGCAAATGTTATGTTAACTCGCCGTCTTCTCAGGCCAGAGGAGTTGCCATTTTATTAAAAAATAATTTTGAATTCACAGTACACTCTGTGGAGAAGGACGAAGTGGGGAACCTTTTAATTTTGGATATTACTGTTTGCGGAAATAGGTTGACCCTTATTAACGTCTATGGTCCTAACAAAGACGAGCCAGAGTTTTATACAGATGTACTGCATAGGATAGAACACCTCGATAATGTCAGCGTGATTTTATGTGGGGATTGGAATCTTGTGTTAGATTTTGGCAAAGATACGATCGGTTATAGGCGGGAGAATAATGTAAAAGCGAAATGGGAAGTAACATCAATGATCGAGAGATTGGAGTTGATTGACTGTTGGAGAGTTAGCAACCCGGAATCAAAGCGCTTCACGTGGACAAACCAGCAGAGAAAGTCACAAAGAGCCAGGCTTGACTTTTTCTTGGTTTCGGCAGACGTTCACGCCGCTATTAACAGTGTAAATATAAAATCGGGATATAGAACGGATCACTCCTTGTTTAGTATTAAAATTGACTTCTATCTGGCAGACAGGGGAAAAGGTTTTTGGAAGATGAATACGTCTTTATTAAGGGATGCAGAATATCGTGACGTTGTTGTAGATTGTATCACACGAGTTTTAGAGATGTACACTAGCAATTCAGGGGAGCAGGGAGGGGCAACACCACTTGCTATTGATGACCAAATGTTCTTTGAGATGCTTAAGTTAGAAATAAGGGGGAAATCCATAAGTTACAGTAGCTACAAGAGTAAAGCTAACAGGACGCAGGAACGTAAAATTGAGCAGAGTATAAATGAGCTAGAAGAATCTAAAGAAAAAAGTGCATCGCTTCAGAACAGATTAGAAAAGTTAAAAACGGAACTGGAGCAACTTAGGATCCCGCGAATGAAAGGAGTTTTTATTAGATCAAAAGCACAGTACTACGAGGAAGGAGAAAAGCCAAGTCAATATTTTTGTAATCCAGAGAAACGAAACTATTTAAATAAGCTTATACATAGATTGAATGTTGAAGGAAAAGAAGTGGTGGACCAGAAAGATATACTCTGCGAACAACAGAAGTACTACGAAACATTGTATACGAATAATAACCATCCTGACGCGACGTACTACATGACGGCGTTTCTGAACTCAAAAATTACGAAACTTAGTATAGAGCAGAGAAAAACATGTGAAGGTGAAATTACAATGTGTGAAATGGCTGAGGTAGTTAAGAACATGAAAAATGGTAAGTCCCCTGGTAGCGACGGTGTTCCAATTGAATTTTACAAATTTTTCTGGAAGGAGATGAGTCCGTATTTGTTAAGGAGCATCCAACACGCGTATAAAGTAAACGGTCTCTCGATAACACAAAAGCAAGGGGTAATAACCTGCCTGCCAAAGGGGAGAAATACTGTTGTAAAGGTCATCGCTGTGCCTAAATTAATACATCTTTTGTCTGTTCTGCCTATACCAGGTAAATATTACCTGAATAGATTTAATCGTCTAATTCGGGAATTCGTGTGGAATAAAAAGAAACCTAGAATTGCCCTGTCTAAAATGGTCCAAACAGTCGATCTAGGGGGTATTAATCTCCCCCATATAGAGTCCATGATGTTTGCGCTTAAAATTAGCTGGATACGAAGACTTGTGGTCAACGATGGGGCGTGGCAGCAATTGTTTTGTAAAACTATTTGTAGGGATAAATTATTATGTTGGGACTTCGATCCCATTTCACTCATTGAGTTATCCTTGACATCAAACCCCCTTTGGGGCGACGTTTTCAAGGCATGGAGTAAATTCTTGGGAACACAAATTGAAGATATAAATGTTTTAGAATACCCGATTTGGAACACTAATTTTATGATAAACCCAAATCTGATTAATAGGAAAGACGAAATGATCCAAAAGGGGGTTGTCTTTATTAATGATGTCGTCAATATGCATGGAGTTCTGTTTGGATGGGATACATTTGTCCAGAAAACCAGATAAATATAAACTTTGTTGACTTCTACAGTCTTACCCACTGTATACCGCGAGACTGGAGAAACCAAATCACGACGTCAGGTAAAAAACTTTGTAAAGTAATTCGAAAGTGGGCAAATTTGATAACAAGAACGGCGCGGTTATGTAATTACAGTTATAAGTTTCTGGTCAAGTCTATATGCTACAGCAAAAAAAGTGAAGAACGGTGGTGTCAATCACTAAAAGTTGATATAGAGGAAGCCACTTGGTGCCAGTACTATAAGTTACCATTGCAATGTACTGTTGAAGAAAAAACCAGAAGCTTTCAGTACCTTCTGCTTAATTTAGCATTGGTCACCAACCAGGTTTTGCATAAATGTAAAATAATTGACTCCGAGAAATGTTCTTTTTGTGATACAGAGACTGAAACCATTCCACACTTACTTTTTGATTGTATTTATGTAAGAAATTTATGGTGAAAGATTTTTGATTGGTTGAATGACAAATGCTTGACAACTGTGACTCCAACGCGTCAATCCAGTTTATTGGGTACAAAGCACACTTCGCATGAGCGACTTATTAATCATATTTGTTTAATCACAAAGAGATATATATATAGATGTAAATGGCTTGATGAAATCCCAAATCTTCAAGGTGTCCAGAACAATGTTTCGTATTATTTTAAGATAGAACAGTGCATCAGCTATAGTGAAAACATGTCATCCTTTAGATCCAGGTGGCACCCATTTATGTGATATTATGACCACCTGAATGTGACTTTGTTATGGTGAAATAAAAAAAAAAAAAAAAAAAAAAAAAGGAATGAAAATCACTATCCAGACGGGACTAAGGGGTGGGCGAAGGGTTACATCTGTGTAAAGCGACCGAGTAGGAAAGTATCGCCCAAAAAATATCAGCTGCACCTAAAGTTTCTTGGGTGATATCATTGGGATGTACATTAATTACTTAGACTAAGTCAACGCGGGTGATATTATGTGCTTATTATCTGCAACAAAGATTTGCAATATAATATAGTTGAATGGCAATGCCTTAAACTTACCCCATGTTGCCGGTTTTCGCGACATTTTTCCCAGATTCTTCCGCTCTTTGTCCGCGATGTGTTTGCTGAAACGAAAGGATTCTATGGACTCTTTCTAGCCACCCTCTACAGTGGGGCTCTCAGGTGAGAAAAATGGCTTCCGAGTTCCACCATTGAATCTGGTTAAATGTAATTGCGTCGAGTTCAATCTGGTTGCATCCGGTTGAATATGGTTGCATCCGGTTGGATCTGGTTGCATCCGGTTGGATCGGGTTGGATCCGGTTGATTCCGGTTCACCCGGTTACTGAATCCGGTTGAATCTGGTTGAGTCTCGTTACTGAATCCGGTTGAATCTGGTTGTATCCGGTTGCATCCGGTTGCATCCGGTTGCATCTTGTTGAGTCTGGTTAAATCCGGTTGTATCCGGTTGCATCCGCTGTCCTATGACCTGTTGCAGTTCGGTGTCGTCCAGTCTCAGTGGGGCTGCTGCCAACACATGGGAAGATATCCTGAGATGGAAACTGCCTAATCTTTCAGAGCGCAAGGCGGCGGCTCTTAACTAAGGACTAGGTCAGTGACATCTTCCGTGTGCTGAACCCAACACAGTAATCATCAACCCTTATATGAACATTATTATTCACGCTTGATTCCACCAATACGACATGGGTTTATCATTCCTTTGCACGGACGATGGTAAATTATTTCCATAGTTATATATTGCTATATCAATGGCATGCTTTATTCGTATATTCCAACCCCATTGCAAGGCGCCGTGATGTTCCCCCAGTTTAGCTTCGATGTTCACCAAGATGACCGAAGTCTCCAATCCTCATTTCATTCAAAGCTTTATGATTCAGTCAACTGTTTTTTTAGTTAGTTCTAATGTTTTGTCTGTCTAAGAAGAATACTTAAATATTAAAGATTAGTCTGATCTTAGTGTACTACATAAATCATGATCTTACATCATCTTACACCATTAACACGGTCTAGTACGAAACTTTGGATCAGATTAAACTTTATACGTAATTGGAAAATTGAACTTCCAGTCGTTATGTACGGCGGTTTGGCAATTGGAATAGCTTACTTGGCCTCTTCTCTGTCTGGACCTATCACTCAGGTAAAGCTCGAATATCATTGTATTACCTACATGACTTTACCCCTATCTGGAACTATAACTAAGCTAAAACACTATCGTCATTGTAGTTACATACATGACTTCATCCCTATCTGGAACTATCACTCCGGTAAAAGACTATCATCATTGTAATTAAAAAAATGGCCATCTCTGTCTGGACCTATCATTCAGGTAAAGACTGTCATCATTGTATTTACCTACATGACCACCCCTTTCTGTAACAATCTCTCAGGTAAAGCACTATCATCACTATAATTACCTATATGTGGTCCTCTCTGACCGAATCTCTCAGGTAAAGCACTATCATTACTGTTGTCATCATTGGTTGGCTGTAACAATCATGAATTGTGGCTTATTGGGTGGAACTATACATTAAAATTAAATGTACCTGGATAGATGTTGGTGATCAGCTAGTTGACGACTTCCGATATCACAAATTAGTTACTTCAGCTTTTCAGGAAGTGAATTTGCCCTTCGTGGTGTTTTTTATTCCAGATTGGAATAATGGTACTTGGTTCAACCGGCGGACCTATTTTCGGTATCTACTTGCTAGGAGCTTTCAGGAGCCTCCGCTGGGTTGAATGGAAGGTAACGGACACCAATGATATCAATACTTGGCCAAAAAGCATCCTCACGAATTACGATTGTCAAAAGTATTTCAGAGCATGATAATATCGAAGTTATGATCTGTGACTGTTTTACAGTTGAATTTGATGAAACGGCGCGTGATCCCTTGCATGGCATGTTTACCGAATCCAGTACATTATTGGCAAACGAATTAAAAGCTCATCACGTAATCGATGCAGCAGCAATTACTGATTAATGATAATGAGATTTTGTTATGCCAACCAACGCAGAATTTTCTCAGACCGTGTATGGTGAAATTTTCGTTTTAATGTTATATATAATCATATTCCGTTATCGTACAAACACGGTTGATGAGTTGATGTGGGTATGTCAGAATGAGATAGTTAATTGAAAGTGTATGGAGCTTCAGGCATTTGACATTTACTTTGAATTGATCGGTTAAAAAATATAGTTCCAAATTTTCGTGACCTCATATTATTAACGTTCAATAACTTTGTCGATAACGAGAATAGTGGAGCGTCCGATGAGATTGGAAATTACTAATTCATTTATCGCATGTATAGGGTATTGTCTGGTGGTTAAACTTTACGGGGGGCTGGGGCGCGGGGGGGGGGGGGGGTACCGCGTCAGCCGAAACCACCCTACTGGGAACTCAGGTTAACATATTGATACCGCCATTTAAGACATAGATAAATTAGTTACATCACCATTCAGATTTCTACTGATTAGTTTGCTTATTATATGTATATTCTTAACTTTAGGCATTGTACATGTTCTTCGCCACTTCTGCGCCACCTAAACAACCATGACAGAGTAACGCAAATACCATTGGTCATCTTGACACAAAGAAAAACTACTTGTGATTTACCAAGTAGTTACTGTACATATCAGTAAGTTAAGCTTGATTTACGGCTCCACAGTAACAAATGACAATGGCGGTAGGGGGCGCTTGACTTACAGCTGACTAGTAGGGACAATGAATATAGTAGTAATGTGTGTTTATTTCCAGGGTGCGCTGACTGGCGGAGTACTCGGCGTCGCCTTGACGCTATGGATCGGTCTGGGATCTGTGTTTGTGAGTGGCATACACCCCCCTCTACCGGTCGCCTTGACGCTATGGATCGGTCTGGGATCTGTGTTTGTGAGTGGCATACACCCCCCTCTACCGGTCGCCTTGACGCTATGGATCGGTCTGGGATCTGTGTTTGTGAGTGGCATACACCCCCCTCTACCGGTCGCCTTGACGCTATGGATCGGTCTGGGATCTGTGTTTGT
The DNA here is from genome assembly GCA_964019135.1 of Arenicola marina. NCBI lineage: Eukaryota > Metazoa > Annelida > Polychaeta > Arenicolidae > Arenicola > Arenicola marina. The sequence goes on along the minus strand of OZ025248.1, from coordinate 15,413,535 downwards.
GAGTGGCATACACCCCCCTCTACCGGTCGCCTTGACGCTATGGATCGGTCTGGGATCTGTGTTTGTGAGTGGCATACACCCCCCTCTACCGGTCGCCTTGACGCTATGGATCGGTCTGGGATCTGTGTTTGTGAGTGGCATACACCCCCCTCTACCGGTCGCCTTGACGCTATGGATCGGTCTGGGATCTGTGTTTGTGAGTGGCATACACCCCCCTCTACCGGTCACCTTGACGCTATGGATCGGTCTGGGATCTGTGTTTGTGAGTGGCATACACCCCCCTCTACCGGTCGCCTTGACGCTATGGATCGGTCTGGGATCTGTGTTTGTGAGTGGCATACACCCCCCTCTACCGGTCGCCTTGACGCTATGGATCGGTCTGGGATCTGTGTTTGTGAGTGGCATACACCCCTCTCTACCGGTCGCCTTGACGCTATGGATCGGTCTGGGATCTGTGTTTGTGAGTGGCATACACCCCCCTCTACCGGTCGCCTTGACGCTATGGATCGGTCTGGGATCTGTGTTTGTGAGTGGCATACACCCCCCTCTACCGGTCGCCTTGACGCTATGGATCGGTCTGGGATCTGTGTTTGTGAGTGGCATACACCCCCCTCTACCGGTCGCCTTGACGCTATGGATCGGTCTGGGATCTGTGTTTGTGAGTGGCATACACCCCCCTCTACCGGTCGCCTTGACGCTATGGATCGGTCTGGGATCTGTGTTTGTGAGTGGCATACACCCCCCTCTACCGGTCGCCTTGACGCTATGGATCGGTCTGGGATCTGTGTTTGTGAGTGGCATACACCCCCCTCTACCGGTCGCCTTGACGCTATGGATCGGTCTGGGATCTGTGTTTGTGAGTGGCATACACCCCCCTCTACCGGTCGCCTTGACGCTATGGATCGGTCTGGGATCTGTGTTTGTGAGTGGCATACACCCCCCTCTACCGCCAACCTCAACCGAAAGATGCGAACCCTCGTTCAACACCACCGTGATGTCATTTCCGCCAGTGTAGGTCTGCATGGCATCGAGGTTTCATTTCACTATCAACAAACTCAATAGAAATACCATGCTATGGAATCTGTTAATATAGTGCATTAATTTGGAAGTTTAAAAAAAAACACCCTGCTTCACAAGTAGAATGGCGTAGTAAGATGTGCAGGTATATATAAATAATATAAATATAACTAATATATAATAATAATAACATTGACTAATTCCGCGTAATTTAAGATTTGGCTTGATTCGTACTTTTCATCTGGTATCAATTGCTAACATGTGATGAATAGCGATTAACTAGTGAAACATATATCTGAGATGAAGAACACTTTTCGTCGTTGTCTTCAGATCCGGACTGTCTAAACTATACTCGGTGTCCTATTTGTGGTATATGCCCATCGGATGTGGATTGACCATCGTCCTTGGTCTGCTGGTTTCCTGGGTCATCGGTAACAAGCCTTATTGGACTTTATGTTTCAAATGCATGATAAGAAATAACGCGATCGGGAATTCAGAGACGCTGTTATTTCCATTACCAATTGAAATGCTTGTAATAATAATAATGCAATCAGGTCGTTCTTGCTTCTGATATTTTACAGTGTTTATGGTATTTGAATTTATTGGGAAATATAAAAATTATTATCTATATTTCCACTTGGCAATCTTGCACTGGATTACACAACACTTGTTTTATATGGTTGGACTTTTTCATTGGCAGTAACAATCTCGAGACAGCAGCAGGTGGATCTATCGGATGATGTATTCCTACGCTGGCGCGACGCCCTGAAGATCAGTGATAACACTGTCACACCGAGTGATGGCGAAACGGAAACCTTCCGCGGTGAAGTTAAGGTAAAGTAACGGCTACGACCAAATTACTGACATATGCCCATGTCTTCCTTTCTTTCTGAACTTAATTGATGGTTGAGCATTGGACTTTGTTTATCAAAGGGTAAAGTACAAAAAGTATATATTCGTCAATAACTGTTGAAATGTGCTTGAGTTTCAGGACGAGAGTGTCTTGTAGCCAATAAAATCCGCGAAGCAAGATAGAAACGATAACAGTGACTTCAATGGCGAACGCCGGCATCTCGCTAACGTCGACAAGAGGAACTGAAGGACGTCATTGGCGACAGTTTCAGCTGAGACGACGAATCACTGATAGCGACATGAGGAATGAAAGGGTGTCAGTATCATTTGAGACGGTGCGCAGTGTCAGCTGCGACGGACGGCGCGTCGCTAAGGGCGACACGAGACATTGAGTCATGATACGGATGCCAGTGTCAGTTACGCTGTGCTAACCGTAGACACCGCCATAGGAAACATTGTATAAAACTTCTGGCATTGCAGGATTGGTGAAATACCTAGTGCTAATACACAGAGGGAGACGTCGTTGAAGCTCATTAGTAGGCTAACACTCCAATCAATTTTAAAACTAGCTCTAGCGATCACTCCTCACATCGTTGAATGAAGTAACATATTCTATGCATTTCTAAAGTGATTTTTTTCTGAATATTATCAAACACGGCAAAACATAACCCTGTGATATCATTGTTTGTTGTTTACATATTGTGCATTGATTAGTTTACCATTTTTGCATCGGTTTTCGCAGGCAAATGTCATGATATATGGACCCGCCCATGACCAAGAGTGATCCTAACCAGCTGCCAGGCTTTAAGCAACGCAAAAGGCAATACAATAGGTGAATCATTTGACGATACTGCTTGAGAAAAACAGAAAGAAGTGGTTAAGTTTTCATCGTGTGATATGTGGAATGAATCAAATATATATTTATATAGAGTAGAGCCTCCCTATACCGAGCCCTGAATAAACCGCATCTCGTCAATATCCGACTTTATTGGCAGTTTATTGGCGGATAAATGACGCATGAAAATTCAAAAGCTCGACTCCAATAAAGGTGGGGGGCAAAAGGCCATGGCATTCTTTGCAAGAAACACAATTACGCAAAGGTATTCCGTACAACAGCATGCTGACAAAATGTAATACGTAATATGTAGTTAAAAGCCAAGCAAGCCAGCAGGATGAAGAATACATCTTTGTGTTACACAAAGATAAGATAAGAATTTTTACATTATACAAAATACCTTTTATCATACAAGGTCCCGATTTGTTTTATTATGCCATACTTGACTGCACCATGATAATGGCAATTATTCCTGTCCCAAGCATTGGGTTTTTCAGGTTCTAGCTGTGTGTATGAGCGTCGAAGTAACGAAGTAACGTCGAAGTAACGAAGTAACGTCGAAATAACGAAGTAACGTCGAAGTAACGAAGTAACGTCGAAGTATAAACACCTGATACTGAAGTAGCGGATCATATGTCACTGATCAGATTAATCGTTGCAAATATCCTGCAACAGGTTTCTGAGGTCATGTCAGCGGGATTCTCTGCATTCGTCACTATCCTTTCCGCGTACCTGTCACCGGAGTGACGATTATTAATTAAAAAAGCACACAGAGAGATGGTAATTGATGCTAACGGTAATCGATCTGGTCGAATAATAAACGTCCAACCATGGCAGTCGCACCCGTGCAAAATCAATAAACCCCGCGTTATTTTTAAGTTGTGGTCGTTTATCCTAACGTCAGGGCATCGTCATTAAATTGTATGCTTCCCATGTCCTGGACCATCGGAAAATGACAAATTGACCACGGTAGCCTGATGGTTACTTACAGAAGTACGTCTATCACGCACTAGGGTCTGAGCCGGTATACCGGTTAAGTAGTGCAAAAACTACTTTTCTTTTACTGTTGTGAAAAAATGCCGTGACGTTAACACACGCGCTTGTCGCATAATTTTCTCTGCCGCTTGTAACAATTCACCACGAGAACGTTGAGAACCCCCGTTGGCCCTGCATGGAACCGGAGGATGTTTTAAAAACCATTTGCCGACACAAGAAGGACGACGGCCAAGCGGCCGACCGTCGCAGAGCTGACACTTTAGTCAGCCATGAACTACGGACTCTTGGTCTCTATCGGGTCGGTCCCCTCGTTGGAGAGTCAGTCGCAAATTCCGATCGGTCAAAATATGAGAAACACACATTTTAATAACGACTACCTAATTAGGCTTCGTACCTATATGCCCTTATTGTATTGACGCACACGGAGTAAACGAGCGGGACCTTAATGGGGTTTGAACGGATGTTCTCGTGGCAGATCCATCATTAGTTCAGCTGGCAAGGACCGCCACAATGGTGACATCAGAATACCGCAGTCACTGGCTCAACAGGCGACCAGCCCTTCTGGCAGTGCTTATCACTCTGCTGTGTGCTACCGCTGTTCTCTTGAGACTCTCAGACATATTCTTCACGGCGGATGATTGTAATCGGCTGTACGGTGGGCCTCGGTGTGGCGGTACCCCCTCGCGACAACAGATGGAGGTCGTTGTTGCTGGCTCGAACCATGACACCACACATCCCCGATGGCGTGAGTATGTCAAACTACCCTTGGCTCGACCCCAAGAGACCGCTTTTTTTTCAAGAATCATGGGCGTTCCCAGAAAGTTTCCATGGGGAGAGTAGGATTTTTTTCCTGACGATTTTGATCTAAATATTAAACAGTGCATCTTTGAAACTACACTCGACTTTAATTAACACTGCATATATTCCCAAACGATTTCGATTTTAACAGTGCATCTTCTCAAACAATCTTGACTTTGACAGTGCATCTTCTCAAACAATCGTGATTTTAACAGGGCATCTTCTCAAACAATCGTGATTTTAACAGGGGATCTTCTCAAACAATCTTGATTTTAACAGTGCATATTCCCAAGACATTAAAATTTCTTTTTTTTTCAAGAATAATGGGCGTTCCCAGAAAGTTTTCATGGGGGGAGTAGGATTTATTTCCTAACGATTTCGACCTAAATAATAAACAGTGCATCTTTAAAACTAATCTCGACTTTAATTAACACTGCATATATTCCCAAACGATCTCGATTTTAACAGTGCATCTTCTCAAACAATCTTGACTTTAACAGTGCATCTTCTCAAACAATCGTGATTTTAACAGGTCATCTTCTCAAACAATCGTGACTTTAACAGTGCATCTTCTCAAACAATCTTGATTTTAACGGTGCATATTCCCAAACATTAAAAATTCTTTTTTTTTCAAGAATAATGGGCGTTCCCAGAAAGTTTTCATGGGGGGAGTAGGATTTATTTCCTAACGATTTCGACCTAAATAATAAACAGTGCATCTTTAAAACTAATCTCGACTTTAATTAACACTGCATATATTCCCAAACGATCTCGATTTTAACAGTGCATCTTCTCAAACAATCTTGACTTTAACAGTGCATCTTCTCAAACAATCGTGATTTTAACAGGTCATCTTCTCAAACAATCGTGACTTTAACAGTGCATCTTCTCAAACAATCTTGATTTTAACAGTGCATATTCCCAAGACATTAAAATTTCTTTTTTTTTCAAGAATAGTGGGCGTTCCCAGAAAGTTTCCATGGGGGGAGTAGGGTTTATTTCCTAACGATTTCGACCTAAATAATAAACAGTGCATCTTTCCAACTAATCTCGACTTTAATTAACACTGCATATATTCTCAAACGATCTCGATTTTAACAGTGCATCTTCCCAAACAATCTTGGTTTTCACAGTGCCTCTTCCCAATTGATGGCGCTTCGATTTTAAGGTAGTAGAGCTGTCATAATAACGACCCGATCATAGACTAAGCCCCATGACGATTCACTAGAGCAACAACCTTAGGTCGCAATTAAGGCCATCGATAACGTGGTAGAAGCTATATATACAGTTGGGTAATTACGCAAAGCGACGGTCTTCAAGGACATAGTTTTAAATATGGCTGCGCGATTATTCACAAACAGCTACCCCAATACTCCCCACCCAAAGCGACTGCCAACGATAATTCACCCGGTGATGACGGTACGATCGAAACGTAATTTCCATGAGGCATATATTTGACACAACTTTTGTTTTTTGTTATACTGACGTTTATACATATGTTTGGGCATATAGAACTCATGGTGTATGTGGTGCGATGACTGGTGGTTCAAATGAGAAAATGTCGATTTCCACATTGTATCTTGTGATAATAACCGGAATGAAATGAGTGATATACCAGATATGGCTTGTTGGTGTGTAACATTAGAATATGTGGCGCCAAGCAGGGGGATTAATGTCGGTTTCGTGATATTAAAGTATACCAAAATATGTCCTGTTAAGTGTGAGTTGCACCGCTATTGTTGAGGTGCTATCAGTGATGATTTGTCATTGCTTTCACACATGTAGATCGGGAGGAGGTCAACGCCGACTTGACACCATGTAGCCAAGGGCAACGACTGCAAGCGATGCGAAGTTATTGCGAGACGCACGATTTACGACGAATAGAGAGCAAATTGAACCCACAGACGTTGCGTCATTTCTACTACAGTGACGCCCGCAAGGTCATCTACTGCGCTGTGCCCAAGGCCGCCACAACCACGTTCCTAGCGGTCTTGGCGCACAGCTCAGCCAACAGATCCGTGAGCCAAACACAGGAGGAGCAGTTCGCCGGGAAAAGGATTCACCGCAATTCTGCATTAAGCATATCCGATGTGGGCCGTTTATCCAATCTGAATAGGTCTCAGATTCGCCATCGCTTAGACACTTACTGGAAGTTTATGTCGGTACGCCATCCTTTTGAACGTCTTCGTTCTGCTTGGAATAATTGCTTTGGAAACAAGTTGTTCAAACCCAATGGCCAGTTGAAGCTGGTCCTAGTAAAGACTAGAATGCGACCGTTTTTTAAAGAGCGACACAAGGAGCATTTACTGGAGGACACCACACGGGGCCTTAACATTACCTGGGAGGCCTTCGTGCATCTTGTGGCCGAGTCCGATTTCTTCCACAATTTACACTGGCAATCATACGTGAATCGCTGTCATCCATGCAAGGTACAGTACGATCACGTAGTCAAGATGGAGACGCTATCGGCCGATATCTATGACGTCATCAGGAACCTCCCAGGGCCTTATGGGATCGCTTCGTTTCCGCATAATAACCAGAAGCAGGCGCATTCATCACGTGACAAGTTTACCCGCATGGGGGATCACTATGGGGCATTCTCGGAGGACATTATGCGATTATTGTACAAACGGTATCAGGCTGATTTCGACATGTTTGGGTATCAGTGGCACTGGAAAGGCAAAGAGGGTCTTTGTTCAAACACACCAGCTCGAGATGATAACAGTAGATGTTGCTGATATTATTTTAGGCGTTAGGTACTAGTTAAAGAACGAGCTGGAGTGCATTCGCCAAACTAAAGCACGAGACGCGATAGCGTCGAGTGGTTTATTTTGGCGAATGCACGACAACGAGTTCTGTAACGTACTTATAAAATTGTTATGACAAGGCATGACATGTGCTCACGTTTGGACACAGGAATTGACTATTGTGTCAATTGCACTGCCCGACGAATACATGAAGCACATTGTGGAAACAACGGTTCGTCATTGTGAAGCCCCAGGGGGGTGGGTAGGGGTGGGAAGGCGTGGATGAAGTAGACATTATGGAAGTCATTGCTTCTTAGTTTCGTGAAAACATCGCCCCCTGATTAGTTGGTTATTCAGGACGTTTTAACCACTTTTGGTCATATCGCGTCAATGGGAGAAGGAAGGGTGAGTGGAGCCATGTCTCCGGGGGTAACCCCCTACTCTTTACGAAGAAAGACATGGGGTCTTTATCCTGCGACCACACAGACATGGCCACAGCAGGGCTCGAACCATCGATCCACGCGCCGTTAGGCTCTCAGGTGACCAGAGCACTCAATGCGAGCGCTCTAGCCCTCTGAGCTATCGCGCCGGCCCCACATCGCCCCCTGAAAATCGATATGACGGATATAATGAGAAATGTATGCAATCGATAACTGTGGAATTTCCATATATTTTGAGATATCTGATCTAACCCCCGCCCCTTTGGTGCTTTACATTGACTTATGCATTCCATTGTATGTCTTGAAATTGGCAAGTTCTGTCAACACCAGCCAACTCGGCTCCGCTCAGCTCAGCTCGACTGATTATACCGTGACACTTGACGAGTCAATAACTGTTCTTTATCTAGATAATGCATAGTTTTTCCGTTCATTATTAAAATAAAGCACTGTTTTACCGTTCTTTATTTGAATAACGCACGGTTTATTTTGGCGAATGCACGACAACGAGTTCTGTAACGTACTTATAAAATTGTTATGACAAGGCATGACATGTGCTCACGTTTGGACACAGGAATTGACTATTGTGTCAATTGCACTGCCCGACGAATACATGAAGCACATTGTGGAAACAACGGTTCGTCATTGTGAAGCCCCAGGGGGGAGGGTAGGGGTGGAAAGGCGTGGATGAAGTAGACATTTTGGAAGTCATTGCTTCTTAGTTTCGTGAAAACACCGCCCCCTGATTAGTTGGTTATTCAGGACGCTTTAACCACTTTTGGTCATATCGCGTCAATGGGAGAAGGAAGGGTGAGTGGAGCCATGTCTCCGGGGGTAACCCCCTACTCTTTACGAAGAAAGACATGGGATCTTTATCCTGCGACCACACAGACATGGCCACAGCAGGGCTCGAACCATCGATCCACGCGCCGTTAGGCTCTCAGGTGACCAGAGCACTCAATGCGAGCGCTCTAGCTCTCTGAGCTATCGCGCCGGCCCCACATCGCCCCCTGGAAATCGATATGACGGATATAATGAGAAATGTATGCAATCGATAACTGTGGAATTTCCATATCTTTTGAGATATCTGATCAAACCCCCGCCCCTTTGGTGCTTTACATTGACTTATGCATTCCATTGTATGTCTTGAAATTGGCAAGTTCTGTCAACACCAGCCAACTCGGCTCCGCTCAGCTCAGCTCGACTGATTATACCGTGACACTTGACGAGTCAATATTAACAACTGTTCTTTATCTAGATAATGCACAGTTTTTCCGTTCATTATTAAAATAAAGCACTGTTTTACCGTTCTTTATTTGAATAACGCACACTTACGTTAATACAACACGGCTAGGTCTGTTTTTCGATCCATTCTTCAAGATAATGAACACTTAAGACAAAGGCGTCACGTCACACAATTTTTTAAAATCCGAATCGAGAATGGCGTTGTTTATTGATGTGCGGTACATGAGCTGCTCGCCAACCTCATGCAGTGGCTACGCATGGCAGAGCACCAATGCGAATGGCGCACTAGTATTGACCTGACCGTGTGTGAACAGGAGCGAACTTACGATGTCTAAACATGGACAATGTGCATAGACCATGATCTGGATGAATAAATGAATCTACTTTATTCCACCAAAATACCAAACCAAAAAAGAACGAAAAGAAAAGAAAAAAACAGGAAACAAAAACAAGAAGTCAGTGGGACACTGGCAATGAGAAAAATGAGTGTGCATCTCAATATCATTTACTTCTGTTTGGGAATCTCTACTTAAGTCGACATATTCCTGACTTTTGATCCATCCCAGCTCTCTAACTTCGATAACGAAATCACTCAGAAATTGCCTTACTTCATCATTAGGAGCACATGAAGACCGAAGAGAAGTACCAGGGACAGTCACTGCAGGCGAAAATTGTTATATTATACATCTAGAGATGAGTGTTTCATAGCATTTGGCACAGAGATCAGCTGCAGTATGTTTTTGATATATTTGGCGGTTATTCAAGATGGACACCATCTCAGTTGACTCACTGCAGGCGCGGCAAAGGGGTCGTCCTACTTCCCAGCACTCCGGATTGCGGCCAAACTTGGCGGGTCACATATAATCGGGGGACACCTAATCTGCAAATGCAGGTTGTCAACTACTTAACGAAAATAGTGCAAGTAGTATATATTGACTTTTGGAAACTGTTGAGAATTTGTACGTTTGTGCTCAATGAGAGACAGGTGAGTGGGACTCAGTAAAACACAGGTAAGCGGGGTTCAATGAGAGACAGGTGAGCGGTGTTCAATGAGAGACAGGTGATTGGTGTTCAATGAGAGACAGGTGAGCGGTGTTCAATGAGAGACAGGTAAGTGGTGTTCAATGAGAGACAGGTGAGCGGCGTTCAATGAGAGACAGGTGAGCGGTGTTCAATGAGAGACTTGTGAGCGGTGTTCAATGAAAGACAGGTAAGCGGTGTTCAATGAGAGACAGGTGCGCGGGGATCAATTAGAGACAGGTGAGCGGTGTTCAATGAGAGACAGGTGAGCGGTGTTCAATGAGAGACAGGTGAGCGGTGTTCAATGAGAGACAGGTGAGCGGTGTTCAATGAGAGAGAGGTGAGCGGTGTTCAATGAGAAACAAGTGAGCGGTGATCATTGAGAGACAGGTGAACGGTGTTCAATAAGAGACATGTGAGCGGTGTTCAATGAAAGACAGGTGAGCGGTGTCCAATGAGAGACAGGTGAGCGGTGTCCTATGAGAGACAGGTGAGCGGGGCTCAATGAGAGACAGGTGAGCGGTGTTCAATGAGAGACAGGTGAGCGGGGTTCAATGAGAGACAGGTGAGCGGTGTTCAACCAGAGACAGGTGCGCGAGGCTCAATGAGAGACAGGTGAGCGGTGTTCAATGAGAGACAGGTGAGCGGTGTTCAATGAGAGACATGTGAGCGGTGACCAATGAGAGACAGGTGAGCGGTGTTCAATGAGAGACAGGTGAGCGGTGTCCAATGAGAGACAGGTGAGCGGTGTCCAATGAGAAAGAGGTGAGCGAAGTTCAATTAGAGACAGGTGAGCGGGGGTCCATGAGAGACAGGTGAGCGGTGTTCAATGAGAGACAGGTGAGCGGTGTTTAATGAGAGACAGGTGAGCGGTGTTCAATGAGAGACAGGTGAGCGGTGTCCAATGAGAGACAGGTGAGCGGTGTCCAATGAGAAAGAGGTGAGCGAAGTTCAATTAGAGACAGGTGAGCGGGGGTCCATGAGAGACAGGTGAGCGGTGTTCAATGAGAGACAGGTGAGCGGTGTTCAATGAGAGACATGTGAGCGGTGACCAATGAGAGACAGGTGAGCGGCGTTCAATGAGAGACAGGTGAGCGGTGTCCAATGAGAGACAGGTGAGCGGTGTTCAATGAGAGACAGGTGAGCGGTGTCCAATGAGAGACAGGTGAGCGGTGTCCAATGAGAAAGAGGTGAGCGAAGTTCAATTAGAGACAGGTGAGCGGGGGTCCATGAGAGACAGGTGAGCGGTGTTCAATGAGAGACAGGTGAGCGGTGTTCAATGAGAGACATGTGAGCGGTGACCAATGAGAGACAGGTGAGCGGCGTTCAATGAGAGACAGGTGAGCGGTGTACAATGAGAGACAGGTGAGCGGTGTTTAATGAGAGACAGGTGAGCGGTGTTCTATGAGAGACAGGTGAGCGGTGTCCAATGAGAGACAGGTGAGCGAAGTTCAATTAGAGACAGGTGAGCGGGGTTCCATGACAGAGAGGTAAGCGGTGTCCAATGAGAGACAGGTGAGCGGTGTTCTATGAGAGACAGGTGAGCGGTGTCCAATGAGAGACAGGTGAGCAGGGTTCAATGAGAGACAGGTGAGCGAAGTTCAATGAGAGACAGGTGAGCGGGGTTCAATGAGAGACAAATAAGCGGTGTCCAATAAGAGACAGGTGAGCGGTGTCCAATGAGAGACAGGTGAGCGGTGTTCAATGAGAGACAGGTGAGCGGGGTTCAATGAGAGACAGGTGAGCGGTGTTCTATGAGAGACAGGTGAGCGGTGCCCAATGAGAGACAGGTGAGCGGTGTCCAATGAGAGACAGGTGAGCGAAGTTCAATGAGAGACAGGTGAGCGGGGGTGTTCAATGGGAGACAGGTAAGCGGTGTCCAATGAGAGACAGGTGAGCGGTGTCCAATGAGAGACAGGTGAGCGAAGTTCAATGAGAGACAGGTGAGCGGTGTTCAATGAGAGACAGGTAAGCGGTGTCCAATGAGAGACAGGTGAGCGGTGTTCAATGAGAGACAGGTGAGCGGTGTTCAATGAGAGACAGGTGAGCGGTGTTCAATGAGAGACAGGTAAGCGGTGTTCAATAAGAGACAGGTAAGCGGTGTCCAATGAGAGACAGGCGAGCGAAGTTCAATGAGAGACAGGTGAGCGGTGTTCAATGAGAGAGAGGTGAGCGGTGTCCAATGAGAGACAGATGAGCGGTGTTCAATGAGGGACAGGTGAGCGGTGTTCAATGAGAGACAGGTGAGCGGTGTTCAATGAGAGACAGGTAAGCGGTGTCCAATGAGAGACAAGTGAGCGGTGTCCAATGAGAGACAGGTGAGCAGGGTTCAATGAGAGACAGGTAAGCGGTGTCCAATGAGAGACAGGTGAGCGGTGTCCAATGAGAGACAGGTGAGCGGTGTTCAATGCGAGACATGTGAGCGGTGTTCTATGAGAGACCGGCGAGCGGTGTCCAATGAGAGACAGTTGAGCGGTGTTCAATGAGAGACAGGTGAGCAAAGTTCAATGAGAGACAGGTGAGCGGTGTTCAATGAAAGACAGGTGAGCGGTGTTCTATGAGAGAGAGTTGAGCAGTGTCCAATGAGAGACAGGTGAGCGGTGTTCAATAAGAGACAGGTGAGCGGTGTTCAATGAGAGACAGGTGAGCGGTGTCCAATGAGAGACAGGTGAGCGGTGTCCAATGAGAGACAGGTGAGCGAAGTTCAATGAGAGACAGGTGAGCAAAGTTCAATGAGAGACAGGTGAGCGGTGTTCAATGAAAGACAGGTGAGCGGTGTTCTATGAGAGAGAGTTGAGCAGTGTCCAATGAGAGACAGGTGAGCGGTGTTCAATAAGAGACAGGTGAGCGGTGTTCAATGAGAGACAGGTGAGCGGTGTCCAATGAGAGACAGGTGAGCGGTGTCCAATGAGAGACAGGTGAGCGAAGTTCAATGAGAGACAGGTGAGCGAAGTTCAATGAGAGAGAGGTGAGCGGGGTTCAATGAGAGAGAGGTGAGCGGTGTCCAATGAGAGACAGGTGAGCGAAGTTCAATGAGAGAAAGGTGAGCGGTGTCCAGTGAGAGACAGGTGAGCGGTGTCCAATGAGAGACAGGTGAGCGGTGTCCAATGAGAGACAGGTGAGCGGTGTCCAGTGAGAGACAGGTGAGCGGTGTCCAATGAGAGACAGGTGAGCGGTGTCCAGTGAGAGACAGGTGAGCGGTGTCCAATGAGAGACAGGTGAGCGGTGTCCAATGAGAGCCACAGTGAGCCCGACGAATAAAGGTTTGGTAAGGAGTGGGGGTGGGGGGGGGGGGCGTGGTGGGGGTCCTGTTTCCATTATTGTTTTTTTCAAAACTCTGTGTCGATGTCGTTTTTTCAGATACATCTGCATCACCCATGTAATATACCTTATTGACATCTACAGGTATCCCATTCCCATTTTTTATTTTTATTTTCCTTATTTCACACTTTTATTTTTCATACATTTGTTGTAATCATTTTTTTAGTCATCTGGGAATAAAAATAGAAACAGCAAATGGCTCAAAAAAGTCTCTGTACCGGCGATATGACACCATGCCCCACAACGCGAAAGTTATTGTTACTTAAGTCCGTCGATATGTCAGCATGCCCTACGTGGGGTTAGGACAACTGGAAATATGGATATATTTATTGACATTGTGCCTGACATTGTTGTTCAGGTTTAACAGGAAAAAACGTATGGCACCCCTTTTGGACAACTGAGAAAGGGCCAATTAGGGCACGTATCGTCCCAGGTGAATTCAACATAATACCCATCGCACAGCCTTCGTGGTTACCTTGTCTGCCTCCCCTTGTCAGTGTCGCTCGGCTGTCGAACATGATATGCACGGGAATCGCTACAACAAAGGCTTCAATATTAATGGCGACTGCATTAAGATATCAATGAAAACATATCCCATGATGCATCGGGCGCCGTCAGTAAGCACAATGGAATAGTCAATCCATAACACACTTAACGTGTGACAGTTACACGTATAAATAGCCGGGGTCTTTGAAACTTCCATCTCATTGGGCGGCGATACATACTCTGTTGGAGCTTTGAGAGACATGCTCTGTAGGGCTTCGATAATGCTCTGGTAGAGCTTCGATAAGGCTCTGTTAGAGCTTTGAGAGATGTGCTCTGTAGGGCTTCGATACAAACGTCTGCCAAACGATCTTCGTCCTTTGGTTTTCACTCCCACCATGTTACATCGTGTGTATATGTGCCATAGCTTTACACGTGATGCAATGGTTGTGTCATGGATACTCTACAACCTGTTGGCAACAGTGGCAGCTGTAGAAAGTGAGTATTGCAAGTGTCTTAATTTTGAGTTCAGGAAACATCAATGTCGATTATGCTACGCATTCTCAATTGAAGGTTCGCATCTCAATAGGCAATACAACATACAGTCCTGCATCCTCGCCAAGTGGGACCATTGCGACAGATTTCATGAGACTGGGTTAAATATAACGTTCTCGATTTGAACGTGTTACCTTCTTATTACTAATTGGGGCAAGGTGAGTCATGATTCTTTAGTAATGATCTGTTAGTTACAAGTGTAAAGCATAAGTTTGCCGAACAATGTTTGAGATATCGCGTTGCTAGATATATAAACCAAATGCCAGATATTATATTAAATAAGATTGAGACACAGGTACTGGATGGATTTTCATATATATCAAATATTTCTTAGTCGACAGATATTCACTGGAATGTCATTTAGTTAATTGTTATATTTGCAAACATAACCAGATTATTAGAGGTCTTCCCCTGTTTTATATATCGCTAGACATGGGCTATGTGTAAATGTTTTATTTATTTCTCGCAAGATTCCTACATTTACATCCAGGCATTGTCTGTCGCTCCATTGATTGGCAATTCATCGTCAATGCATTGCCTGTCAGTACACGGATTGTCAATTCGTTGCCTGTCACTACACTGAATGTCAATGCATAGCCTGTCAATATACTGCCAATGCATTGCCTGTCACTAAACTGATTGTCAATTCATTACCTGTCACTACACTGATTGTCAATTCATTGCCTGTCAATACACTGATTGTTAATTCATTGCCTGTCACTTCATTGATTGACAATGCATTGTCTGTCTCTACTCAGATTGTCTTTATTATAACTGCACTGGCCGTCACTTCACGGGGGTTCCCTGATGTTTTTGCTGTTATCTTGAATTTATCATCGTCGTCCTTGTGTCCCACCTTACATGATGTTCCAACGGGACTTCCGCCTGACACAAGATGATGACGTTGGTTCCAACCTTGCACCATGACTCCATAATCATACTTTAATGCCTCTCCCAGATGGAAGCGTCAGGCTGATTCCCGGGCCCCACGGCGGCGTGGTCGAGCTCAACATTGATGACGAGTGGGGGGTGGTCTGCGCATCCACCGCTTACTCCAAGACCGATCTCACTCCCTACGTCGACGTGGTTTGCCGCCAGATGGCTTATGACGCCGGGTATCGCACGAAGCCTCACTTCGAGCTGATGAACCATGTCTCACCTGGGACACGTGACCACGTGATCGTGACGTCATGTGCAGGCAACGAGACGTCGCTGCTCCTCTGTGACTACACCGTCCCTCCTGTCTCCGCCCCTAACGACAGTTGTCGCAACAAACTGCAAGTGGCTTGTTATAACGAAACTGGACTGTGGGGTAGGCACCATTTAATATTTATTGCATATCTAAGCAACGCTAAAAACAACACTACATTGGCCTCACGTCTATAGTAGAATATGTATTAACGTTTTCAGTTTTTCATATTGAGAATAGGGCATAGTAACATATCTGCTGCAGGGAAAACCCTGATATCGAGTTTGTTAACTCACGGAGGTTCTTTCTATAAAAACGTTATGAAACTATACAGCTCTAAACCACTGTTGTTCTATATAAGATAAATTGTGATATAAAGCACTGATAATGGGTGCTATTTTGCTTCTTCTGTGGGCAGCACAACTTTCCAAGCGGAGTCACGGCGCTGTTTTCGCCCGGCTTGATGACGCCTGGACCGGCGTGTGTGGCGCCAACTGGGGCCAACAAGAAGCAAATGTCGTCTGCCGTCAGCTGGGCTTTCCCACTGGGACTCCACTACCGGGGTAAGAGGGGAAACAGGATGGGGTGGGGACTACTGATCCCGAAGGAAATTCTAAACATTTCCATGGAGTTTCCATATTATTTCCATAGAGTCTCCACATAATGTCCCTAGAGTTTCCATATAATTTACCATAGAGTTTCCATATCATTTCCATGGAGTTTCCATATAGTTGTTATATAGTTTTAATAGAGTTTCCATGAAATTTCCATAGAGTGTCCCAGGCCGGCCCGGTAGCTCAGTTGGTTAGAGCGCTCGCCTTGAGTACTCTGGCCACCCGGAGAGAACCTAACGGCACGTGGATCGAATGTTTCCCTAAGGGGATATAGCCTTAATCGTTCGAAGACGCCTGCGCAAAATCCGAGCAATTCGACTAGAATGTTTGAAGTTGGTGCGCGAATGGCAGTTTATTCTAGTTCTTGGTTCCTGTATGCAAGCAAAACCGCCAATGAACCCATTTTTCACTTATGCGGTGCGGCGACCTGTAAGGCTATAATAAGCAACACGTTTGCATCGTACTCAGGGCATTTAAGGTCGGACAAGCCAGAAGTCGCCTACTCACTGACGTCGGTTGTGACGGCGGAGAAGCCACGCTCGATGAGTGCAACCACACCGTGACCGTGGACTCCACGTGCAACACCACGACCATCGCGGGAGTCGCGTGCTACGGCCCACACACTGCAGGTATGACGTCACTGCAGGTATGACGTCACTGCTAAGGGCGGACGTACCCGTTACCAAAATGGCGGGTACAATTTGCAAAATTCGTCTGTCACCTTGTGGTAGTTTCGGCGTGGGTGTCGTTTGTTGAATTAATTGCCTTGTCGTTGTCGCATACTGCCTTGAGATTAATTATACATCTGGGTGTGCTAAAGTAATGTTATGGAAAAGCCTGGCACCGTTGAAGAGGATTTTGTTTATTGAACTTCAATTGTTTGTTCTTTTAATTGCGTCTAATCATCATTACAGGCACCGAATTGCATCTCAGTCACGCAAGCTCCTACGGTCGGGTGACCATCGTATATAGCGGGACGAAAGGTCTGGTGTGCGACGAGAACTTCTCGCGGAATGACGCGTTGGTCACGTGCCGAGAATCTGGCTATGATGAGGCCTACAAGTTTGGCGCCAGCGTCCTTGGGTTGGACAGCGATATCGATACGGTGTGGATGAAACAACTGCAATGCAATGGATCCGAGGCGGTCCTTGCCGACTGTCCATTCGCGGGATGGGCCAGTCTGCAGCCGCAGTGTGACCCTGACCTTCATCAGCCGATTGTCGTCTGCTACGATTCGATGGCATCCGTCGGTAGGTACCGCACCCATCTGGAATGGCTCAGAGTCGAGTTGCCACTATTTAGAGCAACCCCTAGTGGTTAAGGTGGAAGGGACTTCCTTCCCTCTATCGTCACGTGTAGGTCCGACCCCTAGCGGTTAGGGTAGAAAGGACTGCCCCCCTCTATGGTCAAGTATATGGGCCACCCTTCCCCTCCATGAGCATCAAGTGCGCGCCCTTCCCATCCAACCCTTTAAAACAGTATTCTGGCGCCATTTCTTCACGTAAAATGGTGGCAGATGGAACAATTCCATTCGTGCATTATACATTATATAAATAACCCAAATGTTTTTCCAAATGGACAAATGCACATATTGTTGCTGTATTCCAGTGCAAAATTCGTATTGGATATCTTCCTGAACTCGATTTGTCGCTATTGCGCCTATAACATTTAAATGCAGAAAACGCGTTCTGTGTGGAATGTATGCTACAACCTTTGTTTGGATATAACTTTAGACAACGCTATTGGGGTCCAGGTTTACACTGTGTTTTGACTTAAACAAAGAGACAGGCAGATAAACCTTATACTAAATACACGGAAGCGAGGTATTATCATGTTAGCGCGAGCAATTTTTTTCATTAACGTTGGATCATCAAAGTGACACCTTATTATATTTCGCGACGGCTGTCATGAGAGACGGAGTGTAACTGGGTATTCGTCTGTTTTTACCGTCTGTTCTGTCTGTTTCTGATTTTTGCGCAAGCTTTCATACCATGCGTGTTTCCGGACTGTTGTCACCTGGTTTTCCTTTGAGTTGGGCGGACACGTTATCGATTATATCGAGACGTGTCAGTGATGGGCAAGACGCCTGACGCCTGACGCCTGACGCCTGACGCCTGACGCCTGACGCCTGACTTGAGCCTTACGCCTGACGCCTGACGCCTGACTTGAGCCTTACGCCTGACGCCTGACTTGAGCCTGACTCTTGACGCCTGACGCCTGATGCCTGACGCCTGACGCCTGACGCCTGACGCCTGACGCCTGAGTCTTACGCCTGACGTCTGAATTGATCCTGACGCCCGAATTGAGCCTCTCTTGAGCCTGACGCCTGACGCCTGACGCCTGACGCCTGACGCCTGACTCCTGACGCCTGACGCCTGACGCCTGACGCCTGACGCCTGACGCCTGACGCCTGACGTCAGACGCTTGACGTTGTGATGGAGTTGGAGTTACATCGTCGCCTCTTTGGTATCGACAGTGCCACAACAACACATTTACTACATCTTGGCCAAACCCCTAAACATTTTACTCCATCATACATCACTCTTCAAGTTATTTATCTATTATACGTATTACTTAATCAGTTGTCATTTTCAGATCTAGCGTGCATAAATGTAGCATATGCATAAAAAATCATTATGACCCAAAACAAAGTTTTCCCTTAACAGCTGAAAATATTTTCACGAACGAACTCTCTGCAATGCACATATTTTTTTTTTCTCAACAGGATGGGATGTGCGCTTCATAGTGAATGGTCACACCGTCCTCAACTATGGCCTTGTTGAGGTACACCTCCATGAAGTATGGGGGCGGGTCAATGACGTCACTGATCAATGGACCAATGAGGACGCGAGCAGCACCTGCCGCGATGAAGGCTTTGACGGGGGATTCGGCTTTCAAAATGCCTTCCGAGGTGAACGTTACATGATCACGTGGCTCAGTAACGTGATGTGTACTGGCAACGAGAGTTCGCTCCGAGAGTGCACATCCGATGTTGGAACTGTTGCCGGCAAGGCATCGGAAGACGTAGCAGTGGCTTGCTACATGGAGTCTGATCTCAACAGCCCTATCAGTACGTCATACTTACTTCCTCAATTCATTTCAGGTTTTGCTGCTGCAATTTTAATGTGATGCTTTATCTGGATATCTCGTCAATATGATCTTAAGTTTTTAAACTACGTCGTCATGTTTCAAATGATAATGTCTTGATGCTGTGTCCTAATGTGTGCAATTTTGGAACGTATTTGCCTTAAAGGGCCCATGAGAGCGTTGATACTACTTGCTAAACCTGGAAAGATCTGCTTTCAAGCATACGGGGAAACCATACCGTTTATTTTTCTGCTTTACGCATTTGATATTATATTTTGAAAAAAATATTATAAGCCTTCTCGTATTTGGACCCTTGGCCCCAGAAAGGAAGTTTTCTACTGGATGGGAGTTCCAAAGTGTGCAACTAGATCAATAACTAGGGTCAGATGCAGATCTATGCTCCCTTTTACCTCGTTCCCGACAATTTGCCTCTGTGTCGCTGGAATCGCTCGGTAGCATCTCCCGACCACCGTCTTGTAGCCATTTTGTTGTATTTATTTCATCCAGTACATGACGTCATATGTGAATATTCATGAGTTGTAGAATCCTCAAATATCGTGTTTACTGGCCTGTCGAGCATTGTTTACAAGTGGTTGTTACGGACAACAATTGTTTATACATACTCTTACTCTCTACTAGTTTCGTTCTCATGTGGCCTTTAATTACACTTTGCATAATTTATCGCCATATAATCATTTACAACCCAAGGAATACAGGTCAGACTAGAACGTTATATCACAGTGGATTATTATAACAAGTGCCATGTTTTTAAGTTGGGCCTTGTTTATTATAGAAGAACTACAATGCGATACAGGAGAGTGTTATTCTTTTTAGATTACCGCATCGAAAATACGGGAATGAATTTAGCCTTCCATGGACGGGCAGGGATTCAAATTATCCGCATCTGGGGCCAAATCTGCCCCGATAACTGGAGTGATACTGAAGCCAAAGTCTTCTGCAGGCAAGAAGTCGCCGTCTATCGCCGTATCGTCAGTATGGTCACAGGGGCGGATCTAGGAATTTGACAAGGGGGGGGGGGGAAGGTTGCTCTCTGAAAAACCTGCGACCCGGGTAGGGGGGGGGGTGCTCGGAGAAGCCGACTTTAACAGTGTATGCTTAGGTTCCCAAGGGGGGGGGGGCTTGCAACCCCGTAACCCCCCCCACCCCCTAGATCCGCCCCTGTGGTCACTATGCAAGTGCCTACCTACCTTTATGTCAACCTCAGTTATGTTATGGTAATAAGTTAGTTGGGTAATAACCGGTTTGTTATGTGAGAAACAAGTGATGTTACTATGGAGTTTAGGCAGTAGATAGTGAATGCCTGCTTATTTGTGAAAACCTGGTCATTTGACAAATATATTGTTAGAAAAAATATATATATATATATTTAGAGATAAAATGTATCATACCACACGAAATATTAATATGTATATACCAATAACTAATTAATTAACACAAATATAGCATTAACTAATTAATAACATAAACATAGCATTAACTAATTAATTCATATAAATATCTCATTAACTAATTAATTACTAATATAAATATATAGCATTAATTCATTAATTAAATAAATATATGTAGCATTAACTGATCTAGGTCCATGGGTTACACGGGAGGTCTCGCCACTCAGACGAGCTATGTCAATACTCCCATTTGGCTGATGGATGTCACGTGTCAGGGTAACGAGAGCGAGATCATGGACTGTGATCACAGTCAGTTTGGTGACACGAATAACTGTGAGACTGACTACTACAGTGCTGGTGTCATCTGCTACGACACTTTTTGTAAGTACATTAATTCTCCCATGTTTCGTCATTAACATATATCTGCATATAATTTCATTAACATATATCTGCATATTCGGATTTCATGGGGCGTTTGGTTGCATTGTATTGTTTTCAATTTGGAAAAAAAACTGTGCACACATAAGTTTATAAGTGTACAAATTGTATGGTAATTAAATACTGATGTGAAATAATATAATTTACCAATGATTACATTTTAATTGTGCCTGTATTTCAAGCTCAATGTCGGAAAATAATGCTTGACATCAATGGTAAATCACATTTATGCCGGGATAGCAATATTCGTTGTATTACATGAATGTTCTTGAGCGGTAAGTCCCCAAAGTGTATTGTGCAAATTGCATTTAATTTTACGCTTGGACCCCACCCATGTTGGTGACAGTACCCCCACCTCCTTGGCATCGACTCCTGGACCCCCTCCCCCCGCTCAGCCCTGCCTCCACACCCCCACCGTCACCTTCCGGGCAGCCCCAGTTTTCGGAGCATCCGTCCCACGCCAATCCCCCCACCCCCCCACACCACCTTCTTATCGAAATCGTGCGTCTGGCCCTGATGTGATGGTCAATAGAAGGAAACGGTCGCTGTGAATCGCTATCCTTTGTTACAGTGGATCCGATCGTGGAATACAAACTGCTGCCAGGATATGCATTCGGAAGGCTGGAGATGTCGTTCAACGGCGTGTGGGGGACAGCCTGCAGCGACCTCTCCCGGGGCTTCCGGGCACTGATCTGTGACCACATGGGTGCGCATGCGGCATGATGTATATTTCTGTTGGTTGCCATTACACCCCCCCCCCCCCTCCACACACACACACACTCACACACACTCTTAACTGAGGCAATTGTCTTTTACATAATGAGTTACTTAGTTGTTGCATTTAACTTATTTCCTCGCTTCAAACCGTATTCCGCGTTATATTGCTCGCCGCTATTGAATACTTGTTTATCGCCCTTACGAGCTCCACCCTCTGCTCTTCCCTCAATAAGTGAGCTGTTACCGGGCCTTTAAGTAAAATCTGATAGAACTGAAGTGTGTCCAGCGTGTGTCTGACTTGGAAACCTAACTTGTGTGGTGACATGGACGCGAGTTACAGCTCGAGAGCCCGGGTCGAGAGACTAAAAAGGCAGAGTCTGTAACTGATCATAGTATCCGCAATCCACAACGGTGCGAAGGCAGTAAAGCGCAAGGTGATTTATTGGTTTATGGTTTTAATGCAGCATTAAGCGGGTATTCCTGCAGGCCCTTACTATCGGCGAAACAACCGTAACATGCTCATTTTTGTTGTGTATTTACTCTTCCGTGTACCAGCTATGATGACAGTTTGTGAACAAGGTCGCTCATGCTTATTAATCGAATATATAATAAATAGACTGTACCGGTTCAAAAATTGCTATGTTAGATTATTCTCTCACGACCCTATTTGTGTCAAAAAAAATTCTATCCGTGTTTTTTCTTTCTTTCCTAATGTCTATCTGGAGCATGTTTCATAATAATATGATGCTTATAGATAGATTTGAATAATCGCATTTCTCTACACAATCAGATCATTTATGATTCTTGTCAGACATGACGTTTAGAAGAGAAACGGTTCACTACTCGGCCGTCGCTAGCCGGAGGTGGTTTCGCTCCGTGTCGTCTAGTGCCACCAGCTGCCCCACTGAGGAGCCATACCAGTGTGACCCCTACATCGGCATCGGGAGCACGAACTGCGGCTCCAAAGACAGGGGCCTCGTCTGTGCTCCAGACCTCGACAATGCCCGTGAGTGGCCCGCTTTCTATCTAGTAGTATCACCGACACGGGGAAGAAGCTTCGTTAATAGAAGCTCTGAGCAGAAATGTATATGGAAAAGTGCATATGCAATGTGAACATGAAGACTAGAGATATGTTAAACAAAATTAAATAATGTAATAACCAACTTGCGGAGAAATTAGTATTAATCTACTTATAAGTTAAGTAGTTGTTGCTATAAGTGTGTTTATGATGAATGGGCGTGTACTGCCATCTGACCTCCTGTCAGCCAATCACGAACACTGTCCTTCACAGTTGCGTACTTCTATGGCTCTGGCGTCGAGTACAGTACACAATTCAAGTCCAACATACGTCTTTGTGTATATGCAGTATGGGTATTATGTGTTCACTTCGGGTTACCAGTTGCGTGTTCCACCGCCGAGACGCTCACCGCCCCGTATGGAACTATCACTCTGGAGTCATACCCACTGACCAACTACCCGGACGGGGCTGACTGCTTCTGGCGCATCCAGCTGAGTCCGGGATTCCGAGTGGTCTTCTGGTTCGACAGCGCCTTCTTTGACGTAAGTGTCCTGAAGGACCCCCTCATAATATATTAGTGAAACACATTGTCGTTGGCAAAAGGGTATTGCTGGCAATGCCTATGATAAATTCCTCCGTCATGACTAAACCAGAGCCATACTTGGTACTTAATTGGGATAGAAAAAGACGGAACTATTTTAAACGACACATTATCTAATTAGACATTTGATGCCGGGATCAAATATTATCATCTGACGAAAGGTGATTATGGATCAATGCGTGAACCGCTAGTCATTACCAGTAACTTGTATAACAATTTAAATAACGAAATCGTCGACCATGGAACATTGTCAGCTTTACCATGCATGCCAATGAACGGAAATGACAGACTTATACAGTCATGATTTTCACGTCTTCTTTTATCTAAAGGAACCTCGAATTTCACTTTTGCGAAGTCCAATTGGTTTGGTCTCACATGCCAGAGCGTTTATCGATTAATATATATATATATATATAATTATATAGAATCGTTCTGATTGTTTTTATTATGTAAATGTCATTGCCCGCTATAAGGTAAATAGGTTCCTTGGATATATTTATCATAATCATGAGTCATGATATGATATGAGATTAGATCCAGGACTTATTCTAGATCGAGGACACCCCCGGATGTGACGCGGATTACCTGAAGATCCACGACGGACTGGTGGAGAGTCGTCCGTTACTGCTGCAGGCCTGCGGACAGGCTGCGCCACCTACAGTGAGATCCACCAGGAACGAGGCCCTCGTGGTCTGGCGCTCCAACAACAATGGCGTCAGTGGTCTGGGATTCATGGTCACGTACAGGTCAGGTAAGAAAGCCTTTTGCCCGCTTATCGTGCACACGTTTTCATATATATATATATATATATATATATATATATATATATATATATATATATAAATATACTATACTATACTATACTACGTTTATAATTAGGTCTTCTGGTCTTCTTTTCTGTACTGGGAGTCCCTACTATAGTATAATAAATAACATAGAACCTGTAATAGTAAACCATATTATGTTAATTGTGATCTACCGTCACGAGAGAGAGAGGTTATGACAATTTCCGTGCTTAACGTACGACATTGTTATGGATACCAGCCCTAAGCCAGTGTCCATAACAACCATTATTATCTCTACGCGAATCTACTTACCGCTAAATAAACATTTTTAGAAAAAAACATATGACAGGCCATGAATATTGCTGCCACGAGCTAGGCTACGGCGGAAATGCACGTTTCACGCTGGAGGGCCAGACCACGACCAATTATACCGAACGTATGTGTTGTCCTTGCGGACATCATGCATGGCACTTACTATCCCCGACAGAGTGTGAGTCCAATGCCGGGCACAAGCAATGGATCGCGGAGAGTACGGAGCTGGCCTCTCTGAGCGGGCGGCAGTTCAGCATAGGACAGCCGATCAGCCTGTACGACTGCAGCAACCTGTGCGATGGAGACCACCTCTGCCAGTTTATTTACTACAACGCGACCACGCTGCGCTGCTACATGAAGATGGTGGGCTTCATTGGACAGGAACTGAGCCATGTCGAGATGCTCACGAAGTACGCGCCGCAATGTATATGTAAGTACAACGTGAGTGATGATGAGGTGTGTCTTTGTTCTACTCCTTTACATAATGTTCACGTGACTTATTGATTGTGGGACCCATGTCTAAATGATGAGATCAAAACAGTATTTGGAGGCTTCCTCCTCTCCCGACCCCAGAGTTTACCCACGCCATTTATATAGTGATATTAGTTGGTTCAGCTTCACGTATAAGTGGTGTTACTATTGTCCGTGTATCAGAGATGGGCATGGTTAGACCAGCGCAAAATAAGGTCTTAAATGTGTCACATAATTTGAGTAATTGTTTTATTCATGTATTTCCTTCCTTAAACCTGTTTGATCACAAAGAGCAAAGATGGCATATTTAAACTTCCGCCATCCTGGAATAGCCTCTACCTCTTCTCTCTTCCACCTACGTGGGCGGAAGAGCAGCAGAGGTCTTCATGGAAGAGAATATGCGAGACGATCGCATGGCAGCTGCTCTTTCAGAAAAGGGAGAGTTTGGAAAAGGCGAATCGATCACGCCATTTAATCACAGCTATAACAACAAACTGACGGGCAGGTTTTCCGACGGAAGCGCAACCCAACCAGTTCGATTTCTATGGGGCATGGCTATAGCTTATCCGGTGGAGCATATAAGCCAACAATCTGTAGGTCCTCTCTGAGCATTTTTTCGTTGGCTCATGCCTGGCTGCAACTATTTTCTCAGAAAAATGTGGTGCTCCCGATGGTCGCTTTTGAGGAGCAATCTTCGATTCTCGTCTGTGATTGTAAGATTAAGCGGACGTTTCGCATGTTGACATTTGGATGTAATAACGTCTTAAATTGTGCAAACGGCTATGTTATATTAGGTGTTATACCCTTTACGTGGCAGACTGCAAGAAGACATGGCACTATGAGTCAGACACGATGGGGCCAGACAACGGGGACTCCATCCTGTGGCAGGGACTCACGCCCACCGCCCACGACTGCCAACTGTCGTGTCAGAACAGGAGCGCCTGCCACGCCTTCGATTATGACCTCACATCCGGGTGCGTCCTCTACCATGGCAACTACACCGGAGATAAAAGAAGCGCCCCGGGAACGTATCACTTCTGGCGCACGTGCGGAGGTAAATTAAATTTAATTAATTACATTTCTTCAACGATAATGGGAATTTTATGGGTTTCCATTATAATAATGAGAATAGTATGCGTGTTCATGATAGTGTTAACCTGGTTGGTTTCCATGAAAATGGCACATGGATGGGTTTCAATGACAATGGCACATGGATGGGTTTCAATAACAATGACACATAGAAGGGGTTCATTGACAATGACTCATGGATGGGTTTCAATGACAATGACACATGGATGGGTTTCAATGACAATGGCACATGGATGGGTTTCAATGACAATGACACAAAGATGGGTTTCAATAACAATGACACATAGAAGGGGTTCAATGACAATGACTCATGGATGGGTTTCAATGACAATGACACATGGATGGGTTTCAATGACAATGGCACATGGATGGGTTTCAATGACAATGACACAAAGATGGGTTTCAATGACAATGACACATAGAAGGGGTTCAATGTCAATGACTCATGGATGGGTTTCAATGACAATGACACATGGATGGGTTTCAATGACAATGACACATGGATGGGTTTCAATGACAATGGCACATCGATGGGTTTCAATGACAATGACACATGGATGGGTTTCAATAACAATGACACATAGAAGGGGTTCAATGACAATGACTCATGGATGGGTTTCAATGACAATGACACATGGATGGGTTTCAATGACAATGACACAAAGATGGGTTTCAATAACAATGACACATAGAAGGGGTTCAATGACAATGACTCATGGATGGGTTTCAATGACAATGACACATGGATGGGTTTCAATGACAATGGCACATGGATGGGTTTCAATGACAATGACACAAAGATGGGTTTCAATGACAATGACACATAGAAGGGGTTCAATGTCAATGACTCATGGATGGGTTTCAATGACAATGACACATGGATGGGTTTCAATGACAATGACACATGGATGGGTTTCAATGACAATGGCACATCGATGGGTTTCAATGACAATGACACATGGATGGGTTTCAATGACAATGACACATGGATGGGTTTCAATGACAATGGCACATGGATGGGTTTCAATGACAATGGCACATGGATGGGTTTCAATGACAATGACACATGGATGGGTTTCAATGACAATGACACATAGAAGGGGTTCAATGACAATGACTCATGGATGGGTTTCAATGACAATGACACATGGATGGGTTTCAATGACAATGACACATGGATGGGTTTCAATGACAATGGCACATGGATGGATTTCAATGACAATGACACATGGATGGGTTTCAATGACAATAACACATGGATGGGTTTCAATGACAATGGCACATGGATGGGTTTCAATGACAATGGCACATGGATGGGTTTCAATGACAATGACTCATGGATGGGTTTCAATGACAATGACACAAAGATGGGTTTCAATGACAATGACACATAGAAGGGGTTCAATGACAATGACACATGGATGGGTTTCAATGACAATGGCACATGGATGGGTTTCAATGACAATGGCACATGAATGGGTTTCAATGACAATGACACAAAGATGGGTTTCAATGACAATGACACATAGAAGGGGTTCAATGACAATGACTCATGGATGGGTTTCAATGACAATGACACATGGATGGGTTTTAATGACAATGACACATGGATGGGTTTCAATGACAATGGCACATGGATGGGTTTCAATGACAATGACACATGGATGGGTTTCAATGAGAATGACACATGGATGGGTTTCAATGACAATGACACATTTATGGGGGTCAATGACAATGACGCATAACTGGTTTCAATGACAATGGCACATGAATGGGTTTCAATGACAATGGCACATGGATGGGTTTCAATGACAATGGCACATGGATGGGTTTCAATGACAATGGCACATGGATGGGTTTCAATGACAATGGCACATGGATTGGTTTCAATGACAATGACACATGGATGGGTTTCAATGACAATGACACATGGATGGGTTTCAATGACAATGGCACATGGATGGGTTTCAATGACAATGGCACATGGATGGGTTTCAATGACAATGACACATGGATGGGTTTCAATGACAATGACACATGGATGGGGGTCAATGACAATGACACATAACTGGTTTCAATGACAATGGCACATGAATGGTTTCCAATGACAATGACACATGGATGGGGGTCAATGACAATGACAGATAACTGGTTTCAATGACAATGGCACATGAATGGTTTCCAATGACAATGACACATGGATGGGGGTCAATGACAATGACACATAACTGGTTCAATGACAATGGCACATGAATGGTTTCCAATGACAATGACACATGGATGGGGTTCAATGACAATGGCACATGGATGGGTTTCAATGACAATGACACATGGATGGGTTTCAATGACAATGACACATGGATGGGTTTCAATGACAATGGCACATCGATGGTTTCCAATGACAATGACACATGGATGGGTTTCAATGACAATGGCACATGGATGGGTTTCAATGACAATGACACAAAGATGGGTTTCAATGACAATGACACATAGAAGGGGTTCAATGACAATGACTCATGGATGGGTTTCAATGACAATGACACATGGATGGGTTTCAATGAAAATGACACATGGATGGGTTTCAATGACAATGGCACATCGATGGGTTTCAATGACAATGGCACATGGATGGGTTTCAATGACAATGGCACATGGATGGGTTTCAATGACAATGACACATGGATGGGTTTCAATGACAATGACACATGGATGGGGGTCAATGACAATGACATATAACTGGTTTCAATGACAATGGCACATGAATGGTTTCCAATGACAATGACACATGGATGGGGGTCAATGACAATGACACATAACTGGTTTCAATGACAATGGCACATGAATGGTTTCCAATGACAATGACACATGGATGGGTTTCAATGACAATGACACATGGATGGGTTTCAATGACAATGGCACATGGATGGGTTTCAATGACAATGGCACATGGATGGGTTTCAATGACAATGACACATGGATGGGTTTCAATGACAATGACACATGGATGGGTTTCAATGACAATGGCACATGGATGGGTTTCAATGACAATGGCACATGGATGGGTTTCAATGACAATGACGCATGGATGGGTTTCAATAACAATGACACATGTATGGTGGGCAATGACAATGACACATAACTGGTTTCAATGACAATGGCACATGAATGGTTTCCAATGACAATGACACATGGATGGGGGTCAATGACAATGACACATAACTGGTTTCAATGACAATGGCACATGAATGGTTTCCAATGACAATGACACATGGATGGGGTTCAATGACAATGGCACATGGATGAGTTTCAATGACAATGACACATGGATGGGGTTCAATGACAATGACACATGGATGGGTTTCAATGACAATGACACATGGATGGGGTTCAATGACAATGGCACATGAATGGTTTTCAATGACAATGACACATGGATGGGGGTCAATGACAATGACACATAACTGGTTTCAATGACAATGGCACATGAATGGTTTCCAATGACAATGACACATGGATGGGGTTCAATGACAATGGCACATGGATGGGTTTCAATGACAATGGCACATGGATGGACTTCAATGACAATGACACATGGATGGGTTTCAATGGCAATGGCACACGGATGGGTTTCAATGACAATGACACATGGATGGGTTTCAATGACAATGGCACACGGATGGGTTTCAATGACAATGACACATGGATGGGTTTCAATGACAATGCCACACGGATGGGTTTCAATGACAATGGCACATGGATGGGGTTCAATGACAATGACACATGAATGGGTTTCACTGACAATGACACATGGATGGGTTTTCATGACAGTCACAACATATTCAGTGAGGTTTCATGACACGGACTCAAAACTTAAAGTATAGCACGCCTCTAACAATGCGGCTTTGATTTCTGATACATTGAGTTATTGGACTTGGCGCATTAGCCGTCGCCGGCACAGAAAGACCACAAACGAAAGTGTGTTATGTGATGACGTATTGAGACGTTGACACACATTATGACCATTGGCAAGAACATTCTCTCCTTTATCGAATAAGTGCCCCCTCCCTACTAAAGCATTACATTTAATATCAGCATGGTAAAAATGAAACATCATTTGCCATTCTCCCTGGCCCTCAGCGCTTCCGTCCTGCTCCGAATGGCTGCGTCACTTCCTGTCCATCGGTGTCACGCCTCTGGATGGTCTCTACCTGGTCGACTTTCAGAACGAGGCTCACATTGTCTTCTGTGATATGACGTCACACGGTGGTGGATGGATAATTGCTATGAATGTCATCAACAGGTGACATATTTGCAAATCTCTTGCATATATTGTTATTTTTATTTAGGATTTCGATTTTTATCAGTTATTGGAGACATTCTGTTATGCATTTTACTATGCCAGAAATCTTGTTTTGAAGAGGAGACCGCCAGTCTGTACCTATAGATATATTACGTATAGTGATATTAGTTGGTTCATATGTGAACGAACAATGCAAAGACGTTGACCAACCCCTAGAATCCCTCCACCGTGGGATTAATTTACAGTGTGCTGTCAACTGTATAAAGAGATTACCAGGCGGTGGACGCACATGACGCCAGGTCATTTGTATTTGTAGACATTGGGAAGACGGCTTCGGGGAGAAGAACAAAGATTCGCCATCTTTGAATGGAGACTACAGTATATTTGATCTGGTCGAAACTAATATCATTGGAAATGGAACAGGAGTAATGGAGGTATGGCACACTGGCTCAGGTTAACAATTCATTCCAATGCTGTCTGTATTGTCCATGTCTCTGTGCATGGGGATTACAGTGCAGTATCACAATATACCCTAGACTGCAGCGTAAGGACACTAGGCCAAGCATTGATATCTTAACATGTGTTAATGTGTCATCGTGTTGTCGTAATAGCATTCAATGCTCACTTCGCCATATTAGGTCACCCTGTGGTGCAGTAGGTAGCGCGTTTGACTATTTTCAGATATCGTCTACTAGGCAAGCCCTAGCGGCTGGTGCGTGGTTCGAATCGATTCAAGATAAAGATGCCACTCGCAAAGAGTGTTAAGATACTCCCGGAGACATGGCTCCTCTCTGTCTGAACCCTTCTCATTGTCATGCTATGACCTGATTATGTCATGGCGTCCTACCTACACCAACCAGCCAACCGTTATATAATGTTGACTAGCCTGTTACTTGTCGTGCTGTTTACCAGGGCATGGTTCAGGTCATCAGGGCAGGTGTCGTCCAGGCCAGCATGCGATGGACCAGTCCCGGCAGCCCACTGGGAGAAGACGTTGTGTTTAACGACCTCCTCTTGACAGGCGTACCTCTATTGTATCCCGCTCACCTCCTGCGACCTCCGCGATACGTGGTATGTCGTCATCACAGTGTGCGACCCGTAGACACGGCGCGCAGTCTTTATTATAGTATTCACCATTCACGCTCGTCACTACATATACATTATATGTTGTGCCGGGCTTTGTGCTCATTACTTTTGGTACAGCATTCAGAATTGTGACTTCAGTTACGCAATAGGACTTGTTATGCCCATTTCTCCAGGATGACGGCGTAGACCAAGGTGTTGATATATCGAACGACACCTCCGGCTTTCTCGTGTCGTCGGCGAGTGGACCCGGGTCCAATATCCTGGCACAGGCCCCAGACAGCATCCGGATCGCAGTCAGAGCCCCGGCCATAGGTAATGTCTGGTTACACTCTAGTCATCCTAAATGTAGAGCGACGCAGTAGCATGACAAGCCATGGAGTATCCTAAATAGTAGTGAAGTTTAACCAATTTAAAAAATAACAAAAACAAACTTGGTATAGTGCCTTCTGGCATAGATAATGAGGTCACATTAGTATGCATATGTAAGATATGTTTCATATTTTATATTATATACGATGTATTAAGCGACATCTTTTATATGGCAATACATATATTATTATTATTATTATTATTATTGCTAGCTTTCTCTCCTTATTTCAGAAGGTCCATGTGTTCACTTCTGTACGACTCCAACGACGTGCCTAGACAGTGCCCAACAACTCGCCCCATACGCGTGCAGCATCCCGAAAAACCAGCACGAATGCCCAGAAAGTAAGACAATTTTAGAGGATAATTTTATCTTTATAGCGAGCGCAAGCGAGCTCTTAAGGTAACATGCATGCATATTCAATGTCCATTTCAAGCATAGGCTTAGAACTTTCATTTCGCGTAACAACCCCCATAAGACGTTTTCGGATTCGGAGTAAATATCAGCTGTACATTAAATCAGCCGCCCCACAAAATTAAAAATTAACAAAATTAATGTTAACATTGGATGTAAGCCTGTACTTCAAATTAAAGTTTATTTAGTATAAGCGACGGGCTAAATGTCTGTTGCCATGCAGAGCGCTCTTGGTGACCGCCCATCGGCTGCATAGTGAGTAGTTGTGACGTCAAAATGTTATGAACATGACGTCACAATTGGAGTTCCTAAGCAACCAACTGTGATATGCCACAAGCATGTGCATGGTATACGTCACCCCGCCAAAGATATTCTTTATGGCAAGCCGAAGTGAGATGAATATTAATCTAGATGTATCCCTTCGGAATATCTGAATTAATAAATATACGCTCGCATTTTTTAGGTAGCACCTATCCATATTAGCGAGCGCAAGCGAGCTCTTAAGGTAACATGCATGCGTATTCAAAGTCCATTTCAAGCATAGGCTTAAGACTTTCATTTCGCGTAACAGCCCCCATGAAACGTTTTCGGATTCGGAGTAAATATCAGTTTTAAATAAATGTATTCAAGCAAAGAGAGGTCGGAGCCTATTATGGCATGTCTCAGCTGCCCCACAAAATTAACGAATAAATGATTCAATGTTAACACTGGATGTATACTTCAAATTAAAGTTAATTTATAAGCGACAGGCTAAATGACAATGTCTGTTGCCAAGCAGAGCGCTCTTGGTGACCGCCCATCGGCTGCTCTCATAGTGAGTAGTTGTGACGTCAAAATGTTATAAACATGATGTCACAATGGGAGTTCCTAAGCAACCGAATGATATGACAAGCACGTGCATGGCATACGTCATCCCGCCAAAGATATTCTTTATGGCAAGCCGAAGCGAGATTAATTTTAAATATTAATCTCGATGTATCCCCTCGGAATATCTGAATTAATAAATATATGCTCGCGTTTTTTAAGTAGCACCTATCCATAGTATGCTACCACTACGGTGTACTTTTGATTATCGATGTTACCAAAGCTCGATCACCGCCGTACATGATTCATAAAGGTCGCTTGGAGCGCTATTGAAACGACTTTTTTTAATAAGCTGTCCATGGTCCGAAATGACGAAGTGCATACTCATTTTACTCGCTACCGAAACTATGTTTACACCGGCATGACTATGTAACGAGATGTGTCAGATAAAGGCTGGTTGAAATCGCCACTATTGAATTATTCAAAAGGTTCATACACATAGTTTAGAAGGATATGCAAAATATATTTAAAAAATATTGTTGATACATATTCTTATGACTGTAATATTCCACACTGTTATACCTGCCGCTTGCAATTGTTTTGAGCTTATTGTGCATTTAATAACTATGACATTATATTCTGTAGCCCTCCTGCATTTGTTTTAATCGCATAACATTGTTGTGGTCGTGGGTCCGTGTTGGATTATTGTTTTCAAGGTTATATGCCGCAGCGACTTTCTCCTATTTAATATCTGGGAGGCTCCAACGCCAGCAACCCAGCTAGGGTTATAGTTGGAGTCTCTTTTTTTTTACTTGATGTATGCAGGATTTTTTTATTTTTTTTGTACATTTGGTTTGGATAAATGATATTTGACTTGACTTCATATATGAGAACATTTCAATCCAGGTTTTCAGAGCTGGGTGGCCGTGGATGACACGCTATCGATGGTGACCGGTTGGCCCTTCAAGACCCTGAAGGACACGAGCCTTAGTCCGTGTCGCACGCAGTGTGAGCTGGACATGTGTGTGGAGATGTACTTCGACAACGGCACGTGTTACTTCAAACTTCCCGAGGACCAACAGGGGGACATTCTGCATCAGACTTTCAACGGAGTTCTATACCGCAGAGTTTGTTTGCGTGAGTATGCTCACAAGATCCTTCTTCTCGGCTTGACCTTCAAGAGAAATAAATATTTGCTACGTCGAGCGCTAAATGTTTGAGTATGTAAATGAATGGGCCATTCAGGCCACATTATATTTATGTACCCACAGTTTATCATGTATAACATATGGCATAGCATTGTAGCTGATGAAACAGCACTGATAAATATTTCAAATACGTTTCAGTGAAAATGATGTTTGCAGATACAAGTCATTCATGTAATGATTTTTTACTTGGATACAACTATACAGCGTTCAATTAATAAAAAGTCATATTGCTAATTACAACGTACCCTGGCGTGGTGGAAGTGACCTGTTTGAGTACAACAACGTCGTTGAGCAGTTTGACCCTTCTGGCATGGTTATAGATATGATAAAAATGAACGTTATAGATATCAAACCATATGTCTCGTACATGGGGCATCGCCAGATGAGCAGCTATAACTGAGCCATGAATCTATCAATTATAATGAATTACTAATAATGTAATAATACGTTAATAATCGCATATTTCGTTTCTTCATTTCACCAGCATACTGAAGATTATCTTGCTTGTTTCGGTTCTGTGCGAGTTAATCAAACCCCACTTAATTGTTTCCGCTGTCTGTAGAATGCTCCTTCCAATGGACTGAGGCCGCCTCGACCAAGGTTGACTCCCTAACAGATGCCATATGGAGCGATCCTCTCATGACTCTGTCAAGGACGGAATGTCTGGAGATGTGTGAAAACACGAAGCAGTGTGTGTCGGCCGACGTGATCCAAAACAGCACGTGCGTCCTCTTCAAGGTGAAAGGACCACTGATGGATTCTGACGACAGTAATCACTATACGTGGTCGTGCGGTTCATTTGGTAAGATGATTACATAACCGATGCAATCATATATGGTGCACCCAATATGTAGGTTATAGCCTCGTTATAGAAAAATTAAGATTATTATTGTTGTTTTGTGAATATTATATATATATATATATATATATATACATATATATATATGTAATTTATAATTATTTATTTATAATTTTGAACTAATAAATATAAATATCCCAATGAAAAGCTTGAGAAGTTAGCTTTTAAATGCTGAGGTATGTCATACTTACACAACCATATACCCAGACGAATCTTAATTACAGCTTACCTGCACAGGATTCGTATTGGTGCCGTCTAACTCCTTACTCTCTCCGCCCCCACCTTACCAACAAACAGGGTGGCGCTCCTGTCGTCACGTCAGATACGGCTTACTGGCAATGGGGCGCCCCCTAGTGAATGGACTGTACCCCATTACAACCGACAGCGGGGATGTCATTCACGTGCACTGTCAGGTGTCAGGCGATGGAAGTCCCCGTATCCTTGTTGCCAACAGCGTCTCTGGGTAAAATATATAAAATATAAGCTCAACGAATTCCCTCACAAATGCAATTAGTTACCTACCGTTTGATTACGTCTATTAAGAATATTCTGAATAATAGGCAAAACAAAGCAAACGCTCTAATTCAAATCAAATCAGTATCGTCCGTTAAGACTGTCGGACGAGGTGGTAATTCACATGTGTATTTCGATATTGATAATCTCGATAAATAAAAGTTAAAAAAAAAACATTGTCGCAATGTTGTGTGACGCGCCATATGCGATCTGTTACGTCACATGTCATGTCATGTGACGTGTCATGTGACTTATCACGTGACTTTACATGTGACGTGCCATATGGCGCATCATGTGATGTCTGCCCACAGCCGGTGGACGACGACATCCTTGACTTCCCGTAACGCGGTGGCTGCTGGGCTCACCATCGACTACTCCATCCTGGCCACTGCTGACGTCATGCGACAGGCCATGCCCGGGGACCACTATGAGGTGTGTGGCTACAGGCCTACCGCATACAGAAGGCATCCAGTCTCATCAGAGCTGGCGGGTCAAAACGTACATGCAAATGGGAGAGGATGCAATGATCGTGATAAAACCTGTTCGTTATGATTATAAATCAACGTCCGCCAGGTTGTGGATTTAGAGTACTGTTAATATGTTCAGGTTGGCATGAGTGATTTGAATAAGAAATCTAAGATAGGGTAGACCTACGCCATTGCTTTCGAATGTATCCTTGGATTATGGTAATTATTAGTAATTCATTATAGGGGACAAGCCGAGAAGGCCCATATGACTAGATACCAACATCTACTTGAATAAGTCAGATCATGCGCCAAGTAACGGTACTTTAATGCCGCGTTCCTTGTTGTTGTAGTACACCATAGAACACGTCAGTGAGGCCGGAAGCAGGTCGGTGTCGTGGGTGGCCCGGGCGGCCCACGCCCTGACGGACACAGTCTCGCGGCAGGCGCCCATCAAAGAGATCTCGGGCCTGTCCCTCGCGTCCGCCGCTGATATGTGTATGCCTCACTACGTGGTAAGAACTAACCCCCGATCGAGGAATGCGTTTGTTCATCAAATTGTTCAACACTAACGTTACCAATGTGGTTTATGTTAGGCATTGGCAAAACAATTGGTGATAGATAGTGACAGGTGGCACATTGGTCCTAGGTGAAAGAGTGATGACAAGACGTGCGAGGTGGCCAATAACAAATGACGCTGTAGAAGAAAGGACCACTATATCAAATTGCGCCACCCGCCACATATTTGCTGATATCATAACTATTGCTGTCCCTTCATCACTCATTCGCAGCTTTTTTTTTTATTGAAGCATCCAACTAACCAATCGACTCCGAGTGGTGAGGTTAATCCAGCAGCGCCATTAACATACATATTTAAGCAAAATTTTTAGTGCACCAAGATAGGTCATACGGCTATTTCCTTGGAATCGTCCGCCGGTGGCGCCGCCAAGCGGTGAGCGCGTAGTGTTGCTCAGCGCCACAGTCAACAGGCATCCACGTCAAGTTTGTGCTGCCATAAATTGCGCGAATTCCCGAAATAAATGTCACGGAATGCCGTTCTTCAGCTTCCCCAAAGAAAAAGAAAGGTAAGACCTGCTTCTTGCGTTGATTTATCATTCGTGGATATCGCGTATCGATTAGCCCACTACAACTGCTGATAATTATCTATTATCGCCCATGGCAAAGCCGGCGACTGATGCGAGTAAAATCAGTCAAAAATCTTTTCTTGCCAATCATTACTCAACCAGATGACAACAAGAATGTGCAATCAGGTGTCCCGGTCGATGTCATGGGATTTGAATCAAAATTAGGTCAACTAAGACCATATAATATGATCATAGATCTACTGGCTGTCTGACTTCTTTTGATGAAACTAGCTACCCAGACGAACAGCCTTTGTCTGCGTTTCTACTGGACATTTGTCAATTTAAATTTCTTTTTTGTTTATAAACATTTGTATTTATAAAGAGTGTTTTTTTTATTGTTACCGCTTTCAGATGCCACAGATGCGTGGGTGGTCGATGCAAGGAAGAACGACTTGTTGAACAAGTCCAGTATCTGCATCAGCCGTAGTAGTTTACATTCTGGAAGCTGCTCATATCGTTCTGTAGAAATGAATAATCTTGTTGATGTTTGTATTTCTATTAAAAAACTTCACTTGGGTAAACATGTTGTTTAGCATTAATATTTTAGCTTAGAATATGCAGAATCACATCCATGGAAAGACAGGGTTAAATAATTATTAGGCATATAATTATTAAAATCATTTCATGATAATAAAACGCAACTATTTTTGATGTCTTATTTTTTCTTTACCTAAATAAAATATTTGACATGGATAATGTTGATGATATAGTTCATAAGAAAGCTACACTCTTTAATAGGAGAGTGCCACAATCTGGCCAAAACATGCTTAACAACATGCGCATAAATATTAGTATTTATATCAGGAGGACTTAACTAGGTAAGTCACTTTCATTGCACTTATTGTCTGAGATGCTACCAACTCCTTCTTCACGAAAGACATATCTTCAGGGTCTTGTGTAACCATCGACATCTATTGTATGACAAGATGTGCCAATAAAGCAAAGACCGGAGGCCGCCTCTGCTAAAAATGATGAAGTAGTTGTGTTTTATAATCGATAACCAGTCAAGGGTGCATCTTACTTTTCAACCAGCAAAGTTATCAGCAAGTCAGGAGAGCCAAACAGTTGACTGCCAGTGAATGACGTACTCGGCAAATGACACCTTGATGATACTATAATAGCTATTTATTGCCGCATAACAACTACAAAATTATATATATTTTATGCGAAATATACCTGAAAGCATGAAAAGACAACACCAGGCTTTAAATCAACGGGATTAATAGCGCTGTATCCTATATGTAGCTCACAGGGCGCCGCTTATCACGCAGACAACGCTATCGTCAACGCAGTTGGCTGGCCGCACAGCGGCGCCACTACTCGCCGCATTAAACATTTTACAATGGGCGCTCGCGTATGATCTTTCTTGGTGTACTAATATCTTTGGTATAAGATACGATAACATAAACTTTATTTAACCTCGGTATATAAAAGTTTACAATAAACATTAGCACAAGTGCTACTGACCGACACATGTATGTGGATATGTCTGTGATCCATGTTTTACCAGACGGATGGCCTGGACTTTCTGTTGACCCTGTCCTGTGGCGACCTGACCCTGCAGGACCTCACTCAGGTGGTCATCTCCAGCCAGGTCACAGGGGTCACTCAGCTATACGGGGAGGAACGCCACTTTGTCCGTCTGTGGGTCGACCATCCCGACGACCCAGGTACGTGCTACTGCCGCCCATCATATGACGTCATCTCATACAGTGATCGTACCACTTATTAGTGACTTCAATATCATGATAGATCTAATACACTGAACTGTGTAATACGATCATAAATACATGTACTAACCGAACATAGCATTATACTGACAGAAGTCTTAGACACAGTGTCAGTAACAAAACTTCAATTTCAGCTATAGGTTAAACAATACACCAATGATATTCCAAAAATAATGTAATATGACATGTTACCATTGACTTAATAGCATAGTAGGTGCAATATCTATATATTGCTATATATAGTTGGTGAAAGAATACATAAATGGTAGGTTCTTTGCTTTGAATATTGTAATAATAAAATAATAACATTGACGTTTCCGGCAGCAGGTTATTGAATAAATATATTCCCTATGATATATATATGATACGGTTTAATTTCCAGAGGCTCCATGCTTCTTTGACCCTTGCCATTCGTCTCAACGATGTTCCTACTCATCCGTCGGCTACGAGTGCTTCTGCAGTTCAACAGGCGCGGCCGGCATGTGTGAGGCTGGTAGGTAACCCCGCCCTACGGCTGAGCCAAGCAGCCATGAGCCAGATCATTATTCTTGCCATTAACCCCATTGTCCGAGAATGTTTCACTTCTGTTATTACCTGGTTTTTCTCAATGATGGAGTGCATTCATTCCAAAAGGGGTCCAGTCCAAGGTTGAGTTATATTCCTAAATGTACAGTTACTACTGTAACAGTTCACCCATATAATATATTCATTCCTGACGGAATTCGGAATATTCACATCAAGTACATACGCCGCCTACGTGACTTTGCGGTGTGCTGTCCTTTCCAGAGACGGGCTACCCGCTTGTTGGTTTCACTAGAATGCCTGGTTACCAAATACAAGGCACCGTGCTGCAGGAAATACTGACTTGGTCAGTGTCCCGCTGTGTCCTGCATTGCCAAGCGTACCAACAGTGTCGTGCCGTTCAATACCTGACCAACATGGCCGCCGACGCCCCGCCCACCACCTGTCAACTGATCCACTTCGACTACAGCGCCCCCTACGTCAGTTCCGATTGGACCACGTGGCTCCTCGCGCGGTGGTCGGATCATTAAAACTGGAAATGGAATCATTTTGGAATCATAATGGGAAAATTGTAGTTGTAGATTGTGATATGTATCAAGTTTTCTAAAGGGAAGATTCATTGGCGAAAGTACAAGGCTGGTATATGACATAATGCATTATATGCGGGATAGAAAGAAGGCCGGTATGCTACTTTTAATAGATTTCGAGAAAGCGTTTGACACTGTAAGCTGGAAATATATAAACAGTGTATTTAAAGCATATGGATTCGGCCCGTCATTTATAAAATGGTTTAATATTGTTTATAGAGAACCTAAGAGCAGTGTTGTGAATAACGGTAATCTCACAGAAGAATTTACTATTGGTAGAGGGTGTCGACAGGGTGATCCATTATCGCCATATGTTTTTATATTAGCCATAGAGCCACTTGCCATGCACCTCAAGAAGGACAGATTGGTTATAGGTATTGTTATAAATGAGGTTGAATATTTGATAGGTCAATATGCGGATGACACTTTCCTACTACTAGATGGCAGTGAATCATCGTTAAGAAGGGTGTTAAAGATCATGGAGGATTTTGGTGTTGCATCAGGTTTGCGTATGAATGTAGAGAAGACAAAAGCTATGTGTTTAGGAAAACCGTGTGATACCACATCATTTACGGGCATTCCAATTGAATGGGTTAATGAATTTGTTTTGCTTGGTATTAAGTTCTCTACAGATTTAGGAAAAATGTCGGCCCTAAATTATGACAGTAAAGTTGTTGAATTTGACAGAACTTTGAATGTATACGGAAAGAGAAACCTGTCATACAGGGGCAGAGTGACAGTTGTGAAATCTCTGGCACTACCCAAATTTGTACATGTTATGTCAGTTTTGCCTACACCAGGAAAATCTGTTTTTGATAAATTGACTACATTGGTACGAAATTTTATCTGGAAAAATGGAAAGGCGAAAGTCTCTATGAATAGGGTATGTCAGACTGTTAAAAATGGTGGCTTAGGTCTGACACATATTGAATCGTTTCAGAAAGCGTTAAAAATCTCGTGGATAAGCCGTATTTTAAAAACGGATGGTAAATGGCAACAACTCTTTTGTGATACTATTTGCGAAGAAAGACAGTTGTGTTGGGACCTTGACCTTCAGTCACTGAAAGCATATTCTATTGTGTCTAACCCCTTTTGGGCCGACGTGTTTAAAGCGTGGTATGAATATAGAAAAACAGAAGAAAGCGTTAACGCAGATCTTCCCGGGTACCCTATCTGGAACTCGTACTTTATTACAAACTATAATCTTGTGGTTAGAAAAAAAGAATTTATTCAGAAAGGTGTCATATATGTACAAGACCTGTTTGACGAAAACAGAACTTTATTGGGTCGGTCGGAATTCAGGGATCGGTACCAGATTGATGTTAACTTCGCTGACTTTTATAGCTTGATACACTCGCTTCCTCGAGAGTGGAAAGCTGTCTATGCTAAGCCTATTGATACGGAGCTTTTTATTAATACACGAACCTGTGCATTACAGGAATTACAAAGTAAAATAAAGGTGTGCAATTTCATTTATAATAAATTAGTAATGTATCTGAAAAGGAATAATGTTAATGAAGGGAAATGGGATAGTGAGCTAGAATGCACGTGGTCACCTGATCAATGGCATCGTCACTATGAATTGTCGTATGACGCCACGGTAAATGAAAAGCTTAGAAGTTTCCAGTTTGAGATATTGCATAGGGTGATCGCGACTAATATCTATTTGAAAAATTGTAAGGTGAAAGACACGGATGTCTGTACATTTTGTAATAAGGCCCCAGAATCCATCACCCATCTCTTCTGGTACTGTCCGTATGTTAAGGGTGTATGGATAGCTTTTGCTAATTGGTTAGAACCATATATACAAGTTAGTACAACACCTTTATTGTCTATAATTAGTATAATTTTCGGGCTTTCCGACACACGGTGTAGTAGTTTACTTAATCACTTAATACTTAGTGTAAAAAACCACATTTACATATGTAAATGGAAAGGGAAGACACCAAACCTCCAAGTATGTCTTAGGGTTATAAAGTCCAATTATTTCACAGAGCCATGTATTGGGTACAGTAAGGGGGGATCCAGTTTGTGTAAATTTGATAGAAAGTGGGGCCCATTTAACCATTTAAGTTTATTAACTGTAGATATATTAAAGGGAAGATGATAGATGGATAAAGGGAATGCTTTTATATTTAAAACAATGACGGGATCTCGAATTATGATACACCGATTATTACTACCATAGTTATTCACGTTATTATTACTTGCTGTTAATATTATTCAGTACAGTTTAATATAATCACAACCAGCCTGCAATGTTGCACAAGGCCCGACCTGTCTGTTACTTTATATTGTCACACATTGCTAGTATTGTTGTTATATGTAAGCCCCGTGTAGCGACTATAGTAAATAAACGGTTAGTGGTGTCGTGTCATGTGCCTCTTCTTATTGTAGTATATTGCAGTGTCGTGTTTGGAGGTTCGCAGCAAGATGTTTATGTCTGATGCATTATTTCAAATACTTAAGGCGGCCCTCAACAAGACAAAACCCCCGGATAATCCCTAAGAGCCGACAGTTTACACACGATCAAGCTACCATCTGACAGCTCGTCTGTAACATAGGCGGTGGCAGAAATAATATATTGAGGGAGGAGGGGGCGGGGGCGGGTGGGGTCGAACTCTGTTAAATGAGGAAGGGGGAGGTTAGTAATACATGTACGTCGGCCCATATGTGCCGCCCAAATAACCCTTTTCTGCCTTTTTGCCTTCCATTTCCAGGAGAACATGATATAAAAGCTTAATAAAGCATGGCTGAGGGGGGGGGGGGGGGGGGGGCGGGCGCTTCTGCTGTCCATCTATAATCATCCTAACAAACCTCCATCCAGCGTATTTTCCAACACCCTCCATGGACGTATTGTACATGTTTGACCAAGCGATTCGGTGTCAACATATGCAATTTATTGTCATGCCCCCCCTCTCCCCCACCCTCCTCAGTATCTGTGAACAATGGTTACCTGCACGTGACGCTCACAGATGCTCTTAATCTCTCATTGTTATTGGCTCGTCTTTGTCTTCTACGGAGTCGCACTTTCACACACTGGCGCTCTCAGCTGATATCCTTAATTGCCGCTTTTTGCGGGCAAACCCAAACGCTCCTCCTCCTAAAAAGGGAAATGCCGGACCCATATCATTTACATTTCCAGTTAAACTATAGGGAATTAACTAAACATTCCACAGAATATATTTTTTTACATTACTACAATGGTGGGGGGTGCCGCCCATGCGGTAAAGTGCCCGATTTTGTGGTCGCTGAGAGAGACTCCCCTGGAACGGCAGTGTGTAACGTGATACAGCTGCTGTCTTAGAAACTCACTGTCACTGAAGCGTGTATGGACAGGACTGCCGTACTACAGAATGGCCGTATGGGTTAGGGTGGGTGGGGTGGCGGTCTATCGGGGTGGTGGGGAGGGGTGGGGAGAGGAGTGGTGCGTGAAGCTAGCAGCCGGGTCGACTCAAAGCAATTGTTCTCAAAGTAGTCGGAACATACTCTTCAATGTTTGGTGGTTATAAAAACTCACACGAGCAATCTTGCGTAGTCATTGCCGCAAAAGCTTAGTGGACAGCGGTAGCAAAATAATCTTGTTTTTGCTGTCCTTTTTGCGCTTGAACC
The DNA here is from genome assembly GCA_964019135.1 of Arenicola marina. Taxonomy (NCBI): domain Eukaryota; kingdom Metazoa; phylum Annelida; class Polychaeta; family Arenicolidae; genus Arenicola; species Arenicola marina. The sequence continues at coordinate 15,369,885 of OZ025248.1, read as the reverse complement.
ATTACAGCCAATTTATGAGTCAAATTCGCTTGTCACTATTCATGAGAGCTGTTAGGCCGACAGCTTGTTCCAAAGACGCACCGCTCGCATGTAAACAAAGTGTTGGTTCAGCGAAGGGTAGTCTTCAGTGACGTCAACGCCTTGAGTGTGATTGGTCAACTCTGGTAACGTGTTCAAAACGTGTCGACGCCCGCTTGATGGGCGAAAATGTGTATTTGATACAGTTGATGTGCGATTTTCTCGATAACGCTTTCTTTTTAAACAGAACGATCAATGACAAATATATTTTGTACCAACAGAGTTTTATTCTTATGTCACATTGCAGCCCCCCGGTATTTTCTTTTAACGCTTCTCTTCCTCCCCCGGCACGACCACCTCCCCTCTCTCTCTTCGGCAACTCCAGTCCTCCTCATCCTCTCCCGCCATTCTCAATCCCTCCTCTTCCTCTCCTCTCCTATTCTCAACCTCTCTTTTGGACCATTCATATTGACATCTTCATTAAGTGCTTTACGTGCAATAATATCATCGCCTATTTGAAACCACAACGTGTGACACGACCCTAGACAGACCCTGTAGATGAGGCAGGACCTCAGTTAGGGGAACCATTACGTGTGACACGACCCTAGACAGACCCTGTAGATGAGGCAGGACCTCAGTTAGGGGAACCATTACGTGTGACACGACCCTAGACAGACCCTGTAGCTGAGGCAGGACCTCAGTTAGGGGAACCATTACGTGTGACACGACCCTAGACAGACCCTGTAGATGAGGCAGGGCCTCAGTTAGGGGAACCATTACGTGTGACACGACCCTAGACAGACCCTGTAGATGAGGCAGGACCTCAGTTAGGGGAACCATTACGTGTGACACGACCCTAGACAGACCCTGTAGATGAGGCAGGACCTCAGTTAGGGGAACCATTACGTGTGACACGACCCTAGACAGACCCTGTAGATGAGGCAGGACCTCAGTTAGGGGAACCATTACGTGTGACACGACCCTAGACAGACCCTGTAGCTGAGGCAGGACCTCAGTTAGGGGAACCATTACGTGTGACACGACCCCAGACAGACCCTGTAGCTGAGGCAGGACCTCAGTTAGGGGAACCATTACGTGTGACACGACCCCAGACAGACCCTGTAGCTGAGGCAGGACCTCAGTTAGGGGAACCATTACGTGTGACACGACCCCAGACAGACCCTGTAGCTGAGGCAGGACCTCAGTTAGGGGAACCATTACGTGTGACACGACCCCAGACAGACCCTGTAGATGGGGCAGGACCTCAGTTAGGGGAACCATTACGTGTGACACGACCCTAGACAGACCCTGTAGATGAGGCAGGACCTCAGTTAGGGGAACCATTACGTGTGACACGACCCTAGACAGACCCTGTAGATGAGGCAGGACCTCAGTTAGGGGAACCATTACGTGTGACACGACCCTAGACAGACCCTGTAGATGAGGCAGGACCTCAGTTAGGGGAACCATTACGTGTGACACGACCCTAGACAGACCCTGTAGATGGGGCGGGACCTCAGTTAGGGGAACCATTACGTGTGACACGACCCTAGACAGACCCTGTAGATGAGGCAGGACCTCAGTTAGGGGAACCATTACGTGTGACACGACCCCAGACAGACCCTGTAGATGAGGCAGGACCTCAGTTAGGGGAACCATTACGTGTGACACGACCCTAGACAGACCCTGTAGATGAGGCAGGACCTCAGTTAGGGGAACCATTACGTGCGACACGACCCTAGACAGACCCTGTAGATGAGGCAGGACCTCAGTTAGGGGAACCATTACGTGTGACACGACCCTAGACAGACCCTGTAGATGAGGCAGGACCTCAGTTAGGGGAACCATTACGTGCGACACGACCCTAGACAGACCCTGTAGATGAGGCAGGACCTCAGTTAGGGGAACCATTACGTGTGACACGACCCCAGACAGACCCTGTAGATGAGGCAGGACCTCAGTTAGGGGAACCATTACGTGTGACACGACCCTAGACAGACCCTGTAGATGAGGCAGGACCTCAGTTAGGGGAACCATTACGTGTGACACGACCCTAGACAGACCCTGTAGCTGAGGCAGGACCTCAGTTAGGGGAACCATTACGTGTGACACGACCCTAGACAGACCCTGTAGCTGAGGCAGGACCTCAGTTAGGGGAACTATTACGTGTGACACGACCCTAGACAGACCCTGTAGATGAGGCAGGACCTCAGTTAGGGGAACCATTACGTGTGACACGACCCTAGACAGACCCTGTAGATGAGGCAGGACCTCAGTTAGGGGAACCATTACGTGTGACACGACCCTAGACAGACCCTGTAGATGAGGCAGGACCTCAGTTAGGGGAACCATTACGTGTGACACGACCCTAGACAGACCCTGTAGATGAGGCAGGACCTCAGTTAGGGGAACCATTACGTGTGACACGACCCTAGACAGACCCTGTAGCTGAGGCAGGACCTCAGTTAGGGGAACCATTACGTGTGACACGACCCCAGACAGACCCTGTAGCTGAGGCAGGACCTCAGTTAGGGGAACCATTACGTGTGACACGACCCCAGACAGACCCTGTAGCTGAGGCAGGACCTCAGTTAGGGGAACCATTACGTGTGACACGACCCCAGACAGACCCTGTAGCTGAGGCAGGACCTCAGTTAGGGGAACCATTACGTGTGACACGACCCCAGACAGACCCTGTAGATGGGGCAGGACCTCAGTTAGGGGAACCATTACGTGTGACACGACCCTAGACAGACCCTGTAGATGAGGCAGGACCTCAGTTAGGGGAACCATTACGTGTGACACGACCCTAGACAGACCCTGTAGATGAGGCAGGACCTCAGTTAGGGGAACCATTACGTGTGACACGACCCTAGACAGACCCTGTAGATGAGGCAGGACCTCAGTTAGGGGAACCATTACGTGTGACACGACCCTAGACAGACCCTGTAGATGGGGCGGGACCTCAGTTAGGGGAACCATTACGTGTGACACGACCCTAGACAGACCCTGTAGATGAGGCAGGACCTCAGTTAGGGGAACCATTACGTGTGACACGACCCCAGACAGACCCTGTAGATGAGGCAGGACCTCAGTTAGGGGAACCATTACGTGTGACACGACCCTAGACAGACCCTGTAGATGAGGCAGGACCTCAGTTAGGGGAACCATTACGTGCGACACGACCCTAGACAGACCCTGTAGATGAGGCAGGACCTCAGTTAGGGGAACCATTACGTGTGACACGACCCTAGACAGACCCTGTAGATGAGGCAGGACCTCAGTTAGGGGAACCATTACGTGCGACACGACCCTAGACAGACCCTGTAGATGAGGCAGGACCTCAGTTAGGGGAACCATTACGTGTGACACGACCCTAGACAGACCCTGTAGATGAGGCAGGACCTCAGTTAGGGGAACCATTACGTGTGACACGACCCCAGACAGACCCTGTAGATGAGGCAGGACCTCAGTTAGGGGAACCATTACGTGTGACACGACCCTAGACAGACCCTGTAGATGAGGCAGGACCTCAGTTAGGGGAACCATTACGTGTGACACGACCCTAGACAGACCCTGTAGCTGAGGCAGGACCTCAGTTAGGGGAACCATTACGTGTGACACGACCCTAGACAGACCCTGTAGATGAGGCAGGACCTCAGTTAGGGGAACCATTACGTGTGACACGACCCTAGACAGACCCTGTAGATGAGGCAGGACCTCAGTTAGGGGAACCATTACGTGTGACACGACCCTAGACAGACCCTGTAGATGAGGCAGGACCTCAGTTAGGGGAACCATTACGTGTGACACGACCCTAGACAGACCCTGTAGATGAGGCAGGACCTCAGTTAGGGGAACCATTACGTGCGACACGACCCCAGACAGACCCTGTAGATGAGGCAGGACCTCAGTTAGGGGAACCATTACGTGTGACACGACCCTAGACAGACCCTGTAGATGAGGCAGGACCTCAGTTAGGGGAACCATTACGTGTGACACGACCCTAGACAGACCCTGTAGATGAGGCAGGACCTCAGTTAGGGGAACCATTACGTGTGACACGACCCTAGACAGACCCTGTAGATGAGGCAGGACCTCAGTTAGGGGAACCATTACGTGTGACACGACCCCAGACAGACCCTGTAGATGAGGCAGGACCTCAGTTAGGGGAACCATTACGTGTGACACGACCCTAGACAGACCCTGTAGATGAGGCAGGACCTCAGTTAGGGGAACCATTACGTGTGACACGACCCTAGACAGACCCTGTAGCTGAGGCAGGACCTCAGTTAGGGGAACCATTACGTGTGACACGACCCTAGACAGACCCTGTAGCTGAGGCAGGACCTCAGTTAGGGGAACTATTACGTGTGACACGACCCTAGACAGACCCTGTAGATGAGGCAGGACCTCAGTTAGGGGAACCATTACGTGTGACACGACCCCAGACAGACCCTGTAGATGAGGCAGGACCTCAGTTAGGGGAACCATTACGTGTGACACGACCCTAGACAGACCCTGTAGATGAGGCAGGACCTCAGTTAGGGGAACCATTACGTGTGACACGACCCTAGACAGACCCTGTAGCTGAGGCAGGACCTCAGTTAGGGGAACCATTACGTGTGACACGACCCTAGACAGACCCTGTAGCTGAGGCAGGACCTCAGTTAGGGGAACTATTACGTGTGACACGACCCTAGACAGACCCTGTAGATGAGGCAGGACCTCAGTTAGGGGAACCATTACGTGTGACACGACCCTAGACAGACCCTGTAGATGAGGCAGGACCTCAGTTAGGGGAACCATTACGTGTGACACGACCCTAGACAGACCCTGTAGATGAGGCAGGACCTCAGTTAGGGGAACCATTACGTGTGACACGACCCTAGACAGACCCTGTAGATGAGGCAGGACCTCAGTTAGGGGAACCATTACGTGTGACACGACCCTAGACAGACCCTGTAGCTGAGGCAGGACCTCAGTTAGGGGAACCATTACGTGTGACACGACCCCAGACAGACCCTGTAGCTGAGGCAGGACCTCAGTTAGGGGAACCATTACGTGTGACACGACCCCAGACAGACCCTGTAGCTGAGGCAGGACCTCAGTTAGGGGAACCATTACGTGTGACACGACCCCAGACAGACCCTGTAGCTGAGGCAGGACCTCAGTTAGGGGAACCATTACGTGTGACACGACCCCAGACAGACCCTGTAGATGGGGCAGGACCTCAGTTAGGGGAACCATTACGTGTGACACGACCCTAGACAGACCCTGTAGATGAGGCAGGACCTCAGTTAGGGGAACCATTACGTGTGACACGACCCCAGACAGACCCTGTAGATGAGGCAGGACCTCAGTTAGGGGAACCATTACGTGTGACACGACCCTAGACAGACCCTGTAGATGAGGCAGGACCTCAGTTAGGGGAACCATTACGTGCGACACGACCCTAGACAGACCCTGTAGATGAGGCAGGACCTCAGTTAGGGGAACCATTACGTGTGACACGACCCTAGACAGACCCTGTAGATGAGGCAGGACCTCAGTTAGGGGAACCATTACGTGTGACACGACCCTAGACAGACCCTGTAGATGAGGCAGGACCTCAGTTAGGGGAACCATTACGTGTGACACGACCCCAGACAGACCCTGTAGATGAGGCAGGACCTCAGTTAGGGGAACCATTACGTGTGACACGACCCTAGACAGACCCTGTAGATGAGGCAGGACCTCAGTTAGGGGAACCATTACGTGCGACACGACCCTAGACAGACCCTGTAGATGAGGCAGGACCTCAGTTAGGGGAACCATTACGTGTGACACGACCCTAGACAGACCCTGTAGATGAGGCAGGACCTCAGTTAGGGGAACCATTACGTGCGACACGACCCTAGACAGACCCTGTAGATGAGGCAGGACCTCAGTTAGGGGAACCATTACGTGTGACACGACCCCAGACAGACCCTGTAGATGAGGCAGGACCTCAGTTAGGGGAACCATTACGTGTGACACGACCCTAGACAGACCCTGTAGATGAGGCAGGACCTCAGTTAGGGGAACCATTACGTGCGACACGACCCTAGACAGACCCTGTAGATGAGGCAGGACCTCAGTTAGGGGAACCATTACGTGTGACACGACCCTAGACAGACCCTGTAGATGAGGCAGGACCTCAGTTAGGGGAACCATTACGTGCGACACGACCCTAGACAGACCCTGTAGATGAGGCAGGACCTCAGTTAGGGGAACCATTACGTGTGACACGACCCTAGACAGACCCTGTAGATGAGGCAGGACCTCAGTTAGGGGAACCATTACGTGTGACACGACCCCAGACAGACCCTGTAGATGAGGCAGGACCTCAGTTAGGGGAACCATTACGTGTGACACGACCCTAGACAGACCCTGTAGATGAGGCAGGACCTCAGTTAGGGGAACCATTACGTGTGACACGACCCTAGACAGACCCTGTAGCTGAGGCAGGACCTCAGTTAGGGGAACCATTACGTGTGACACGACCCTAGACAGACCCTGTAGATGAGGCAGGACCTCAGTTAGGGGAACCATTACGTGTGACACGACCCCAGACAGACCCTGTAGATGAGGCAGGACCTCAGTTAGGGGAACCATTACGTGTGACACGACCCTAGACAGACCCTGTAGATGAGGCAGGACCTCAGTTAGGGGAACCATTACGTGTGACACGACCCTAGACAGACCCTGTAGATGAGGCAGGACCTCAGTTAGGGGAACCATTACGTGCGACACGACCCCAGACAGACCCTGTAGATGAGGCAGGACCTCAGTTAGGGGAACCATTACGTGTGACACGACCCTAGACAGACCCTGTAGATGAGGCAGGACCTCAGTTAGGGGAACCATTACGTGTGACACGACCCTAGACAGACCCTGTAGATGAGGCAGGACCTCAGTTAGGGGAACCATTACGTGTGACACGACCCTAGACAGACCCTGTAGCTGAGGCAGGGACCTCAGTTAGGGGAACCATTACGTGTGACACGACCCCAGACAGACCCTGTAGCTGAGGCAGGACCTCAGTTAGGGGAACCATTACGTGTGACACGACCCCAGACAGACCCTGTAGCTGAGGCAGGACCTCAGTTAGGGGAACCATTACGTGTGACACGACCCCAGACAGACCCTGTAGTTGAGGCAGGACCTCAGTTAGGGGAACCATTACGTGTGACACGACCCCAGACAGACCCTGTAGATGGGGCAGGACCTCAGTTAGGGGAACCATTACGTGTGACACGACCCTAGACAGACCCTGTAGATGAGGCAGGACCTCAGTTAGGGGAACCATTACGTGTGACACGACCCCAGACAGACCCTGTAGATGAGGCAGGACCTCAGTTAGGGGAACCATTACGTGTGACACGACCCTAGACAGACCCTGTAGATGAGGCAGGACCTCAGTTAGGGGAACCATTACGTGCGACACGACCCTAGACAGACCCTGTAGATGAGGCAGGACCTCAGTTAGGGGAACCATTACGTGTGACACGACCCTAGACAGACCCTGTAGATGAGGCAGGACCTCAGTTAGGGGAACCATTACGTGTGACACGACCCTAGACAGACCCTGTAGATGAGGCAGGACCTCAGTTAGGGGAACCATTACGTGTGACACGACCCCAGACAGACCCTGTAGATGAGGCAGGACCTCAGTTAGGGGAACCATTACGTGTGACACGACCCTAGACAGACCCTGTAGATGAGGCAGGACCTCAGTTAGGGGAACCATTACGTGCGACACGACCCTAGACAGACCCTGTAGATGAGGCAGGACCTCAGTTAGGGGAACCATTACGTGTGACACGACCCTAGACAGACCCTGTAGATGAGGCAGGACCTCAGTTAGGGGAACCATTACGTGCGACACGACCCCTAGACAGACCCTGTAGATGAGGCAGGACCTCAGTTAGGGGAACCATTACGTGTGACACGACCCCAGACAGACCCTGTAGATGAGGCAGGACCTCAGTTAGGGGAACCATTACGTGTGACACGACCCTAGACAGACCCTGTAGATGAGGCAGGACCTCAGTTAGGGGAACCATTACGTGCGACACGACCCTAGACAGACCCTGTAGATGAGGCAGGACCTCAGTTAGGGGAACCATTACGTGTGACACGACCCTAGACAGACCCTGTAGATGAGGCAGGACCTCAGTTAGGGGAACCATTACGTGTGACACGACCCTAGACAGACCCTGTAGATGAGGCAGGACCTCAGTTAGGGGAACCATTACGTGTGACACGACCCTAGACAGACCCTGTAGATGAGGCAGGACCTCAGTTAGGGGAACCATTACGTGTGACACGACCCCAGACAGACCCTGTAGATGAGGCAGGACCTCAGTTAGGGGAACCATTACGTGTGACACGACCCTAGACAGACCCTGTAGATGAGGCAGGACCTCAGTTAGGGGAACCATTACGTGTGACACGACCCTAGACAGACCTGTAGCTGAGGCAGGACCTCAGTTAGGGGAACCATTACGTGTGACACGACCCTAGACAGACCCTGTAGATGAGGCAGGACCTCAGTTAGGGGAACCATTACGTGTGACACGACCCTAGACAGACCCTGTAGATGAGGCAGGACCTCAGTTAGGGGAACCATTACGTGTGACACGACCCTAGACAGACCCTGTAGATGAGGCAGGACCTCAGTTAGGGGAACCATTACGTGTGACACGACCCTAGACAGACCCTGTAGATGAGGCAGGACCTCAGTTAGGGGAACCATTACGTGCGACACGACCCCAGACAGACCCTGTAGATGAGGCAGGACCTCAGTTAGGGGAACCATTACGTGTGACACGACCCTAGACAGACCCTGTAGATGAGGCAGGACCTCAGTTAGGGGAACCATTACGTGTGACACGACCCTAGACAGACCCTGTAGATGAGGCAGGACCTCAGTTAGGGGAACCATTACGTGTGACACGACCCTAGACAGACCCTGTAGATGAGGCAGGACCTCAGTTAGGGGAACCATTACGTGTGACACGACCCTAGACAGACCCTGTAGATGAGGCAGGACCTCAGTTAGGGGAACCATTACGTGTGACACGACCCTAGACAGACCCTGTAGATGAGGCAGGACCTCAGTTAGGGGAACCATTACGTGTGACACGACCCTAGACAGACCCTGTAGATGAGGCAGGACCTCAGTTAGGGGAACCATTACGTGTGACACGACCCTAGACAGACCCTGTAGATGAGGCAGGACCTCAGTTAGGGGAACCATTACGTGTGACACGACCCCAGACAGACCCTGTAGATGAGGCAGGACCTCAGTCAGGGGAACCATTACGTGTGACACGACCCTAGACAGACCCTGTAGATGAGGCAGGACCTCAGTTAGGGGAACCATTACGTGTGACACGACCTTAGACAGACCCTGTAGATGAGGCAGGACCTCAGTTAGGGGAACCATTACGTGTGACACGACCCTAGACAGACCCTGTAGATGAGGCAGGACCTCAGTTAGGGGAACCATTACGTGTGACACGACCCCAGACAGACCCTGTAGATGAGGCAGGACCTCAGTTAGGGGAACCATTACGTGTGACACGACCCTAGACAGACCCTGTAGATGAGGCAGGACCTCAGTTAGGGGAACCATTACGTGTGACACGACCCCAGACAGACCCTGTAGATGAGGCAGGACCTCAGTTAGGGGAACCATTACGTGTGACACGACCCTAGACAGACCCTGTAGATGAGGCAGGACCTCAGTTAGGGGAACCATTACGTGTGACACGACCCTAGACAGACCCTGTAGATGAGGCAGGACCTCAGTTAGGGGAACCATTACGTGTGACACGACCCTAGACAGACCCTGTAGATGAGGCAGGACCTCAGTTAGGGGAACCATTACGTGTGACACGACCCTAGACAGACCCTGTAGATGAGGCAGGACCTCAGTTAGGGGAACCATTACGTGCGACACGACCCTAGACAGACCCTGTAGATGAGGCAGGACCTCAGTTAGGGGAACCATTACGTGTGACACGACCCCAGACAGACCCTGTAGATGAGGCAGGACCTCAGTTAGGGGAACCATTACGTGTGACACGACCCTAGACAGACCCTGTAGATGAGGCAGGACCTCAGTTAGGGGAACCATTACGTGTGACACGACCCTAGACAGACCCTGTAGATGAGGCAGGACCTCAGTTAGGGGAACCATTACGTGCGACACGACCCTAGACAGACCCTGTAGATGAGGCAGGACCTCAGTTAGGGGAACCATTACGTGTGACACGACCCTAGACAGACCCTGTAGATGAGGCAGGACCTCAGTTAGGGGAACCATTACGTGTGACACGACCCCAGACAGACCCTGTGGATGAGGCAGGACCTCAGTTAGGGGAACCATTACGTGTGACACGACCCTAGACAGACCCTGTAGATGAGGCAGGACCTCAGTTAGGGGAACCATTACGTGTGACACGACCCTAGACAGACCCTGTAGATGAGGCAGGACCTCAGTTAGGGGAACCACAACGTGTGACACGACCCTAGACAGACCCTGTAGATGAGGCAGGACCTCAGTTAGGGGAACCATTACGTGTGACACGACCCCAGACAGACCCTGTAGATGAGGCAGGACCTCAGTTAGGGGAACCATTACGTGTGACACGACCCTAGACAGACCCTGTAGATGAGGCAGGACCTCAGTTAGGGGAACCATTACGTGTGACACGACCCCAGACAGACCCTGTAGATGAGGCAGGACCTCAGTTAGGGGAACCATTACGTGTGACACGACCCTAGACAGACCCTGTAGATGAGGCAGGACCTCAGTTAGGGGAACCATTACGTGTGACACGACCCTAGACAGACCCTGTAGATGAGGCAGGACCTCAGTTAGGGGAACCATTACGTGTGACACGACCCTAGACAGACCCTGTAGATGAGGCAGGACCTCAGTTAGGGGAACCATTACGTGTGACACGACCCTAGACAGACCCTGTAGATGAGGCAGGACCTCAGTTAGGGGAACCATTACGTGTGACACGACCCCAGACAGACCCTGTAGATGAGGCAGGACCTCAGTTAGGGGAACCATTACGTGTGACACGACCCTAGACAGACCCTGTAGATGAGGCAGGACCTCAGTTAGGGGAACCATTACGTGCGACACGACCCCAGACAGACCCTGTAGATGAGGCAGGACCTCAGTTAGGGGAACCATTACGTGTGACACGACCCTAGACAGACCCTGTAGATGAGGCAGGACCTCAGGGGAACCATTACGTGCGACACGACCCCAGACAGACCCTGTAGATGAGGCAGGACCTCAGTTAGGGGAACCATTACGTGTGACACGACCCTAGACAGACCCTGTAGATGAGGCAGGACCTCAGTTAGGGGAACCATTACGTGTGACACGACCCCAGACAGACCCTGTAGATGAGGCAGGACCTCAGTTAGGGGAACCATTACGTGTGACACGACCCTAGACAGACCCTGTAGATGAGGCAGGACCTCAGTTAGGGGAACCATTACGTGCGACACGACCCCAGACAGACCCTGTAGATGAGGCAGGACCTCAGTTAGGGGAACCATTACGTGTGACACGACCCTAGACAGACCCTGTAGATGAGGCAGGACCTCAGTTAGGGGAACCATTACGTGTGACACGACCCTAGACAGACCCTGTAGATGAGGCAGGACCTCAGTTAGGGGAACCATTACGTGTGACACGACCCCAGACAGACCCTGTAGATGAGGCAGGACCTCAGTTAGGGGAACCATTACGTGTGACACGACCCTAGACAGACCCTGTAGATGAGGCAGGACCTCAGTTAGGGGAACCATTACGTGTGACACGACCCTAGACAGACCCTGTAGATGAGGCAGGACCTCAGTTAGGGGAACCATTACGTGTGACACGACCCTAGACAGACCCTGTAGATGAGGCAGGACCTCAGTTAGGGGAACCATTACGTGTGACACGACCCTAGACAGACCCTGTAGATGAGGCAGGACCTCAGTTAGGGGAACCATTACGTGTGACACGACCCTAGACAGACCCTGTAGATGAGGCAGGACCTCAGTTAGGGGAACCATTACGTGTGACACGACCCTAGACAGACCCTGTAGATGAGGCAGGACCTCAGTTAGGGGAACCATTACGTGTGACACGACCCTAGACAGACCCTGTAGATGAGGCAGGACCTCAGTTAGGGGAACCATTACGTGTGACACGACCCTAGACAGACCCTGTAGATGAGGCAGGACCTCAGTTAGGGGAACCATTACGTGCGACACGACCCTAGACAGACCCTGTAGATGAGGCAGGACCTCAGTTAGGGGAACCATTACGTGTGACACGACCCTAGACAGACCCTGTAGATGAGGCAGGACCTCAGTTAGGGGAACCATTACGTGTGACACGACCCTAGACAGACCCTGTAGATGAGGCAGGACCTCAGTTAGGGGAACCATTACGTGTGACACGACCCTAGACAGACCCTGTAGATGAGGCAGGACCTCAGTTAGGGGAACCATTACGTGCGACACGACCCTAGACAGACCCTGTAGATGAGGCAGGACCTCAGTTAGGGGAACCATTACGTGTGACACGACCCTAGACAGACCCTGTAGATGAGGCAGGACCTCAGTTAGGGGAACCATTACGTGTGACACGACCCCAGACAGACCCTGTAGATGAGGCAGGACCTCAGTTAGGGGAACCATTACGTGTGACACGACCCCAGACAGACCCTGTAGATGAGGCAGGACCTCAGTTAGGGGAACCATTACGTGTGACACGACCCTAGACAGACCCTGTAGATGAGGCAGGACCTCAGTTAGGGGAACCATTACGTGTGACACGACCCTAGACAGACCCTGTAGATGAGGCAGGACCTCAGTTAGGGGAACCATTACGTGTGACACGACCCTAGACAGACCCTGTAGATGAGGCAGGACCTCAGTTAGGGGAACCATTACGTGTAACACGACCCTAGACAGACCCTGTAGATGAGGCAGGACCTCAGTTAGGGGAACCATTACGTGTGACACGACCCTAGACAGACCCTGTAGATGAGGCAGGACCTCAGTTAGGGGAACCATTACGTGTGACACGACCCTAGACAGACCCTGTAGATGAGGCAGGACCTCAGTTAGGGGAACCATTACGTGTGACACGACCCTAGACAGACCCTGTAGATGAGGCAGGACCTCAGTTAGGGGAACCATTACGTGTGACACGACCCTAGACAGACCCTGTAGATGAGGCAGGACCTCAGTTAGGGGAACCATTACGTGTGACACGACCCTAGACAGACCCTGTAGATGAGGCAGGACCTCAGTTAGGGGAACCATTACGTGTGACACGACCCTAGACAGACCCTGTAGATGAGGCAGGACCTCAGTTAGGGGAACCATTACGTGCGACACGACCCTAGACAGACCCTGTAGATGAGGCAGGACCTCAGTTAGGGGAACCATTACGTGTGACACGACCCTAGACAGACCCTGTAGATGAGGCAGGACCTCAGTTAGGGGAACCATTACGTGTGACACGACCCCAGACAGACCCTGTAGATGAGGCAGGACCTCAGTTAGGGGAACCATTACGTGTGACACGACCCCAGACAGACCCTGTAGATGAGGCAGGACCTCAGTTAGGGGAACCATTACGTGTGACACGACCCTAGACAGACCCTGTAGATGAGGCAGGACCTCAGTTAGGGGAACCATTACGTGTGACACGACCCTAGACAGACCCTGTAGATGAGGCAGGACCTCAGTTAGGGGAACCATTACGTGTGACACGACCCTAGACAGACCCTGTAGATGAGGCAGGACCTCAGTTAGGGGAACCATTACGTGTGACACGACCCTAGACAGACCCTGTAGATGAGGCAGGACCTCAGTTAGGGGAACCATTACGTGTGACACGACCCTAGACAGACCCTGTAGATGAGGCAGGACCTCAGTTAGGGGAACCATTACGTGTGACACGACCCTAGACAGACCCTGTAGATGAGGCAGGACCTCAGTTAGGGGAACCATTACGTGTGACACGACCCTAGACAGACCCTGTAGATGAGGCAGGACCTCAGTTAGGGGAACCATTACGTGTGACACGACCCTAGACAGACCCTGTAGATGAGGCAGGACCTCAGTTAGGGGAACCATTACGTGTGACACGACCCTAGACAGACCCTGTAGATGAGGCAGGACCTCAGTTAGGGGAACCATTACGTGTGACACGACCCTAGACAGACCCTGTAGATGAGGCAGGACCTCAGTTAGGGGAACCATTACGTGTGACACGACCCTAGACAGACCCTGTAGATGAGGCAGGACCTCAGTTAGGGGAACCATTACGTGTGACACGACCCTAGACAGACCCTGTAGATGAGGCATGCCCCCGTGATACATTCCTCTTTCAACATGTACACGAGCCCACCCATTTCCGTGCTGAGCAAACACCGAGTGTGCTGGATCTAATACTGACGACTGAAGACAACATGGTGACAGACTTAAAACATGAATGCCCACTGGGGTAAAGCCACCTCGTCTGCCTACATTTTGTATATAACTGTTATAAGGAGGCACCCCAGAAGACAAAAAGATTCATCTATGCTAAGGGGGATTACGTCAGCATGAGGCAACATCTGCAGCGGATTGACTGGCCAGCGGAACTGAGCTGCATATCAGTCGAAAACCAATGGAACTGCTTTGAAACACGCCTGATGGACGGTATGAAATTGTTTATTGTCCAAAAAACTGCAATGGAAGCTATGGATGAACCAAGACGCACTAACAAAGCTGAAGAGGAAACGGGAGGCTTTTAAGAGATACATCAGCGGGCAGAGATGGGAACGACTACCTGGAATATGCCAGGACGAGGAATCAGGCCAAATGGGCTTGTAGAAAGGCGGTAGTCGAACATGAAAAGAAAATAGCAAAAAACGCAAAATCAAGTCCAAAGGCCTTCTTTGCCTACGCCAAAAGCAAACGGCGAACCAAAGAAGGGATTAGCACTCTGATGGATGGCAACAGTGTTGTAACAAGTCACGATGGTAAAGCTGGTCCTAAACAAGTTCTTTGCTAACGTATTTACGAAAGAAACCACATTAGATGTACCGGAACCCGGCGTCAAGCAAGTTCAACAACGGCTAAATGATATTGTTGTTACAGAAGATCCAGAAGCTCAGTAATCTGAACCCAAGAAAATCTCCAGGACCTGACCAACTACACCCTTTGATATTAAAAGAGCTAGCAAATGAGCTTTCTAATCCACTGACTGTCACCTTCCACGCCTCTATCCAAGAGGGCAGACTTCCACAGGCAGGCATGACCCGTGAGCCTCACCAGTGTTGTGTGTAAGGTGCTCGAATCTATTATCCGGGATAAGGTCATGGAGCACATGATCTCAAACAAGCTCTTATCAGATTACCAACACGGATTCATTGCGGGCCGCTCGTGCAAGACAAATCTGCTCACAGTTCTGGATACCTGGACTGATGCCCTGGACCACGGATTATGCATAGATACTATATATTTGGACTTTGCCAAGGCTTTCGATTCTGTCCCCCATGAACGGCTACTGAAAAAATTGGAAGCCTATGGCATCTCTGACAACGTACTGGCATGGATACAACAGTTTCTCAATGACAGACGGCAGCGTGTGCTGGTAAATGGCTGTAGATCCACATAGGCCTCCCGTAAGCGGTGGCGTACCCCAAGGCAGTGTGCTGGACCCGTGATTTTCGTGATTTATATCAATGACTTGTCTGATGTAGTTGAGAACTTAACCAATATGTTTGCCGATGACACCAAGGTCTATAAAACTGTAAGCTGCACAGAAGATGCAAAACAACTTCAAAACGATTTGGATAATCTGACAACATGGGCAGATAAATGGCAACTAAAATTTAATCCAACCAAGTGTAAAGTTTTCCACCTTGGCAGTCAAAACCCTCACCACGCCTACACAATGACTTCAGATCACTTCGAATTGGTGAGACTGGAATAAACAGAGCTCGAAAAAAATCTGGGAATCCATATGGACAGTGAACTAAAGTTCTCTAAGCACATTGCAATACAAGATGGTAAGGCAAACAGATTACTCGGGCTCGTACAAAGTTCTTACGACTATCTAGACGGCCCGTCTCTAAAGATACTGTTCACAGCACTGATACGACCGCGCCTGGAATACGGTACGGCAGTGTGTAGCCCATGTCTATTGAAGGACAACAAACTAATTGAGTGGCTTGAAAGATCTACCATACGAAGAGCGATTAGCAAGATTAAAATTACCCAACATGAGCTACAGGAGAGCTAGGGGCCATATGATAAGGGCCTATAATTACATAGTCCACGACAACCAAGGGAGATTAACTAGGCAACTATTTCAATTTGATGATGACCACACGACAAGAGGCCACTCATTCAATCTGAGGAAGCCCTTTCAACACAAAGCCCCGCAGAATCGTTCAAATCTGGAACTCCCTCCCAGTCAACATCGTAATGGCACCAACGATGAACACATTCAAAAACCGACTTGACAAATTATGGAGAAAATATTGGTATGGAAACGAAAGTTTGCCTTCCGCTCAACGCGCAAATAGTCGAAATGAACGATAACGAGAAAAACGAAATCCAGGACCAGTCACAAGTTTCTAGCCTAAGAATATGACTGCAGAGGATATGTATGTATGTATGTATGTATGACCTGAGTTAGGGGCACCCGAAGTGCAGGTTCTGACGCTGGAAAAGGTTGACGATATGTGGGCTATGCTATGATATACGTTACTGTATCTGGGATCGTCAAGGGCGCCCATTACAGATAATGGTGGGCGCCGCCAGTCCTTGCACGGCTCGGGTGTATTGACACACTATGGACGGCAAGGATCCTAAGCACCCGGCACTAGGGTTGACTCGAATGGTTTACCGGTGGTAGTAAGCGGCACATCGTTTGACACCGTATTTCTGTCCTACCCACCGCTATTTATCACCACGTTTATTCCGCTGGCATATTCTCCCCAGAACAGATACTTACTTTGCTTACCGAATATTCAAGTGGTCCTTCTAGATCCTGGCGCATTTAATAAAGCAGTCTCGGTTGATGAAATAAACATGTATGTATTTTAATGCAGTATTTCGGCTTGGCCAAGTTTATTTAGTGTCGCAGTGTAAGCCACATTCAAGTAATAAAGACAAAACATGCAGCTTCGAAATTGATTTAAACTTATATTTAAATTGTAAGCTAAGTCCGCATTGCATTATTTCAATATTCGCCTTTTACCAGCGAGTTGTACCAGCGAGTCTGGCGAAGGTGATACTAGCCCCCACCCCCCACCCCCCAGGAGTTGACCCGTCCATGGTGCCAAGGTTACATGTTAAACACTACTGCATGACTGAGGAGTCTATCTGCATGCTATCTGTACGACGAGAATGTTTACAAGGCGACTTGCTAAATAGATCCGCAGTAGGGTCAAAGGCTCGGGGGGGGGGGGAGGAGGGTAGGGGGGGGGGGGTGGGGTTACTTCATACATTGCTGGATGTGTGAGTTTTTAACATTGACCGGTTCTATGCCGTACTTCCATACGGGCTGCCTGGTTTATTTTTTCTCTCCAGCAAACTCGCTCTACGGACACTGTTGTGTGCCCCCCACGATGACACGTGTAGTAATCTACAAATTTAAGGGTACTATCTCACCTTTTACTTGCTATCCAGCTCCCCCTTGCCCCCCCCCCCCCCCCCGCTCTCCCCGTCGCTTAACTGAAGGTATTACGTTCCTGTTACATTTTATGTTAAGCGATTCACTGACTGGTTCCCATCCCTTTAACCTTTAATCTTCACTTGAGCTCTGTGCGAGAGAATTTTTATGTTGATTTTTCATATTGCGAATAGCCCTTGACTTGCGGCGAGCGTAGCCAATAGACAGCTAATCATATCTGTTTGCTTCTAGCTTTTCGCCAAAATAGTTCAACCATTGGTCCTGGAGTCTTTGACCAAACTGCCTTGTATAATTAACCATTGGTCCTGATGCAGCAGGACTTTGAACAAACTGCCTTGAATAATATATACCGTTCAAATAGCCAGCGGTTTCCGCTTCTGTTCCTGTTGTGAACTGTTGTGAAGCCAGAATCGTGAACCTCGTGGTGTGAAAGGTAGTCGAGATGCAGTGGCTGGATTATGTCATTTTTGTGGCCTTCCTGTTGGTTTCTGTCGGGATCGGTTTCTACCATGCCTGCACCGGAAAGGACCACGCGTGAGTTCCTTCTCGCCGACCGGAAGTTAAAGGTAATTAGTTACCGGAGAGGAAAGTATATACTGCCACGTTGCGCAATATCGATTAGCTTCGCGAAACCGTGGCGTGCAAGGAGTCAAGATGTCCCTATCAGTGGTAATAGTATGTATTGTAGGTCCGGACACTTGGCGGGAACGAGGTTCACATCAGATCTTTCTGGTGATATTAAAATGATGCCTTTGATGCAAGATGGATATTTATTACCGCTTGTCTTAAATTGTGAAATTTCAACATTATCATAATAGAATAGTGGGAAAAGACGCCGAATATTAACCAAGATGCATAAATAACACAAAATTTCCATGCCAGGGGCAAAGTTCAAATCAAAGGAGGCGTTCCCATTAATGTCATACCAGGAAGTACGATACTGTGTGCGTAATGTAGCGTAGTACTTATTTGCAAAGTTGTACTATACAGGTAAAAAAGAGCATCTTTATGCGCCCAACTTTCAACTTTACACCTAATTATCGGTAGTGTTGTTACAGTTTGCAAATGGCTCACAGCTTCATTGTGTCTACTTTACCGCTCTCCGCCCCATCTCTATTTGTAAATATATCAAATAAGACTTCGTCGACTTCAATGCAGGCAATTACAATAGAAAGTAAGTCCAGACTTCATCCGCGTTATGGCACCATACATAGCTCGCATATTACTTCTCCCCACCTGGCAGTGGGAGTTTCATACGTTAGCAACTTGTTGGAAAACAGGCTACTTCGGAACTCACCACAAACGATAACCAACAAGATACCATTTCTCCGCGGAAAAACAGAAATTCTTGGTCAGTTGCACGGGAGATTTCAAAATTCAGTATTCTCTCATTGCTCTCGATGATAACCTCGGTCAAATGATATGACAGCTGAAAAGGAAAAGGTAAAAGTCAAAATATAGCTTCTCTTCTGACAGAACTTTTTGACTTTGGGTCCAAGCAGGCATTCCCAGAACTAATTCCTTCCTTCCTTTTTTTTCTTCTAAATTCCTAATGAACTCATTTCAAGCAATAATTCCCAGAACTAATTTAATACGGGCAGGATTTTTACTCGACAAACACTGTAGGCGATCTGTGAAACGCCCATACGCGCGCGTTTGGGGTACATTTGTGCGTCACTAACACAATTTGAGAACAGTCCATTGAACTTAAAAGTAATGGCGTTATCTACCACATGACTAAAATATCTACCCTTTGCTTGCAAGGATCGAGCAATGGAGCAATAACATATTAACCAAAATAAGAAGAAGATAAAGGAGGGATATGTTGTGTTCTGTTGTTTTTTATTACTATAATACCTTACTTGGTGTAACAACTTGATGTATATGTATGCATACAAGCAAATATTGCAACTCTTTTTCGGTGTGATTGTCAATATTTCACCTGCAGCCTTCCTCTTTTAATCCAGATTTGTAATTTTATCCAGATTGTTTTACTCATATAGCGGTGACTTTAAACTTTGATGTGAAAGTTTGACCCCGTGACGTCATATCCGCAGATGATCCCCACCATGCTGTCGCTGTTGGTGACGCTGCAGTCGACCATCATGATCCTGGGCCACGCGGCCGAGATGGAGACTCGGGGGGTGCAGGCGTGGCTGTGGGAGTGCATCGCCTACACCATCGCCATCCTCACGGCCGAGCGGTTCATCGTGTACCGGCAGCGCGTGGCCAGTGTCTACCAGGCTGGTAACCAACCGCCACGGGCTCAGTTACTTCTGAGTGGGGCGCCGCACCTGTCTGTCTATTTCTATTACCCGATAAATTCACTTTTCCAAAGTCACAAGGTTCCATAGCAGGCGCGGATCCAGGGGATGTGGAACACACCCGGGGTGATGACCCCACCTCTGTGGACCCCACCCCTGTGGACCCCACCCCTGTGGACCCCACCACCTTTTTGAGCGAAGGTGCCCGTTTTCAATGTTCAACGGTAATCCCATGCCCTGTACGATGTAGACCCCTCTCAAAAGTGGCGAGTCCGCCCTCACCAGATAACACCCAGTGTTTCACATCCATCCCGAACCAGGCAAGTCCACCCTCGCCAGATAACACCCAGTGTTTCACATCCTTCCCGAGCCAAGCAAGTCCGCCCTCACCAAATAACACCAGTGTTTCACATCCTTCCCGAGCCAGGCAAGTCCGCCCTCACCAGATAACACCCAGTGTTTCACATCCATCCCAAACCAGGCAAGTCCACCCTCGCCAGATAACACCCAGTGTTTCACATCTTTCCCGAGCCAGGCAAGTCCGCCCTCACCAAATAACACAAGTGTTTCACATCCTTTCCTAGCTAGGCAAGTCCGTCTTCACCAGATAACACCCAGTGTTTCACATCCTTCCCGCGCCAGGCAAGTCCGTCCTCACCAGATAACACCCAGTGTTTCACATCCTTCCCGCGCCAGGCAAGTCCGCCCTCACCAAATAACACCAGTGTTTCACATCCTTCCCGAGCCAGGCAAGTCCGCCCTCACCAAATAACACCAGTGTTTCACATCCTTCCTGAGCCAGGCAAGTCCGTCCTCACCAGATAACACCCAGTGTTTCACATCCTTCCCGAGCCAGGCAAGTCCGTCCTCACCAGATAACACCCAGTGTTTCACATCCTTCCTGAGCCAGGCCAGTCCGCCCTCACCGGATAACACAAGTGTTTCACATCCTTCCCGAGCCAGGCAAGTCCGCCCTCACCAGATAACACCCAGTGTTTCACATCCTTCCCGAGCCAGGCAAGTCCGCCCTCACCACATAACACAAGTGTTTCACATCCTTCCCGAGCCAGGCAAGTCCGTCCTCACCAGATAACACCCAGTGTTTCACATCCTTCCCGAGCCAGGCAAGTCCGTCCTCACCAGATAACACCCAGTGTTTCACATCCTTCCCGAACCAGGCCAGTCCGCCCTCACCAGATAACACCCAGTGTTTCACATCCTTCCCGAACCAGGCCAGTCCGCCCTCACCAAATAACACCCAGTGTTTCACATCCTTCCCGAGCCAGGCAAGTCCGTCCTCACCAGATAACACCCAGTGTTTCACATCCTTCCCGAGCCAGACAAGTCCGCCCTCACCAAATAACACAAGTGTTTCACATCCTTTCCTAGCTAGGCAAGTCCGTCTTCACCAGATAACACCCAGTGTTTCACATCCTTCCCGAGCCAGGCAAGTCCGCCCTCACCAAATAACACAAGTGTTTCACATCCTTTCCTAGCTAGGCAAGTCCGTCTTCACCAGATAACACCCAGTGTTTCACATCCTTCCCGAGCCAGGCAAGTCCGTCTTCACCAGATAACACCCAGTGTTTCACATCCTTCCCGAGCCAGGCAAGTCCGTCCTCACCAGATAACACCCAGTGTTTCACATCCTTCCCGAGCCAGGCAAGTCCGCCCTCACCAGATAACACCCAGTGTTTCACATCCTTCCCGAGCCAGGCAAGTCCGCCCTCACCAGATAACACCCAGTGTTTCACATCCTTTCCTAGCTAGGCAAGTCCGTCTTCACCAGATAACACCCAGTGTTTCACATCCTTCCCGAGCCAGGCAAGTCCGCCCTCACCAAATAACACAAGTGTTTCACATCCTTTCCTAGCTAGGCAAGTCCGTCTTCACCAGATAACACCCAGTGTTTCACATCCTTCCCGAGCCAGGCAAGTCCGCCCTCACCAAATAACACAAGTGTTTCACATCCTTTCCTAGCTAGGCAAGTCCGTCTTCACCAGATAACACCCAGTGTTTCACATCCTTCCCGAGCCAGGCAAGTCCGTCTTCACCAGATAACACCCAGTGTTTCACATCCTTCCCGAGCCAGGCAAGTCCGTCCTCACCAGATAACACCCAGTGTTTCACATCCTTCCCGAGCCAGGCAAGTCCGCCCTCACCAGATAACACCCAGTGTTTCACATCCTTCCCGAGCCAGGCAAGTCCGTCCTCACCAGATAACACCCAGTGTTTCACATCCTTCCCGAGCCAGGCAAGTCCGTCCTCACCAGATAACACCCAGTGTTTCACATCCTTCCCGAGCCAGGCAAGTCCGCCCTCACCAGATAACACCCAGTGTTTCACATCCTTCCCGAGCCAGGCCAGTCCGCCCTCACCAGATAACACCCAGTGTTTCACATCCTTCCCGAGCCAGTCAAGTCCGCCCTCACCGGATAACACCAGTGTTTCACATCCTTTCCTAGCTAGGCAAGTCCGTCTTCACCAGATAACACCCAGTGTTTCACATCCTTCCTGAGCCAGGCAAGTCCGTCCTCACCAGATAACACCCAGTGTTTCACATCCTTCCTGAGCCAGGCAAGTCCGTCCTCACCAGATAACACCCAGTGTTTCACATCCTTCCCGAGCCAGTCAAGTCCGCCCTCACCAAATAAAACCCAGTGTTTCACATCCTTCCCGAGCCAGGCAAGTCCGCCCTCACCAAATAACACAAGTGTTTCACATCCTTTCCTAGCTAGGCAAGTCCGTCTTCACCAGATAACACCCAGTGTTTCACATCCTTCCTGAGCCAGGCAAGTCCGTCCTCACCAGATAACACCCAGTGTTTCACATCCTTCCCGAGCCAGTCAAGTCCGCCCTCACCAGATAACACCCAGTGTTTCACATCCTTCCCGAGCCAGTCAAGTCCGCCCTCACCAGATAACACCCAGTGTTTTACATCCTTCCCGAGCCAGTCAAGTCCGCCCTCACCGGATAACACCAGTGTTTCACATCCTTTCCTAGCTAGGCAAGTCCGTCTTCACCAGATAACACCCAGTGTTTCACATCCTTCCTGAGCCAGGCAAGTCCGTCCTCACCAGATAACACCCAGTGTTTCACATCCTTCCCGAGCCAGTCAAGTCCGCCCTCACCAAATAACACCCAGTGTTTCACATCCTTCCCGAGCCAGGCAAGTCCGCCCTCACCAAATAACACAAGTGTTTCACATCCTTCCCGAGCCAGGCAAGTCCGCCCTCACCAAATAACACAAGTGTTTCACATCCTTCCCGAGCCAGGCCAGTCCGCCCTCACCAGATAACACCCAGTGTTTCACATCCTTCCCGAACCAGGCCAGTCCGCCCTCACCAGATAACACCCAGTGTTTCACATCCTTCCCGAGCCAGGCCAGTCCGCCCTCACCAAATAACACCCAGTGTTTCACATCCTTCCCGAGCCAGGCCAGTCCGCCCTCACCATATAACACCCAGTGTTTCACATCCTTCCCGAGCCAGGCCAGTCCGCTCTCACCAAATAACACCAGTGTTTCACATCCTTCCCACGCCAGGCAAGTCCGCCCTCACCAAAGAACACCCAGTGTTTCACCAGTACAGCAGCTTTACTTATCTTACTGATTGTCTTACTTTGCAGTTCCTTGAGATGAGGTTTGCGTCCAGAGCCTTACGAATCTTTGGAGCATTTCTTGGACTTGTGAACGCTGTAAGTTTTAACAGCGTTTGGCATACAATAAATGCACTTCCCTGAATATTATTTGATTGAACTATCTCTAATGCGATTGATTGAATTATCTCTAATTAAGGAATATAGTATATTAAATCTATACTATATTCCTACTATTTTAAGTCGCAAAGGGTCAATTTGGCTACTAGGTGTTATTATTCATTATCTATTAATTCATCGGAATATTGCCCTGGTGGTTGGAGGACGACGTATCAGGGTCGAGGTCTGCCTCCCCCCTGTGCACCCTCCCCTCCCACTCCATTGAGTGTTGAGGTCCGAATTGAGCCAATTGTACTTCAGATTTTGAAACCCCCTCTAGTGGTGGATCCAGGGGGCGCCCCCCCCCCCCTTTTCACGGCGTAAGCAGTTTAATTACGTCCAGTTTCGCGGCATTTAATGACGCGACGCGTGCAGCTCCTTTTCCAGACTTGTGCCCCACCTTTAGCAAAATTCTGGATCCGCCGCTGCCCGCCCTCACCCCCCCCCCCTATTTAATTGTTTGTGGATCCGACCTTAGATTTATCTTACAGTCAATGCCACGAGCGTTATATGTTTCAGGTGCTGTACATGGGAATAGCGATGTACGCGCCTGCTATCGCCTTGGAAACGGGTGAGCATTGGTCAGAGGCGAAACGGGCCAGACATTGACCTTGACGCGACCAATCTATGGACCTACAACATACGCTTGCATCTTACACTTAAATAATACCCACGGTGCTCCCATATTCCCACCCTCCTATCCGACTTTAACACCATTGCTTATGGAATGTCCAGGAAATGACTTTCCGGTAGTTTTTCGCAAGGTCTGATATGTATGTCGCATGGGCTTAGATTTGGTCCGAAAAGCTCGACAAGCAGCTTCAATATGTTTTCAATAAACAAAAAACACGCCGGAGGTCCTGGTTTTATTATATAGTAATATTTAAGGTTATTTACATTGGATAAATAAATTGGAAGTATCGCTAAAAAAGAATCTCACAAGGTGGAGAACAGCCTCATATACCTAGTACTCGCTGGGCGGCGCAGTGATTGCGCGTTCTACCTTCAGAACATGTCGCTGAAGGCGTATTTAAAGTACTTTATTCTGTATTTTTTTCCTATTACCATCTTTTTCTGCATATGGAATAAGTATATCTTGTCTTGAATTTCATCCTAAAAGCCTGTGGGCTATCAGGAGAGAAGCAATTTCTTTCACCGGAGCAGAAGTTGGTGGCCGGCTTTATATCCCTGTGCGCCTGTTCGCTGTTTGGTATTCGGTGTAATGTCGACCGCGGCTCACTAGGATGTCCACGCGCGAGAAACCGCGCATTTCTATGTTTAAATTGTCTTAGATGTCTTACAGACGAGATATATAACACATGCATAATAATTTTGAGATACTTTTAGTCTTCATTCTACAATGTCAAAGATCTAAGATGGCGCATGTAAATATATTGCTTTACCTTTCAGCCACGGGATTTGCCACCTCGGCCTCTGTGCCTATCATGGCTGTGGTCACTGTAATCTACACGGCTCTGGTTACTGTCACATTCTACGCTCATTGATAACTTGATTATCGCAAAGCAAATTTCGATCACCGTAACCCAGCGTATAACATAACGACAACGGTGAGGCTGCGTCAATTTATCCCCTGAATAGTCGTAACGTGAGGATCAGTGACTAGGGTCATAATGTTCAAAACGGCCATGCGCAGACAGACATCTTGTCTATGCTGCCTCGTCGTTGTTGTTTACAACCGATTTCGGCTTCTGTACTACTAGAACCGTGGAGCATCGAACCTTAACGTATCATAACGCTTCTTGTCCTACCCGCATTGGGGCCCCAGTCAGCATGTCACAGGCCTTGGTGCTGATATAACGTTTCCGTTTGGCTTACAGGGTGGTACGCGCGCTGTCATTTGGGTCGACGTCTTCCAATGTGCTGTTATATTCGGCGGACTGCTAGCCATTCTGATACGGGTAGGACGCTAAACTGTTATCCCCACTGTTATCGTTCGCAATGTACTTTATGACGCTCGGGCTCGCGGTGAAGGCCGGAATGATGTTAAGCAAAATACATTGTCATTTTTTATTAGTTGATACACGATAAATAGTTTTTTCGTCAATAATATTAATATTGAGGCTTCTCTGGCCCATTGACCTTATTATATGCATGGTCTGTATAACCACCGTGACCGATGAACTCGCATGGTTTGTGTAACCAGCATGGCTGACAGACCAGATGTGTATAACCACGATGGCCAATGAATAGACTTGCATTGTCTGTATAACCACCATGACCAGTGGACAAAGTGTACATAGCCACTACCACCAGTGTACCAGGGTGTATATATAACCATGGTTTGACTGGCGCCCAGTGCACTAGGGTGTATAACCATGGTCTGATTCACGCCCAGTGTACCAGGGTGTATAACCACCATGGTCCAGTGTACCAGGGTGTATAACCATGGTCTGACGAACAGTGTACCAGGTGGTATAGCCATGGTCTGACTGACGCCCAGTGTACTAGGGTGTATAACCATGGTTTGACTGACGCCTAGTGTACCAGGGGGTATAACCATGATCTTACTGACGCCCAGTATACCAGGGTGCATAGCCATGATCTAGAGGACACCGAGTGTACCAGGGTGTATAACCACCCTGCTTTGTCCCGTAGGGCTGTGTGGTGGTCGGAGGCTTCCAGAAAGTGTTGAACATTGCCGAGGAGGAAGGGCGTTTCATTTGGGTCGAGTGAGTATTTAATTCAGCCCAAATATCACAGAACAACTTTTAGTCTTGTTGCCACATTGAACACGGGTTGACGCCTGATACTGAATATTATAAATTGAAACGCAAGGAAATCGGATATAAACGTATTCGGTCTTTATACACTTAATTCTATAACCCAACGATCGACCTATCACATAACGGTACCTCTGCTGCAGATACCCTGAACTTTTCCTGCATTCGGATTGGGAACATTTAGTTAACATAATACGACGAGACGCAGTTTCTCGCAGTGAGACTTACGCAGAGAATATATATATCGATCAGCATACTGACCCGGATGACGTCAGAATGGTGTCTATTCCTCAGCACGAGTCCGGATCCCACGGTGCGGCACACGGCCTGGGGCTTCCTCGGCGGCTTCAGCAGCACCTGGACCTTTGCCTACGGCTTGATGCAGACCACAGTACAGAGGTACTCCGCAGTCAGCACGCTGAGAGGGGCGCGACTGTAAGTCATCATCTGATTGGATAAAACTATTTGTCCAAAAAAAAAACATTGTTTCTACCAAATTGTAATTGGGTTCCTTGTTAGTTAAATTTGTTGTCTGAATATATTGGAGTGAAATCATTCGGGCCGTTTGACTTCATGGAAACTCTGTTAGTAGATATTCTTTGTCTTGTCAATAGATTTTTGTGACTAATAAATAGATGCAATCGGGGCTGTCCAGTATAAAAGCTAATTAGTCATTCGCTGTATGAAAATCCAGTGAAAGAGGAGGGAAGGGGGGTCCAGGTGGTCACTCCCAACTATTTTACAGGTCTTTAGAGCAGATTTTTAGCAACGTGCAACGTTTGTGCAACAAGTGTGCCCCCTCCCTCCCCACCCCCTGCCCCCTCCCTCCCCACCCCCTGCCCCTCTTTCATGTTATGGGGGAAGTGGGTCAAAAGGAGAAACAACAAAGCTCTCTTAGACTAGCTTATAGTCCCCTTCTCTCCAACCCCACGTATGAGCCACATAGCACGTTATACATGGCAGGTTATACTATCAGTGCCTTTTTGTTGAACATCCCGAGGGGGGCCTCCCTGGTGTAGTGGTTAGCGCACTAGACCGCAGATCAATAGGTCCTGGGTTCGAATCCGGGATCGGGCACCTAATCTGGGGCATGTTTCATTCCTTCATCCTTCATCGTCTCGGGAGGTTCCTTGGCCCAATTTAGCCTGTATGTGCACAAAAGTGGCCTAAAACACCAACATTCCATTGAACATCCCGTTGCTGGTGTTGATGGTGAGCATCGTATGTATGATTGGTATCGTCGTCCTGGCCTACTACGCCCAGCTGGGGTGCGACCCCCTAGCAAGCCAGCAGATCACTCACGCCAACCAGGTGCGTGTATACTTGCACAAACTTGACAGTATGTAACAATTAAATGCGCCGTACAGGAATAAAAAAGGAGGTTTTCCAATATGGCTGCGAGCAAGTGAAAGTAAACAACATCGGCAGGGCACTCGAGAGTGAAATAACCTGGTAAGAGACCATGTGCGACTCCTCTAAACTACCCTAGGATATATCTAAACGTGCAAGGAATCATAAACCAGACCGAAAGCTCCCATCGTTTTCAAGAACTGCTTTATTATAACATTTTAAAGTTCCTGGTGGACTGGTTTCAAGCGCAGGCCGCAGGCCGGCGGTGGCTGACATGCCAGTCACCGCTTAGGGACCGTTTCAATGGGGAAAAAAAATCAGAGAAACGACGGCGTCACAGCAGTGGTGCCACCACTCCGAGTAAGGGCGAGGATAAGCGACAGCGGACACTTTCCGGCTGCTTTGAACAACTGACATCGCTCCCTGAAATTGGTCAGCCGCACACAATGGCAGAAAACCCCGTAACAGAAACTGGGGAAATGATGCTCACCCTGAACTCCATTCTGGATAAGGTTTCCTGCCTGCCAACTATGCAGCAGGAAATAAAAGACATGAGAAAAGATATTGAAGACTTGAAGGCTGCGGCCTCCTTTGACAGCCAAAAGATGAAGGAAATACAGGAGGAAAATCGGGAGATCCGAGAGCGGATCAGGACGCTCGAGAAGAGAGATCCCCTGCAGAAGACCACCGCCATTGAGGAACAGGTAGCGAAACTGAAGGGGAACTTAATAACTCTGGAATCCTACAGCAGGAAAGAAAACCTCATTTTTCACGGCATCAAGGAAACAATATCAGGGCAAGAAGACTGTCACCTAATCATACAGGATCTCATCAAATGCAAATTGAACTTGCCTGAGATGAAGCTCCAGAGGTGTCACCGTTTAGGCCCGAAACCAGGACCCTCCACATCCCAAGACAGACATCGCCCAATCATTGCGCGCTTCGTCTTTTTCACGGATCGGGAGTCTGTTTGGGGGAATAAACAGCGGCTACGAGGTAGCAAGCTGTTTATAGATGAGGACTTCCCCCGCGATATCCAGGAGCGCCGGAAGAGACTCCTCCCAGTGATGAAGGCCGCGAGACGCGACGGGAAGCGAGCAACAGTACAAGGCGACAAACTACGCATAGACGGCAAATTCTATTCGGTGCACACTTTAAACACACTGCCGGAATGCTGGACTCAGTGATGTGAACATTCGCATGAGGATATTTATTATACATGTGGTTTGTATACGGTCCCCTAAAGTCGTTTGCTTGCAGATGGTGAAATGTGCATTACCTAATTACATGGGACTCACATGTGAGCCTTGGTCACAAGGTGTATGGTCGAGGGGCCGCCCGTTGTAAATTTCAATTTCAGCGGCCAGGTTTTGCGTCCCTGGTTACCCATGGCACACAACTCACACCTGTGTTAGCCCGAAGTGATGTTTGTTTTCCCTGATCAGAGCTGTTTATGTCCACTATATGCCAGTACGATTACGGTGCCGGAGTGGATGTGGGCTGGTTACTTGTGTCTCGCGTTCTCGGCTGAGCCACTGTCGGGGAGCACCAGCACCATGTTGTTCGTTTATCTCTGGGCATGCTAGTTACTCGGGCCTACAAGGCGGGAAAAAAATATATGTACAGGAGTCGCCATGTGGCTAAACTCGAGGACTGCCTGTTTGTTTTTTTTACTCCAGCCGCACATATTGTGATATATATATATATATTGTCATATATTTCTTTTCTTTTTTGTAGTCATATACCCATTTGCGTAATATATATCTGCGCGCATGCTGTTTTCTGTCAACGCGTTAATAACTTTAAACACCGTAACAATGCTGCACAAATTAGTTCTGGAGGGAAGGCCATGGAAAGTTTGCATATCGTGTCGCAATGAGTCATATTACTATATGTAGTTTAAACGTAAGGGGGCTTGGCTCCCAAATTAAGAGAACAGATGTTCTAAACTGGCTAAGTAGCAAGAACGCCTCAATTCTGTGTCTACAAGATGTACATTCACTGAAAGTATAGAAATCGAACTGGAGAGAGAATTTACAGGCAAATGTTATGTTAACTCGCCGTCTTCTCAGGTCAGAGGAGTTGCCATTTTATTAAAAAATAATTTTGAATTCACAGTACCTTCTAATTTTGGATATTACTGTTTGCGGAAATAGGTTGACCCTTATTAACGTCTATGGTCCTAACAAAGACGAGCCAGAGTTTTATACAGATGTACTGCATAGGATAGAACACCTCGATAATGTCAGCGTGATTTTATGTGGGGATTGGAATCTTGTGTTAGATTTTGGCAAAGATACGATCGGTTATAGGCGGGAGAATAATGTAAAAGCGAAATGGGAAGTAACATCAATGATCGAGAGATTGGAGTTGATTGACTGTTGGAGAGTGAGCAACCCGGAATCAAAGCGCTTCACGTGGACAAACCAGCAGAGAAAGTCACAAAGAGCCAGGCTTGACTTTTTCTTGGTTTCGGCAGACGTTCACGCCGCTATTAACAGTGTAAATATAAAATCGGGATATAGAACGGATCACTCCTTGTTTAGTATTAAAATTGACTTCTATCTGGCAGACAGGGGAAAAGGTTTTTGGAAAATGAATACGTCTTTATTAAGGGATGCAGAATATCGTGACGTTGTTGTAGATTGTATCACACGAGTTTTAGAGATGTACACTAGCAATTCAGGGGAGCAGTGAGGGGCAACACCACTTGCTATTGATGACCAAATGTTCTTTGAGATGCTTAAGTTAGAAATAAGGGGGAAATCCATAAATTACAGTAGCTACAAGAGTAAAGCTAACAGGACGCAGGAACGTAAAATTGAGCAGAGTATAAATGAGCTAGAAGAATCTAAAGAAAAAAGTGCATCGCTTCAGAACAGATTAGAAAAGTTAAAAACGGAACTGGAGCAACTTAGGATCATGCGAATGAAAGGAGTTTTTATTAGATCAAAAGCACAGTACTACGAGGAAGGAGAAAAGCCAAGTCAATATTTTTGTAATCTAGAGAAACGAAACTATTTAAATAAGCTTATACATAGATTGAATGTTGAAGGAAAAGAATTGGTGGACCAGAAAGAAATACTCTGCGAACAACAGAAGTACTACGAAATATTGTATACGAATAATAACCATCCTGACGCGACGTACTATATGACGGCGTTTCTGAACTCAAAAATTACGAAACTTAGTATAGAGCAGAGAGAAACATGTGAAGGTGAAATTACAATGTGTGAAATGGCTGAGGTAGTTAAGAACATGAAAAATGGTAAGTCCCCTGGTAGCGACGGTGTTCCAATTGAATTTTACAAATTTTTCTGGAAGGAGATGAGTCCGTATTTGTTAAGGAGCATCCAACACGCGTATAAAGTAAACGGTCTCTCGATAACACAAAAGCAAGGGGTAATAACCTGCCTGCCAAAGGGGAGAAATACTGTTGTAAAGGTCATCGCTGTGCCTAAATTAATACATGTTTTGTCTGTTCTGCCTATACCAGGTAAATATTACCTGAATAGATTTAATCGTCTAATTCGGGAATTCGGAAATAATTCGGAATAAAAAGAAACCTAGAATTGCCCTGTCTAAAATGGTCCAAACAGTCGATCTAGGGGGTATTAATCTCCCCCATATAGAGTCCATGATGTTTGCGCTTAAAATTAGCTGGATACGAAGACTTGTGGTCAACGATGGGGCGTGGCAGCAATTGTTTTGTAAAACTATTTGTAGGGATAAATTATTATGTTGGGACTTAGATCCCATTTCACTTATTGAGTTATCCTTGACATCAAACCCCTTTTGGGGCGACGTTTTCAAGGCATGGAGTAAATTCTTGGGAACACAAATTGAAGATATAAATGTTTTAGAATACCCGATTTGGAACACTAATTTTATGATAAACCCAAATCTGATTAATAGGAAAGACGAAATGATCCAAAAGGGGGTTGTCTTTATTAATGATGTCGCCAATATGCATGGAGTTCTGTTTGGATGGGATACATTTGTCCAGAAATACCAGATAAATATAAACTTTGTTGACTTCTACAGTCTTACCCACTGTATACCGCGAGACTGGAGAAACCAAATCACGACGTCAGGTAAAAAACTTTGTAAAGTAATTCGAAAGTGGGCAAATTTGATAACAAGAACGGCGCGGTTATGTAATTACAGTTATAAGTTTCTGGTCAAGTCTATATGCTACAGCAAAAAAAGTGAAGAACGGTGGTGTCAATCACTAAAAGTTGATATAGAGGAAGCCACTTGGTGCCAGTACTATAAGTTACCATTGCAATGTACTGTTGAAGAAAAAACCAGAAGCTTTCAGTACCTTCTGCTTAATTTAGCATTGGTCACCAACCAGGTTTTGCATAAATGTAAAATAATTGACTCCGAGAAATGTTCTTTTTGTGATACAGAGACTGAAACCATTCCACACTTACTTTTTGATTGTATTTATGTAAGAAATTTATGGTGTAAGATTTTTGATTGGTTGAATGACAAATGCTTGACAACTGTGACTCCAACGCGTCAATCCAGTTTATTAGGTACAAAGCACACTTCGCATGAGCGACTTATTAATCATATTTGTTTAATCACAAAGAGATATTTATATAGATGTAAATGGCTTGATGAAATCCCAAATCTTCAAGGTGTCCAGAACAATGTTTCGTATTATTTTAAGATAGAACAGTGCATCAGCTATAGTGAAAACATGTCATCCTTTAGATCCAAGTGGCACCCATTTATGTGATATTATGACTTCCTGAATGTGACTTTGTTATGGTGAAATAAAAAAAATAAAAAAAAAAAAAAAAAAAAATGAAAATCACTATTTAGACGGGACTAAGGGGTGGGCGAAGGGTTACATCTGTGTAAAGCGACCGAGTAGGAAAGTATCGCCCAAAAAATATCAGCTGCACCTAAAGTTTCTTGGGTGATATCATTGGGATGTACATTAATTACTTAGACTAAGTCAACGCGGGTGATATTATGTGCTTATTTTCTGCAACAAAGATTTGCAATATAATATAGTTGAATGGCAATGCCTTAAACTTACCCCATGTTGCCGGTTTTCGCGACATTTTTCCCAGATTCTTCCGCTCTTTGTCCGCGATGTGTTTGCTGATACGAAAGGATTCTATGGACTCTTTCTAGCCACCCTCTACAGTGGGGCTCTCAGGTGAGAAAAATGGCTTCCGAGTTCCACCATTGAATCTGGTTAAATGTAATTGCGTCCAGTTCAATCTGGTTGCATCCGGTTGAATATGGTTGCATCCGGTTGGATCTAGTTGCATCCGGTTGGATCGGGTTGGATCCGGTTGATTCCGGTTCACCCGGTTACTGAATCCGGTTGAATCTGGTTGAGTCTCGTTACTGAATCCGGTTGAATCTGGTTGTATCCGGTTGCATCCGGGTGCATCCGGTTGCATCTTGTTGAGTCTGGTTAAATCCGGTTGTATCCGGTTGCATCCGCTGTCCTATGACCTGTTGCAGTTCGGTGTCGTCCAGTCTCAGTGGGGCTGCTGCCAACACATGGGAAGATATCCTGAGATGGAAACTGCCTAATCTTTCAGAGCGCAAGGCGGCGGCTCTTAACTAAGGACTAGGTCAGTGACATCTTCCGTGTGCTGAACCCAACACAGTAATCATCAACCCTTATATGAACATTATTATTCACGCTTGATTCCACCAATACGACATGGGTTTATCATTCCTTTGCACGGACGATGGTAAATTATTTCCATAGTTATATATTGCTATATCAATGGCATGCTTTATTCGTATATTCCAACCCCATTGCAAGGCGCCGTGATGTTCCCCCAGTTTAGCTTCGATGTTCACCAAGATGACCGAAGCCTCCAATCCTCATTTCATTCAAAGCTTTATGATTCAGTCAACTGTTTTTTTAGTTAGTTCTAATGTTTTGTCTGTATAAGAAGAATACTTAAATATTAAAGATTAGTCTGATCTTAGTGTACTACATAAATCATGATCTTACATCATCTTACACCATTAACACGGTCTAGTACGAAACTTTGGATCAGATTAAACTTTATACGTAATTGGAAAATTGAACTTCCAGTCGTTATGTACGGCGGTTTGGCAATTGGAATAGCTTACTTGGCCTCTTCTCTGTCTGGAACTATCACTCAGGTAAAGCTCGAATATCATTGTATTACCTACATGACTTTACCCCTATCTGGAACTATAACTAAGCTAAAACACTATCGTCATTGTAGTTACATACATGACTTCATCCCTATCTGGAACTATCACTCCGGTAAAAGACTATCATCATTGTAATTAAAAAAATAGCCATCTCTGTCTGGACCTATCATTCAGGTAAAGACTGTCATCATTGTATTTACCTACATGACTACCCCTTTCTGTAACTATCACTCAGGTAAAGCACTATCATCACTATAATTACCTATATGTGGTCCTCTCTGACAGAATCTCTCAAGTAAAGCACTATCATTACTGTTGTCATCATTGGTTGGCTGTAACAATCATGAATTGTGGCTTATTGGGTGGAACTATACATTAAAATTAAATGTACCTGGATAGATGTTGGTGATCAGCTAGTTGACGACTTCCGATATCACAAATTAGTTACTTCAGCTTTTCAGGAAGTGAATTTGCCCTTCGTGGTGTTTTTTATTCCAGATTGGAATAATGGTACTTGGTTCAACCGGCGGACCTATTTTCGGTATCTACTTGCTAGGAGCTTTCAGGAGCCTCCGCTGGGTTGAATGGAAGGTAACGGACATCAATGATATCAATACTTGGCGAAAAAGCATCCTCACGAATTACGATTGTCAAAAGTATTTCAGAGCATGATAATATCGAAGTTATGATCTGTGACTGTTTTACAGTTGAATTTGATGAAACGGCGCGTGATCCCTTGCATGGCATGTTTACCGAATCCAGTACATTATTGGCAAACGAATTAAAAGCTCATCACGTAATCGATGCAGCAGCAATTACTGATTAATGATAATGAGATTTTGTTATGCCAACCAACGCAGAATTTTCTCAGACCGTGTATGGTGAAATTTTCGTTTTAATGTTATATATAATCATATTCCGTTATCGTACAAACACGGTTGATGAGTTGATGTGGGTATGTCAGAATGAGATAGTTAATTGAAAGTGTATGGAGCTTCAGGCATTTGACATTTACTTTGAATTGATCGGTTAAAAAATATAGTTCCAAATTTTCGTGACCTCATATTATTAACGTTCAATAACTTTGTCGATAACGAGAATAGTGAAGCGTCCGATGAGATTGGAATTTACTAATTCATTTATCGCATGTATAGGGTATTGTCTGGTGGTTAAACTTTACGGGGGGCTGGGCCGGGGGGGGGGGGGGGGGTACCGCGTCAGCCGAAACCACCCTACTGGGAACTCAGGTTAACATATTGATACCGCCATTTAAGACATAGATAAATTAGTTACATCACCATTCAGATTTCTACTGATTAGTTTGCTTATTAGATTGTGTATATTCTTAACTTTAGGCATTGTACATGTTCTTCGCCACTTCTGCGCCACCTAAACAACCATGACAGAGTAACGCAAATACCATTGGTCATCTTGACACAAAGAAAAACTACTTGTGATTTACCAAGTAGTTACTGTACATATCAGTAAGTTAAGCATGATTTACGGCTCCACAGTAACAAATGACAATGGCGGTAGGGGGCGCTTGACTTACAGCTGACTAGTAGGGACAATGAATATAGTAGTAATGTGTGTTTATTTCCAGGGTGCGCTGACTGGCGGAGTACTCGGCGTCGCCTTGACGCTATGGATCGGTCTGGGATCTGTGTTTGTGAGTGGCATACACCCCCCTCTACCGGTCGCCTTGACGCTATGGATCGGTCTGGGATCTGTGTTTGTGAGTGGCATACACACCCCTCTACCGGTCGCCTTGACGCTATGGATCGGTCTGGGATCTGTGTTTGTGAGTGGCATACACCCCCCTCTACCGGTCGCCTTGACGCTATGGATCGGTCTGGGATCTGTGTTTGTGAGTGGCATACACCCCCCTCTACCGGTCGCCTTGACGCTATGGATCGGTCTGGGATCTGTGTTTGTGAGTGGCATACACCCCCCTCTACCGGTCGCCTTGACGCTATGGATCGGTCTGGGATCTGTGTTTGTGAGTGGCATACACCCCCCTCTACCGGTCGCCTTGACGCTATGGATCGGTCTGGAATCTGTGTTTGTGAGTGGCATACACCCCCCTCTACCGGTCGCCTTGACGCTATGGATCGGTCTGGGATCTGTGTTTGTGAGTGGCATACACCCCTCTCTACCGGTCGCCTTGACGCTATGGATCGGTCTGGGATCTGTGTTTGTGAGTGGCATACACCCCCCTCTACCGGTCGCCTTGACGCTATGGATCGGTCTGGGATCTGTGTTTGTGAGTGGCATACACCCCCCTCTACCGGTCGCCTTGACGCTATGGATCGGTCTGGGATCTGTGTTTGTGAGTGGCATACACCCCCCTCTACCGGTCGCCTTGACTCTATGGATCGGTCTGGGATCTGTGTTTGTGAGTGGCATACACCCCCCTCTACCGGTCGCCTTGACGCTATGGATCGGTCTGGGATCTGTGTTTGTGAGTGGCATACACCCCCCTCTACCGGTCGCCTTGACGCTATGGATCGGTCTGGGATCTGTGTTTGTGAGTGGCATACACCCCCCTCTACCGGTCGCCTTGACGCTATGGATCGGTCTGGGATCTGTGTTTGTGAGTGGCATACACCCCCCTCTACCGGTCGCCTTGACGCTATGGATCGGTCTGGGATCTGTGTTTGTGAGTGGCATACACCCCCCTCTACCGCCAACCTCAACCGAAAGATGCGAACCTTCGTTCAACACCACCGTGATGTCATTTCCGCCAGTGTAGGTCTGCATGGCATCGAGGTTTCATTTCACTATCAACAAACTCAATAGAAATACCATGCTATGGAATCTGTTATTATAGTACATTAATTTGGAAGTTTAAAAAAAAACACCCTGCTTCACAAGTAGAATGGCGTAGTAAGATGTGCAGGTATATATAAATAATATAAATATAACTAATATATAATAATAATAACATTGACTAATTCCGCGTAATTTAAGATTTGGCTTGATTCGTACTTTTCATCTGGTATCAATTGCTAACATGTGATGAATAGCGATTAACTAGTGAAACATATATCTGAGATGAAGAACACTTTTCGTCGTTGTCTTCAGATCCGGACTGTCTAAACTATACTCGGTGTCCTATTTGTGGTATATGCCCATCGGATGTGGATTGACCATCGTCCTTGGTCTGCTGGTTTCCTGGGTCATCGGTAACAAGCCTTATTGGACTTTATGTTTCAAATGCATGATAAGAAAATACGCGATCGGGAATTCAGAGACGCTGTTATTTCCATTACCAAATGAAATGCTTGTAATAATAATAATGCAATCAGGTCGTTCTTGCTTCTGATATTTTACAGTTTTTATGGTATTTGAATTTATTGGGAAATATAAAAATTATTATCTATATTTCCACTTGGCAATCTTGCACTGGATTACACAACACTTGTTTTATATGGTGGGACTTTTTCATTGGCAGTAACAATCTCGGGACAGCAGCAGGTGGATCTATCGGATGATGTATTCCTACGCTGGCGCGACGCCCTGAAGATCAGTGATAACACTGTCACACCGAGTGATGGCGAAACGGAAACCTTCCGCGGTGAAGTTAAGGTAAAGTAACGGCTACGACCAAATTACTGACATATGCCCATGTCTTCCTTTCTTTCTGAACTTAATTGATGGTTGAGCATTGGACTTTGTTTATCAAAGGGTAAAGTACAAAAAGTATATATTCGTCAATAACTGATGAAATGTGCTTGAGTTTCAGGACGAGAGTGTCTTGTAGCCAATAAAATCCGCGAAGCAAGATAGAAACGATAACAGTGACTTCAATGGCGAACGCCGGCATCTCGCTAACGTCGACACGAGGAACTGAAGGACGTCATTGGCGACAGTTTCAGCTGAGACGACGAATCACTGATAGCGACATGAGGAACGAAAGGGTGTCAGTATCATTTGAGACGGTGCGCAGTGTCAGCTGCGACGGACGGCGCGTCGCTAAGGGCGACACGAGACATTGAGTCATGATACGGATGCCAGTGTCAGTTACGCTGTGCTAACCGTAGACACCGCCATTAGGAAACATTGTATAAAACTTCTGGCATTGCAGGATTGGTGAAATACCTAATGCTAATACACAGAGGGAGACGTCGTTGAAGCTCATTAGTAGGCTAACACTCCAATCAATTTTAAAACTAGCTCTAGCGATCACTCCTCACATCGTTGAATGAAGTAACATATTCTATGCATTTCTAAAGTGATTTTTTTCTGAATATTATTAAACACGGCAAAACATAACACTGTGATATCATTGTTTGTTGTTTACATATTGTGCATTGATTAGTTTACCATTTTTGCATCGGTTTTCGCAGGCAAATGTCATGATATATGGACCCGCCCATGACCAAGAGTGATCCTAACCAGCTGCCCGGCTTAATACAACGCAAAAGGCAATACAATAGGTGAATCATTTGACGATACTGCTTGAGAAAAACAGAAAGAAGTGGTTAAGTTTTCATCGTGTGATATGTGGAATGAATCAAATATATATTTATATAGAGTAGAGCCTCCCTATACCGAGCCCTGAATAAACCGCATCTCGTCAATATCCGACTTTATTGGCAGTTTATTGGCGGATAAATGACGCATGAAAATTCAAAAGCTCGACTCCAATAAAGGTGGGGGGCAAAAGGCCATGGCATTCTTTGCAAGAAACACAATTACGCAAAGGTATTCCGCACAACAGCATGCTGACAAAATGTAATACGTAATATGTAGTTAAAAGCCAAGCAAGCCAGCAGGATGAAGAATACATCTTTGTGTTACACAAAGATAAGATAAGAATTTTTACATTATACAAAATACCTTTTATCATACAAGGTCCCGATTTGTTTTATTATGCCATACTTGACTGCACCATGATAATGGCAATTATTCCTGTCCCAAGCATTGGGTTTTTCAGGTTCTAGCTGTGTGTATGAGCGTCGAAGTAACGAAGTAACGTCGAAGTAACGAAGTAACGAAGTAACGTCGAAGTAACGAAGTAACGTCGAAGTAACGAAGTAACGTCGAAGTATAAACACCTGATATTGAAGTAGCGGATCATATGTCACTGATCAGATTAATCGTTGCAAATATCCTGCAACAGGTTTCTGAGGTCATGTCAGCGGGATTCTCTGCATTCGTCACTATCCTTTCCGCGTACCTGTCACCGGAGTGACGATTATTAATTAAAAAAGCACACAGAGAGATGGTAATTGATGCTAACGGTAATCGATCTGGTCGAATAATAAACGTCCAACCATGGCAGTCGCACCCGTGCAAAATCAATAAACCCCGCGTTATTTTTAAGTTGTGGTCGTTTATCCTAACGTCAGGGCATCGTCATTAAATTGTATGCTTCCCATGTCCTGGACCATCGGAAAATGACAAATTGACCACGGTAGCCTGATGGTTACTTACAGAAGTACGTCTATCACGCACTAGGGTCTGAGCCGGTATACCGGTTAAGTAGTGCAAAAACTACTTTTCTTTTACTGTTGTGAAAAAATGCCGTGACGTTAACACACGCGCTTGTGGCATAATTTTCTCTGCCGCTTGTAACAATTCACCACGAGAACGTTGAGAACCCCCGTTGGCCCTGCATGGAACCGGAGGATGTTTTAAAAACCATTTGCCGACACAAGAAGGACGACGGCCAAGCGGCCGACCGTCGCAGAGCTGACACTTTAGTCAGCCATGAACTACGGACTCTTGGTCTCTATCGGGTCGGTCCCCTCGTTGGAGAGTCAGTCGCAAATTCCGATCGGTCAAAATATGAGAAACACACATTTTAATAACGACTACCTAATTAGGCTTCGTACCTATATGCCCTTATTGTATTGACGCACACGGAGTAAACGAGCGGGACCTTAATGGGGTTTGAACGGATGTTCTCGTGGCAGATCCATCATTAGTTCAGCTGGCAAGGACCGCCACAATGGTGACATCAGAATACCGCAGTCACTGGCTCAACAGGCGACCAGCCCTTCTGGCAGTGCTTATCACTCTGCTGTGTGCTACCGCTGTTCTCTTGAGACTCTCAGACATATTCTTCACGGCGGATGATTGTAATCGGCTGTACGGTGGGCCTCGGTGTGGCGGTACCCCCTCGCGACAACAGATGGAGGTCGTTGTTGCTGGCTCGAACCATGACACCACACATCCCCGATGGCGTGAGTATGTCAAACTACCCTTGGCTCGACCCCAAGAGACCGCTTTTTTTTCAAGAATCATGGGCGTTCCCAGAAAGTTTCCATGGGGAGAGTAGGATTTTTTTCCTGACGATTTTGATCTAAATATTAAACAGTGCATCTTTGAAACTACACTCGACTTTAATTAACACTGCATATATTCCCAAACGATTTCGATTTTAACAGTGCATCTTCTCAAACAATCTTGACTTTGACAGTGCATCTTCTCAAACAATCGTGATTTTAACAGGGCATCTTCTCAAACAATCGTGATTTTAACAGGGGATCTTCTCAAACAATCTTGATTTTAACAGTGCATATTCCCAAGACATTAAAATTTCTTTTTTTTTCAAGAATAATGGGCGTTCCCAGAAAGTTTTCATGGGGGGAGTAGGATTTATTTCCTAACGATTTCGACCTAAATAATAAACAGTGCATCTTTAAAACTAATCTCGACTTTAATTAACACTGCATATATTCCCAAACGATCTCGATTTTAACAGTGCATCTTCTCAAACAATCTTGACTTTAACAGTGCATCTTCTCAAACAATCGTGATTTTAACAGGTCATCTTCTCAAACAATCGTGACTTTAACAGTGCATCTTCTCAAACAATCTTGATTTTAACGGTGCATATTCCCAAACATTAAAAATTCTTTTTTTTTCAAGAATAATGGGCGTTCCCAGAAAGTTTTCATGGGGGGAGTAGGGTTTATTTCCTAACGATTTCGACCTAAATAATAAACAGTGCATCTTTCCAACTAATCTCGACTTTAATTAACACTGCATATATTCTCAAACGATCTCGATTTTAACAGTGCATCTTCCCAAACAATCTTGCTTTTCACAGTGCCTCTTCCCAATTGATGGCGCTTCGATTTTAAGGTAGTAGAGCTGTCATAATAACGACCCGATCATAGACTAAGCCCCATGACGATTCACTAGAGCAACAACCTTAGGTCGCAATTAAGGCCATCGATAACGTGGTAGAAGCTATATATACAGTTGGGTAATTACGCAAAGCGACGGTCTTCAAGGACATAGTTTTAAATATGGCTGCGCGATTATTCACAAACAGCTACCCCAATACTCCCCACCCAAAGCGACTGCCAACGATAATTCACCCGGTGATGACGGTACGATCGAAACGTAATTTCCATGAGGCATATATTTGACACAACTTTTGTTTTTTGTTATACTGACGTTTATACATATGTTTGGGCATATAGAACTCATGGTGTATGTGGTGCGATGACTGGTGGTTCAAATAAGAAAATGTCGATTTCCACATTGTATCTTGTGATAATAACCGGAATGAAATGAGTGATATACCAGATATGGCTTGTTGGTGTGTAACATTAGAATATGTGGCGCCAAGCAGGGGGATTAATGTCGGTTTCGTGATATTAAAGTATACCAAAATATGTCCTGTTAAGTGTGAGTTGCACCGCTATTGTTGAGGTGCTATCAGTGATGATTTGTCATTGCTTTCACACATGTAGATCGGGAGGAGGTCAACGCCGACTTGACACCATGTAGCCAAGGGCAACGACTGCAAGCGATGCGAAGTTATTGCGAGACGCACGATTTACGACGAATAGAGAGCAAATTGAACCCACAGACGTTGCGTCATTTCTACTACAGTGACGCCCGCAAGGTCATCTACTGCGCTGTGCCCAAGGCCGCCACAACCACGTTCCTAGCGGTCTTGGCGCACAGCTCAGCCAACAGATCCGTGAGCCAAACACAGGAGGAGCAGTTCGCCGGGAAAAGGATTCACCGCAATTCTGCATTAAGCATATCCGATGTGGGCCGTTTATCCAATCTGAATAGGTCTCAGATTCGCCATCGCTTAGACACTTACTGGAAGTTTATGTCGGTACGCCATCCTTTTGAACGTCTTCGTTCTGCTTGGAATAATTGCTTTGGAAACAAGTTGTTCAAACCCAATGGCCAGTTGAAGCTGGTCCTAGTAAAGACTAGAATGCGACCGTTTTTTAAAGAGCGACACAAGGAGCATTTACTGGAGGACACCACACGGGGCCTTAACATTACCTGGGAGGCCTTCGTGCATCTTGTGGCCGAGTCCGATTTCTTCCACAATTTACACTGGCAATCATACGTGAATCGCTGTCATCCATGCAAGGTACAGTACGATCACGTAGTCAAGATGGAGACGCTATCGGCCGATATCTATGACGTCATCAGGAACCTCCCAGGGCCTTATGGGATCGCTTCGTTTCCGCATAATAACCAGAAGCAGGCGCATTCATCACGTGACAAGTTTACCCGCATGGGGGATCACTATGGGGCATTCTCGGAGGACATTATGCGATTGTTGTACAAACGGTATCAGGCTGATTTCGACATGTTTGGGTATCAGTGGCACTGGAAAGGCAAAGAGGGTCTTTGTTCAAACACACCAGCTCGAGATGATAACAGTAGATGTTGCTGATATTATTTTCATACCATCGTCGTCACTCTACACTATGCGTTAGGTACTAGTTAAAGAACGAGCTGGAGTGCATTCGCCAAACTAAAGCACGAGACGCGATCGCGTCGAGTGGTTTATTTTGGCGAATGCACGACAACGAGTTCTGTAACGTACTTATAAAATTGTTATGACAAGGCATGACATGTGCTCACGTTTGGACACAGGAATTGACTATTGTGTCAATTGCACTGCCCGACGAATACATGAAGCACATTGTGGAAACAACGGTTCGTCTTTGTGAAGCCCCAGGGGGGAGGGTAGGGGTGGGAAGGCGTGGATGAAGTAGACATTATGGAAGTCATTGCTTCTTAGTTTCGTGAAAACATCGCCCCCTGATTAGTTGGTTATTCAGGACGTTTTAACCACTTTTGGTCATATCGCGTCAATGGGAGAAGGAAGGGTGAGTGGAGCCATGTCTCCGGGGGTAACCCCCTACTCTTTACGAAGAAAGACATGGGGTCTTTATCCTGCGACCACACAGACATGGCCACAGCAGGGCTCGAACCATCGATCCACGCGCCGTTAGGCTCTCAGGTGACCAGAGCACTCAATGCGAGCGCTCTAGCCCTCTGAGCTATCGCGCCGGCCCCACATCGCCCCCTGAAAATCGATATGACGGATATAATGAGAAATGTATGCAATCGATAACTGTGGAATTTCCATATATTTTGAGATATCTGATCTAACCCCCGCCCCTTTGGTGCTTTACATTGACTTATGCATTCCATTGTATGTCTTGAAATTGGCAAGTTCTGTCAACACCAGCCAACTCGGCTCCGCTCAGCTCAGCTCGACTGATTATACCGTGACACTTGACGAGTCAATAACTGTTCTTTATCTAGATAATGCATAGTTTTTCCGTTCATTATTAAAATAAAGCACTGTTTTACCGTTCTTTATTTGAATAACGCACACTTACGTTAATACAACACGGCTAGGTCTGTTTTTCGTTCCATTCTTCAAGATAATGAACACTTAAGACAAAGGCGTCACGTCACACAATTTTTTAAAATCCGAATCGAGAATGGCGTTGTTTATTGATGTGCGGTACATGAGCTGCTC
Organism: Arenicola marina; assembly: GCA_964019135.1. Taxonomy (NCBI): domain Eukaryota; kingdom Metazoa; phylum Annelida; class Polychaeta; family Arenicolidae; genus Arenicola; species Arenicola marina. The sequence goes on along the minus strand of OZ025248.1, from coordinate 15,326,079 downwards.
GCCAACCTCATGCAGTGGCTACGCATGGCAGAGCACCAATGCGAATGGCGCACTAGTATTGACCTGACCGTGTGTGAACAGGAGCGAACTTACGATGTCTAAACATGGACAATGTGCATAGACCATGATCTGGATGAATAAATGAATCTACTTTATTCCACCAAAATACCAAACCAAAAAAGAACGAAAAGAAAAGAAAAAAACAGGAAACAAAAACAAGAAGTCAGTGGGACACTGGCAATGAGAAAAATGAGTGTGCATCTCAATATCATTTACTTCTGTTTGGGAATCTCTACTTAAGTCGACATATTCCTGACTTTTGATCCATCCCAGCTCTCTAACTTCGATAACGAAATCACTCAGAAATTGCCTTACTTCATCATTAGGAGCACATGAAGACCGAAGAGAAGTACCAGGGACAGTCACTGCAGGCGAAAATTGTTATATTATACATCTAGAGATGAGTGTTTCATAGCATTTGGCACAGAGATCAGCTGCAGTATGTTTTTGATATATTTGGCGGTTATTCAAGATGGACACCATCTCAGTTGACTCACTGCAGGCGCGGCAAAGGGGTCGTCCTACTTCCCAGCACTCCGGATTGCGGCCAAACTTGGCGGGTCACATATAATCGGGGGACACCTAATCTGCAAATGCAGGTTGTCAACTACTTAACGAAAATAGTGCAAGTAGTATATATTGACTTTTGGAAACTGTTGAGAATTTGTACGTTTGTGCTCAATGAGAGACAGGTGAGTGGGACTCAGTAAAACACAGGTAAGCGGGGTTCAATGAGAGACAGGTGAGCGGTGTTCAATGAGAGACAGGTGATTGGTGTTCAATGAGAGACAGGTGAGCGGTGTTCAACCAGAGACAGGTGAGCGGTGTTCAATGAGAGACAGGTGAGTGGTGTTCAATGAGAGACAGGTGCGCGGTGTTCAATGAGAGACAGGTGAGCGGTGTTCAATGAGAGACAGGTGCGCGGTGTTCAATGAGAGACAGGTGCGCGGGGCTCAATGAGAGACAGGTGAGCGGTGTTCACTGAGAGACAAGTGAGCGGTGTTCAATGAGAGACAGGTGAGCGGTGTTCAATGAGAGACAGGTGAGCGGTGTTCAATAAGAGACAGGTGAGCGGTGTTCAATGAGAGACAGGTGAGCGGTGTTCAATGAGAGACAGGTGAGCGGTGTTCAATGAGAGACAGGTGAGCGGTGATCATTGAGAGATAGGTAAGCGGATTTCTATGAGAGACAGGTGAGCGGTGTTCAATGGAAGACAGGTGAGCGGTGTTCAATGAGAAGCAGGTTAGCGGTGCTCAATGAGAGACAGGTGAGCGGTGTTCAATGAGAGACAGGTGAGCGTTGAGCATTGGGAGACAGGTTAGCGGGGTTCTATGAGAGACAGGGGAGCGGTGTTCAATGAGAGACAGGTGAGCGGTGATCATTGAGAGATAGATAAGCGGATTTCTATGAGAGACAGGCGAGCGGTGTTCAATGGAAGACAGGTGAGCGGTGTTCAATGAGAGGCAGGTGCGCGGTGATCATTGAGAGACAGGTGAGCAGTGGTCAATGAGAGACAGGTGAGCGGGACTCAATGAGAGACAGGTGAGCGGTGTTCAATGAGAGACTTGTGAGCGGTGTTCAATGAGAGACAGGTGAGCGGTGTTCAATGAGAGACAGGTGAGTGGGGTTCAATGAGAGACAGGTGAGCGGTGTTCTTTCAGAGACAGGTTAGCGGTGTTCAATGAGAGACAGCTGAGCGGTGTTCTATCAGTGACATGTGAGCGCTGTTCAATGAGAGACAGGTGAGCGGTGTTCAATGAGAGACAGGTGAGCGGTGATCATTGAGAGATAGGTAAGCGGATTTCTATGAGAGACAGACGAGCGGTGTTCAATGGAAGACAGGTGAGCGGTGTTCAATGAGAGGCAGGTGAGCGGTGTTCAATGAGAGACAGGTGAGCGGTGATCATTGAGAGATAGGTAAGCGGATTTCTATGAGAGACAGGCGAGCGGTGTTCAATGAGAGGCAGGTGAGCGGTGTTCAATGAGAGACAGGTGCGCGGTGATCATTGAGAGACAGGTGAGCAGTGGTCAATAAGCGACAGGTGAGCGGGACTCAATGAGAGACAGGTGAGCGGTGTTCAATGAGAGACAGGTGAGCGGTGTTCAATGAGAGACAGGTGAGCGGTGTTCAATGAGAGACAGGTGCGCGGGGCTCAATGAGAGACAGGTGAGCGGTGTTCAATGGCAGACAGGTGAACGGTGTTCAATGAGAGACAGGTGAGCGGTGTTCTATCAGAGACAGGTGAGCGGTGTTCTATCAGGGACATGTGAGCGGTGTTCAATGAGAGACAGGTGAGCGGTGTTCTATCAGAGACAGGTGAGCGGTGTTGTATCAGAGACAGGTGAGCGGTGTTCTATCAGAGACAGGTGAGCGGTGTTCAATGAGAGACCGGTGCGCGGGGCTCAATTAGAGACAGGTGAGCGGTGTTCAATAAGAGTCAGGCGCGCGGTGATCAATGAGAGACAGGTGAGCGGTGTTCAATGAGAGACATGTGAGCGGTGTTCAATGAGAGACAGGTGAGCGGTGTTCAATGAGAGACAGGTGAGCGGTGTTCAATGAGAGACAGGTGAGCAGTGTTCAACCAGAGACAGGTGCGCGGGGCTCAATGAGAGACAGGTGAGCGGTGTTCAATGAGAGACAGGTGAGCGGTGTTCAATGAGAGACAGGTGAGCGGTGTTCAATGAGAGACAGGTTAGCGGTGCTCAATGAGAGACAGGTTCGCGGGGCTCAATGAGAGACAGGTGAGCGGTGTTCAATGAGAGACAGGCGAGCGTTGATCATTGGGAGACAAGTTAGCGGGGTTCTATGAGAGACAGGGGAGCGGTGTTCAATGAGAGACAGGTGAGCGGGACTCAATGAGAGACAGGTGAGCGGTGTTCAATGAGAGACAGGTGCGCGGTGATCATTGAGAGACAGGTGAGCAGAGGTCAATGAGAGACAGGTGAGCGGGACTCAATGAGAGACAGGTGAGCGGTGTTCAATGAGAGACAGGTAAGCGGTGATCATTGAGAGACAGGTGAGCGGTGTTCAATGAGAGACTTGTGAGCGGTGTTCAATGAGAGACAGGTGAGCGGTGTTCAATGAGAGACAGGTGAGTGGGGTTCAATGAGAGACAGGTGAGCGGTGTTCTTTCAGCGACAGGTGAGCGGTGTTCAATGAGAGACAGGTGAGCGGTGTGCTATCAGTGACATGTGAGCGGTGTTCAATGAGAGACAGGTGAGCCGTGTTCAATGAGAGACAGGTGAGCGGTGATCCTTGAGAGATAGGTAAGCAGATTTCTATGAGAGACAGGCGAGCGGTGTTCAATGGAAGACAGGTGAGCGGTGTCCAATGAGAGGCAGGTGCGCGGTGATCATTGAGAGACAGGTGAGCAGTGGTCAATGAGAGACAGGGGAGCGGGACTCAATGAGAGACAGGTGAGCGGTGTTCAATGAGAGACAGGTGCGCGGTGATCATTGAGAGACAGGTGAGCAGTGGTCAATGAGAGACAGGTGAGCGGGACTCAATGAGAGACAGGTGAGCGGTGTTCAATGAGAGACAGGTAAGCGGTGATCATTGAGAGACAGGTGAGCGGTGTTCAATGAGAGACTTGTGAGCGGTGTTCAATGAGAGACAGGTGAGCGGTGTTCAATGAGAGACAGGTGAGTGGGGTTCAATGAGAGACAGGTGAGCGGTGTTCTTTCAGCGACAGGTGAGCGGTGTTCAATGAGAGACAGGTGAGCGGTGTGCTATCAGTGACACGTGAGCGGTGTTCAATGAGAGACAGGTGAGCCGTGTTCAATGAGAGACAGGTGAGCGGTGATCATTGAGAGATAGGTAAGCGGATTTCTATGAGAGACAGGCGAGCGGTGTTCAATGAGAGACTGGTGAGCGGTGTTCAATGAGAGACAGGTGAGCGGTGTTCAATGGAAGACCGGTGAGCGGTGATCATTGAGAGATAGGTGAGCGGTGATCATTGAGAGATAGGTAAGCGGATTTCTATGAGAGACAGGCGAGCGGTGTTCAATGGAAGACAGGTGAGCGGTGTTCAATGAGAGACAGGTGCGCGGTGATCATTGAGAGATAGGTAAGCGGATTTCTATGAGAGACAGGCGAGCGGTGTTCAATGGAAGACAGGTGAGCGGTGTTCAATGAGAGACAGGTGAGCGGTGATCAATGAGAGACAGGTGAGCGGTGATCAATGAGAGACAGGTGAGCGGTGATCATTGAGAGATAGGTAAGCGGATTTCTATGAGAGACAGGCGAGCGGTGTTCAATGGAAGACAGGTGAGCGGTGTTCTATGAGAGAGAGTTGAGCGGTGTTCAATGAGAGACAGGTGAGCGGTGTTCAATGAGAGACAGGTGAGCGGTGTTTAATGGAAGACCGGTGAGCGGTGATCAATGAGAGACAGGTGAGCGGTGATCATTGAGAGATAGGTAAGCGGATTTCTATGAGAGACAGGCGAGCGGTGTTCAATGAGAGACTGGTGAGCGGTGTTCAATGAGAGACAGGTGAGCGGTGTTCAATGGAAGACCGGTGAGCGGTGATCATTGAGAGATAGGTGAGCGGTGATCATTGAGAGATAGGTAAGCGGATTTCTATGAGAGACAGGCGAGCGGTGTTCAATGGAAGACAGGTGAGCGGTGTTCAATGAGAGACAGGTGAGCGGTGTTCAATGAGAGACAGGTGCGCGGGGCTCAATGAGAGACAGGTGAGCGGTGTTCAATGAGAGACTGGTGAGCGGTGTTCAATGAGAGACAGGTGAGCGGTGTTTAATGGAAGACCGGTGAGCGGTGATCAATGAGAGACAGGTGAGCGGTGTTCAATGAGAGACAGGTGAGCGGTGATCAATGAGAGACAGGTGAGCGGTGTTCAATGAGAGACAGGTGAGCGGTGTTCAATGAGAGACAGGTGAGCGGTGTTCAATGAGAGACTGGTGAGCGGTGTTCAATGAGAGACAGGTGAGCGGTGATCAATGAGAGACAGGTGAGCGGTGTTCAATGAGAGACAGGTGAGCGGTGTTCAATGAGAGACAGGTGAGCGGTGTTCAATGAGAGACTGGTGAGCGGTGTTCAATGAGAGACAGGTGAGCGGTGTTTAATGGAAGACCGGTGAGCGGTGATCAATGAGAGACAGGTGAGCGGTGTTCAATGAGAGACAGGTGAGCGGTGATCAATGAGAGACAGGTGAGCGGTGTTCAATGAGAGACAGGTGAGCGGTGTTCAATGAGAGACAGGTGAGCGGTGTTCAATGAGAGAAAGGTGAGCGGTGTTCAATGAGAGACAGGTGCGCGGGGCTCAATGAGAGACAGGTGAGCGGTGTTCAATGAGAGACTGGTGAGCGGTGTTCAATGAGAGACAGGTGAGCGGTGTTTAATGGAAGACCGGTGAGCGGTGATCAATGAGAGACAGGTGAGCGGTGTTCAATGAGAGACAGGTGAGCGGTGATCAATGAGAGACAGGTGAGCGGTGTTCAATGAGAGACAGGTGAGCGGTGTTCAATGAGAGACAGGTGAGCGGTGTTCAATGAGAGACAGGTGAGCGGTGATCAATGAGAGACAGGTGAGCGGTGTTCAATGAGAGACAGGTGAGCGGTGTTCAATGAGAGACAGGTGAGCGGTGTTCAATGAGAGACAGGTGAGCGGTGTTCAATGAGAGACAGGTGAGCGGTGTCCAATGAGAGACAGGTGAGCGGTGTTCAATGAGAGACAGGTGAGCGGTGTTTAATGGAAGACCGGTGAGCGGTGTTCAATGAGAGACAGGTGAGCGGTGTTCAATGAGAGACAGGTGAGCGGTGATCAATGAGAGACAGGTGAGCGGTGATCAATGAGAGACAGGTGAGCGGTGTTCAATGAGAGACAGGTGAGCGGTGTTTAATGGAAGACCGGTGAGCGGTGTTCAATGAGAGACAGGTGAGCGGTGTTCAATGAGAGACAGGTGAGCGGTGATCAATGAGAGACAGGTGAGCGGTGTTCAATGAGAGACAGGTGAGCGGTGTTTAATGGAAGACCGGTGAGCGGTGTTCAATGAGAGACAGGTGAGCGGTGTTCAATGAGAGACAGGTGAGCGGTGATCAATGAGAGACAGGTGAGCGGTGTTCAATGAGAGACAGGTGAGCGGTGTTCAATGAGAGACAGGTGAGCGGTGATCAATGAGAGACAGGTGAGCGGTGATCAATGAGAGACAGGTGAGCGGTGTTCAATGAGAGACAGGTGAGCGGTGTTTAATGGAAGACCGGTGAGCGGTGTTCAATGAGAGACAGGTGAGCGGTGTTCAATGAGAGACAGGTGAGCGGTGATCAATGAGAGACAGGTGAGCGGTGTTCAATGAGAGACAGGTGAGCGGTGTTCAATGAGAGACAGGTGAGCGGTGTTCAATGAGAGACTGGTGAGCGGTGTTCAATGAGAGACAGGTGCGCGGGGCTCAATGAGAGACAGGTGAGCGGTGTTCAATGAGAGACTGGTGAGCGGTGATCAATGAGAGACAGGTGAGCGGTGTTCAATGAGAGACAGGTGAGCGGTGATCAATGAGAGACAGGTGAGCGGTGTTCAATGAGAGACAGGTGAGGGGTGTTCAATGAGAGACAGGTGAGCGGTGATCAATGAGAGACAGGTGAGCGGTGTTCAATGAGAGACAGGTGAGCGGTGATCAATGAGAGACAGGTGAGCGGTGATCAATGAGAGACAGGTGAGCGGTGTTCAATGAGAGACAGGTGAGCGGTGATCAATGAGAGACAGGTGAGCGGTGATCAATGAGAGACAGGTGAGCGGTGTTCAATGAGAGACAGGTGAGCGGTGATCAATGAGAGACAGGTGAGCGGTGTTCAATGAGAGACAGGTGAGCGGTGATCAATGAGAGACAGGTGAGCGGTGTTCTATGAGAGACAGGTGAGCGGTGTCCAATGAGAGACAGGTGAGCGGTGTTCTATGAGAGACAGGTGAGCGGTGATCAATGAGAGACAGGTGAGCGGTGTTCAATGAGAGACAGGTGAGCGGTGATCAATGAGAGACAGGTGAGCGGTGTTCAATGAGAGACAGGTGAGCGGTGTCCAATGAGAGACAGGTGAGCGGTGTTCTATGAGAGACAGGTGAGCGGTGTTCAATGAGAGACAGGTGAGCGGTGTTCAATGAGAGACAGGTGAGCGGTGATCAATGAGAGACAGGTGAGCGGTGTTCAATGAGAGACAGGTGAGCGGTGTTCAATGGAAGACCGGTGAGCGGTGTTCAATGAGAGATAGGTAAGCGGATTTCTATGAGAGACAGGTGAGCGGTGTTCAATGAAAGACAGGTGAGCGGTGTTCAATGAGAGACAGGTGAGCGGTGTTTAATGGAAGACAGGTGAGCGGTGTTCAATGAGAGACAGGTGAGCGGTGATCAATGAGAGACAGGTGAGCGGTGTTCAATGAGAGACAGGTGAGCGGTGATCAATGAGAGACAGGTGAGCGGTGATCAATGAGAGACAGGTGAGCGGTGTTCAATGAGAGACAGGTGAGCGGTGTTCAATGAGAGACAGGTGAGCGGTGATCAATGAGAGACTGGTGAGCGGTGTTCAATGAGAGACAGGTGAGCGGTGTTCAATGGAAGACCGGTGAGCGGTGTTCAATGAGAGATAGGTAAGCGGATTTCTATGAGAGACAGGTGAGCGGTGTTCAATGAAAGACAGGTGAGCGGTGTTCAATGAGAGACAGGTGAGCGGTGTTCAATGGAAGACCGGTGAGCGGTGATCAATGAGAGACAGGTGAGCGGTGTTCAATGGAAGACCGGTGAGCGGTGTTCAATGAGAGATAGGTAAGCGGATTTCTATGAGAGACAGGTGAGCGGTGTTCAATGAGAGACAGGTGCGCGGGGCTCAATGAGAGACAGGTGAGCGGTGTTCAATGAGAGACAGGTGAGCGGTGATCAATGAGAGACATGTGAGCGGTGATCATTGAGAGATAGGTAAGCGGATTTCTATGAGAGACAGGCGAGCGGTGTTCAATGAGAGACTGGTGAGCGGTGTTCAATGAGAGACAGGTGAGCGGTGTTCAATGGAAGACCGGTGAGCGGTGATCATTGAGAGATAGGTAAGCGGATTTCTATGAGAGACAGGCGAGCGGTGTTCAATGAGAGACTGGTGAGCGGTGTTCAATGAGAGACAGGTGAGCGGTGTTCAATGGAAGACCGGTGAGCGGTGATCATTGAGAGATAGGTGAGCGGTGATCATTGAGAGATAGGTAAGCGGATTTCTATGAGAGACAGGCGAGCGGTGTTCAATGGAAGACAGGTGAGCGGTGTTCAATGAGAGACAGGTGAGTGGTGTTCAATGAGAGACAGGTGCGCGGGGCTCAATGAGAGACAGGTGAGCGGTGTTCAATGGAAGACAGGTGAGCGGTGTTCAATGAGAGACAGGTGAGCGGTGTTCTATCAAAGACAGGTGCGCGGGGCTCAATGAGAGACAGGTCAGCGGTGTTCAATGAGAAACAGGTGAGCGGTGTTCAATGAGATACAGGTGAGCGGTGTTCTATCAGAGACAGGTGAGCGGTGTTCTATCAGAGACATGTGAGCGGTGTTCAATGAGAGACAGGTGAGCGGTGTTCAATGGAAGACAGGTGAGCGGTGTTCAATGAGAGACAGGTGAGCGGTGTTCTATCAGAGACAGGTGAGCGGTGTTCTATCAGAGACAGGTGAGTGGTGTTCAATGAGAGACAGGTGAGCGGTGTTCAATGGAAGACAGGTGAGCGGTGTTCAGTGAGAGACAGGTGAGCGGTGTTCTATCAAAGACAGGTGCGCGGTGTTCAATGAGAGACAGGTCAGCGGTGTTCAATGAGAAACAGGTGAGCGGTGTTCAATGAGAGACAGGTGAGCGGTGTTCTATCAGAGACAGGTGAGCGGTGTTCTATCAGAGACATGTGAACGGTGTTCAATGAGAGACAGGTGAGCGGTGTTCTATCAGAGACAGGTGCGCCGTGTTGTATCAGAGACAGGTGAGCGGTGTTCAATGAGAGACAGGTGAGCGGTGTTCTATCAGAGACAGGTGAGCGGCGTTCAATGAGAGACAGGTGAGCGAGGCTCAATGAGAGACAGGTGAGCGGTGTCCAATGAGAGACAGGTGAGCGGTGTTCAATGAGAGACAGGTGAGCGGTGCTCAATGAAAGACAGATGAGCGCTGTCCAATGAGAGACAGGTGAGCGGTGTTCAATGAGAGACAGGTGAGCGGTGTCCAATGAGAGACAGGTGAGCGGTGTTCAATGAGAGACAGGTGAGCGGTGTTCAATGAGAGACAGGTGAGCGGTGTTCTATGAGAGACAGGTGAGCGGTGTCCAATGAGAGACAAGTGAGCGGTGTCCAATGAGAGACAGGTGAGCAAAGTTCAAAGAGACAGGTGAGCGGTGTTCAATGAGAGACAGGTAAGCGGTGTCCAATGAGAGACAGGTGAGCGGTGTCCAATGAGAGACAGGTGAGCGTTGTTCAATGAGAGACAGGTGAGCGTTGTTCAATGAGAGATAGGTGAGCGGGGTTCAATGAGAGACAGGTGAGCAGTGTTCAACCAGAGACAGGTGAGCGAGGCTCAATGAGAGACAGTTGAGCGGTGTTCAATGAGAGACAGGTGAGCGGTGTTCAATGAGAGACAGGTGAGCGGTGTCCAATGAGAGACAGGTGCGCGGGGCTCAATGAGAGACAGGTGAGCGTTGTTCAATGAGAGATAGGTGAGCGGGGTTCAATGAGAGACAGGTGAGCAGTGTTCAACCAGAGACAGGTGAGCGAGGCTCAATGAGAGACAGTTGAGCGGTGTTCAATGAGAGACAGTTGAGCGGTGTTCAATGAGAGACAGGTGAGCGGGGCTCAATGAGAGACAGTTGGTAGGTCCTCTGTTTGAAGCAGATAGGTGTCGAAGTGGGGCGGATGAGAAATGCTTTGCTGACACGCACTTCATTATTCTATTAATATTTATTGCTCCACAGGATTTGCTTCAACCTGAACTCTTAAACACCAATTAGATTCTAACAGCAATGAAAACCTTGTCTACCTGTAATCTACAAATGAGTACATCTCTTAAAGCTTCCAGAAGGGGTAGGTTGTGTGAGTAACAGGAGGGGGTATGTTGGAACAGCCGTAGAACAAGAAGCTGAACAAAACGTGGAGATGTATTGTACCGCCAAATGGTCTACTCACTCGGCTCGCCTCATGCTATGGCTTCGTAGATCTATCAGTGCTAACAGAGTACCGACATGGTCCAGTATTAAGTGCCCTCCCTAATTCCATGTGAAGGCAAGTCAAGGCCAAGTGGAACATCATTTATTTAAACTTAATAAAGTGCGAACAACAACATCACTTTGTTTGGGTTACACAAAAGAGACTTATGCGAAGATAATTTGAAGATTCAAAAGAAGAAAACAAAATAAACACGTGCATCTCCTTGGAGAGAGATATGAGTTGTTGTTGACGGTGGGGGGTGGTGGGGTCATCAGGGTCGTGGTACCCCCTCCCATCTAGGCCCCCGTGACACGTGATGTCGGTGGCAGGGAGGCGACCTCCCCAATCAGTGAATCATAACAGCAATAGTGTATCCCTCAGCCGGCTCCAGGTGGCGCCACCATTGCACCACATCGAACAACTCGCAGAGCTGACTCTCATCCTGCCAGCTCACCACACCGCATACACGTAGAGCTGCACATGCGCTTAGACAGCGGGTCAGTCGGGTGACATCCTGTCTGACCTGGAGCCTGTGGGCCGTGATCCTCTGGTCGCCACTCTCGATGGAGAATGTTCTCTTGTAGTAGAGCCTGCGATCGTGCCCTGCGACATAAACGTCATAGACACAAACACAACCGGAGGTAAACTTTAAGGAATATATACCAACTAATTTCATTTTATACGTTTGACGCTAATCTTTCACGCCTAAACAGTGACCTTGTGGATGACCTTGACGCATGACATCCGGATACCGCTCATCGTTCATTAATAGACCAATACTTATACCACAAACCTGTTAGATTGTCATATGTTACTGGTCATATTCTGTTCGGTTTCAGCCGAGTATTATTATTCAATTCTTACCTTCATAAAACTGGAAAAGTTCATCCACGAACTCGTCATCCTTCAGCACTGGCCAAAAGTACACTTCGTCCAAGGCAAATTCTCCCCTTGCGTTCAGGTTGTCAATTGCATTGTTCGGTGCGCCTATGTACATGTCATCAAGGGTTGTGCTAGTTCTAAGGTTACCATGCCCCCCCGGATCGGTGGCCACGGCAACGCCATCGATGAAGAGCGTCAGCCCGGCGGAAACCTCCCACGTGAACAGCACGTGGTACCATTGGCCAATCAGGAAATCGCTTGTGGATGAAGTAGAAAACCATTGCGTTTGGGTTTTCACATACACTTCAAGTTTACCGTATTTCAGCAGCACAGCCACTCCAAAGGAGGCGGACGTTTGTCCGCCGTTACTTATGATATATGTTTCGCTGCTCAGTGCGTCTGGCCTGACCCACAAGGCCCAGGTCATACCATGGTCACAAAGGTCAACCTTCCAGAAACACGAGCTCCTCTCTGAGCCCAATTTAATGACGTCATTTCCGTCTAACACGACAGCCAATCCCGTGATGCCTTGCGTCAGATCGACACTTCCCCTCACGACCTCCCCCTCGGTGGTTCCGTCCACGTGACTTCCGTTCCTCACGGCCGACAGCGAGAGGTATACTGAAGCTGAAAAACGACATGAGGGTACAATAATCAATTCCACGAGAAACAAGAGTCTTTGAGCTGTGACGTGTCCACGATAACTGGGTAAACAACAGAGGCTGGGAGGTGCACTTGACAACTGGGTAAACAACAGAGGCTGGAAGGTTCACAGGATAACTGGGTAAACAACAGAGGCTCGGAGGCGCACAAGATAACTGGGTAAACAACAGAGGCTGTGATGTTCACAAGATAATTGGGTAAACAACAGAGGCTGGGAGGCGCACAAAATAACTGGGTAAACAACAGAAGCAGGGAGGTGCACAAGTTAACTGGGTGGACCACAAAAGCTGGGAGGCCCAGAAGGTAACTTGGTAGACAACAGAGACTGGGAGGCGCACAAGATAACTGGGTAGACAACAGAAGCAGGGAGGCGCACAAGATAACTTGGTAGACAACAGAAGCTGGGAAGCGCACAAGGTAACTGGGTAGACAACAGAAGCTGGGAGGCGCACAAAATAACTGGGTAGACAACAGAAGCTGGGAGGCGCACAAGATAACTTGGTAGACAACAGAAGCTGGGAAGCGCACAAGGTAACTGGGTAGACAACAGAAGCTGGGAGGCGCACAAAATAACTGGGTAGACAACAGAAGCTGGGAGGCGCACATGATAACTTGGTAGACAACAGAAGCTGGGAGACGCACACGGTAACTTGGTAGACCACAGAGGCTGGGAGACGCACAAGATAACTGGGTAGACAACAGAAGCTGGGAGGCGCACACGGTAACTTGGTAGACAACAGAGGCTGGGAGGCGCACAAGGTAACTGGGTAGACAACAGAAGCTGGGAGGCGCACACGGTAACTTGGTAGACAACAGAAGCTGGGAGACGCACAAGATAACTGGGTAGACAACAGAAGCTGGGAGGCGCACACGGTAACTTGGTAGACAACAGAAGCTGGGAGACGCACAAGATAACTGGGTAGACAACAGAAGCTGGGAGGCGCACACGGTAACTTGGTAGACAACAGAGGCTGGGAGGCGCACAAGGTAACTGGGCAGACAACAGAAGCTGGGAGCTTGAAATGGAACAATCCTATTTCTGCAGAATTCCCCCCGCCTCTCCCCTCCGGCCCGTCCCCAATACCCACCAAGAAAGAATGAGAGGGACAATATGGTGCGTTCCTAACTTAGCTTAGACTTCCCCGACAACAACCAAAGCGAAACAAACGTTTTTGTTTTTACATTGACGACTTAAATAAGTCGAATTCAAGTCAAACTGTTGCACCTAAACTGAATTTAATTGGCCCAAAACTTCGGTTGTTATCCCAGGCGCTGCTGATTTATTGCATGGAGAATGTGGCTGTTGAAAGCCCAGTGACGTCATCACTTGTGTCTTACCATTGCATGGAGAATGTGGCTGTTGAAAGCCCAGTGACGTCATCACTTGTGCCTTACCATTGAATGGAGACCGTGGCTGTTGAGAGCCCCGTGACGTCATCACTTGAAAAAGCATCCACAAGACATGGATCCGCGTCTTCGGGAGGCTGGTCATGGTTAATTGCGCCAGGTGAGGGGGTCAGTGTCGATCTTGGCCTAAGGTCCACGTCAGTCTGTGGGAGTCCAATGGACCAGTCCACTACGCTATAAGAGACCGTCCTGTCTGTTTCGCGGGGAACGCACTGTTTGCTGCTGGGTTTCATCCCGCGGCAGACGACCGTCTGGTCGGGGACGCCGTGGTGTGGCGGGAAGGCTAAAACTCACACACGTGCGTGACAACAGGCTGCATCTCGCAAATCACGACGTTGAAAAGATAGATAAATTATTAATCTGTTGATGGCATCGGAAGGCAACTGGAAGTGGTTGCACCAAGACAACTCTGACAAAGCCACATATTTTTGTGATCTGACCCTAGGCTTCATGTAGCTGGGAAGGGTTATAGATGGTGCTCCATTATTCACCAGGGCGAGTCTGGTGCGACTGTCAAAAACTCGCGAATTCACAGCGCACACAATACACTCAATGTATGTATGTCCAGTAGGAATACGCAACTGGAAAGCCAATGCGACAAATCCGCATATATCATTATGCAGTACCCAGGTTGACTTTATTTGCTTAGTTAAGGTAGTCTGCTACTTTTGAAAACTGCCCGCAAAAAAATGTGAATTTTTCAGTACATACATCTCTTTATACGCTTTCCAGGCTACCTTTTCCAAAAAGTAAGGTAAAAGCGCATTACCATGGAGGCCTGGCTGGATTTTCGGATATTTTCACTTGTTTTTGACTATATGAAAAAAACCAGAAGGTAAAACATCCTGATTTTTGTGTAAGGAATACTTTGCTATATGCTTACACGACTAATACAATAATATTGACAGGTTGGTAATTTTGCAATGTGAGCTTGAACTGTCCCACCCGAACTCCCTATGGGAGGTCAGCATTGTCACTTACGGCATTTCGGGGATCAAAAAAAAAGCTCCTGATATTTTTATGTTATATATATTTATTATAGATAGAAAAAATATTCGTAAGGTCGAGAAACGGTCACAAATAAATAGTTCTCTCTAGGTGGCGCCACGGTGATCCCGCGTACTACCTTAACATTAACTGTTTTATTTAGTTTCATATATATGGATTTCGCCCTCTCGCTATCGCGTTCTCCCGATCCGTTCTCGCGATCTTGACCTCTCGTTCTTGCGATCTCGCTCTCTCGTTTTCGCTTTCCAACGGTGGACTATGGCTTTGGGTGCCGGGCTATGGCTCCGAGCGCGGGCTATGGCTCCGAGCGCCGGGCTATGGCTCCGAGCGCGGGCTATGGCTCCGAGCGCCGGGCTATGGCTCCGAGCGCGGGCTATGACTCCGAGCGCCGGGCTATGGCTCCGAGCGCGGGCTATGGCTCCGAGCGCCGGGCTATGGCTCCGAGCGCGGGCTATGGCTCCGAGCGCGGGCTATGGCTCCGAGCGCGGGCTTTGGCTCCGAGCGCGGGCTATGGCTCCGAGCGCCGGCTATGGCTCCGAGCGCCGGGCTATGGCTCCGAGCGCGGGCTATGGCTCCGAGCGCGGGCTATGGATACGTGCGCTGGGCTAAAATGGATAACGCGAAGGCGAGATTGCGAGGACGAGATCGCAAAAATGCTATGGCGAGATCGCGAGATTGAGAGATCGCGAAAAGGCAAGAGAGCGAGGGTGAGAATGCGCGCGCTCGCGATCTCGCCCTAGTGTTCTCGCGATCTAGCATGTTCACCCTCACGTGCGCATTCTCGTGTTCTCGCCCATTTTTGTCTCAGGCAAAAAAGCGAGGTAGCGAGTGGCGCAAATAAATATGCCAGCATAAGCCACGTGTTGGGTTTCCTATGAACGCAAAGCCGCCGAAGCTATATATAAACGGACAGTGTACCATAGCGCTGTCAAAGATGACGTCATCACAGTGCTAGTGTTGCGCAGGTCCCGCCATACAGCTCCTATACCAACCTGCAGCGGAGCGAGGGTGCTGCGGAAGAGCCTACTGAACTAGCTTTAGTTATCATACGGCTATATAGAGTCAGCGCTAGCTCAGATAGGTGACACGCGCACGTAATATTGATGAATACCGTCAACCCGAACTTATTTTAGCCCAACCCCAAAGCCAAAACACTAGACCTCACCAATATATAGAGAAATCTTTATTTGTACTGTTCGGGCCACGAACCTGTTGGTAGACAATAACATTGCCGCGCTTGCAATTAACACGATGCTTGTGTAATGCAGACACACAGACAGACACACACAGACACACCCACAACCCACGGACACATGTATACCTTCACCTTCACATTCAAGTAGCAGATAGGGTATTTGGCCCCCAGTAACATACAATCATCTTTGAATGTTTTTGTTTAATACGTTTATTGCTATTGCCGCACTGCAATAAAACATAGTATAACACGTAATCTAAAGAGCAATTTGGGCTAAAAGACGCATAGCTGATCTAACGGGGTTAGGGTAATTAGGATGAAGGTTATCGGTATTTTGACATTTGTCCTACCCTTATTACGAAATATAATATCGTATCTGATTAAATAATATTTTCAACAACACAAATCGTGAAGAAAAAAACAAAAACTTGCTTTGAGGTGTAGTCGCATTGCACAAAACTGACCTATATATTGAAATGGTTAACCTGAAGATAAGATGTTACTGTCGTAAGACAGTTGGGAAAGGGACGACATATAATGTCTGACCTGATGACACTAGGTCGTTGTTCAAGAAATTTATTTCGACATGTTGACTAATACATTCAATTATCAGCCGGACAGTTTGATTCCTTTATTTAAATCGTAGCTAGGGGAGAGACAACATCCGCACTCATTTAACCAGAAACCGGATAGTCCGGTAGTGGCCGGGCACCTTCCAAGGGGCTTCTACATAATTTGGTGGCTCTACCGTGCCGTCAGTCGAAACAACATGAGTAAATGGAACGTCGGGAGAACAAGGGTGTCACAACAGTTAAAACATAATCTTACTTTTCGTACCAGCATAAAATCTTCAAGAACAACAATAGCTTACTAATATTATCATTTAAAAAGACACATTTGTTGCGATTACTAGATACTTTATTGGTAACTTCAGGCACCAGACCCATCGTCCAAATCCAGAACACAATAAATGACATGCAAACGACTTGAACAAGCCTTGTTCATTAGTGAGAACTGGGGTAAACCTTGCGATTACTATATTTACTATAGTAATAAGTGCCAAGGCAGTACAATAATAGCACACGTATAAGGGATATAATAAATAACTAATAAATAAAATAAAATAAGTGAATAAATAATAATAATAATAAATAAATAAATAATAAATAACTAATAAATAAAATAAAATAACTGATATATATAAAAACAAGAAAATCACAAGGTGCAGTTTTGTTGTGACGCCAGACCCATGTTCTTTTGGAATAATGTATGTTTTTACAAAGTCAGTTGATGTATGCGCGTCATACGACCTACGATATCACATGAACGGCCCGGGCAAAGTGTCACCATGCACACGGGAAAAAGATTACATTAAGTCGCAATTAACAACCACGAATAAACTGCCGCCAACGCTCAAGCACTGTGTCAGTCATTTAAAAACCATGCCACCTTGGTGTGTAACGACTGGCCATCTTCGCTAAAAACCGCGATATTACTTGAGAATAGGTGTTTCGCAACTGACCAGAGATACCATACTTACTGCGCCACTCCATAAAGAAAGGAGCTATTTTATGGTGGAATGTGGGTACCCGCCGCTTTGCTATTGAATACTATCCGGGAATTCCGCATCACAGTGACCTTGACCTTTGGAACGTTTGACTTTCGACAGGTGCCCAGGATACCGGCAGTGCAGTTCGAATCAAGGCAGCACATGTACGCCACCAGGTGCCGTAGCTGGCGCCGGAAGTTGGCCGAGATGACGACGTACAGATAGAAATTGACGCCGTGATTAAACAAGCGCAGGATGAGGGCGGCGAAGATGACTATGAGGAGGCTGTCGGGGCGTGACCGGGCTAGGTCAAGGGGGTCCGGGGGGTGCAGGTAGATCACGAGATCCACGATACTCGCCGGGAAGGTGAAGATGGCGTAGGTGAAGGACACGGAGAGGACGACCTTGATGGTGTGTCTCCGCGTCGAGCCCCGGACGTCATTCCGGCTGTAGGTCGGCTTGTAGCCCGTTGGCGGTCTCCAGAATCAGGATGACGGTGTCGGTGATGGCCAAGACGGAGAGATAGACGGCGCTGCTGAACTGGCACCAGCCGACCATCACCATGGTCAGCAGCGCCAGCAGATTACCCACAGTGCCCAGCGCCGCCACTAGGGGCAGCACGTATAGGAGCAGGGTGCGCATGAATGAATCCCGACCGAGAAGCCTCAGGAACAGCCCGAAGCTGTCACGTGCATGCAGGATTGACGTAACGTGAGTCGCCGTGGGAAGCGAGTCGTTTCGGGAGTACAGGAGGATGGCCTCCTCTACACAAGGCGTCCACGGTAGTGTCAGGATTACCCCATCCGGCTTCCCCTCTGTACCGAACTCGGTAGTATGATAAGCCATCTCAGGCAGACTTCCCATAGCGGTCGTCATGTTTTCCGTGAAATCCATGATCCCGACAGAAGATGCCCAAGTCGTGGACAATGTGAACAACATTGTTGTAAAATAGCCTCAGTTGGCACAGCGCCGTTGTTCGCACAATGTGATCGGTCTAAGATGTCTGACTCTATCACCCCAGGCGCATGCGTCACACACATGGCAAGGAGAGTCCCTCAATTCGCGTCGCCCAGGTGTCGCCACTGAGGCTTGGTTGCGGGGTTTTCAGATGATTGTTGACATACGGAGATCATAATAATTACCGTCTTCGCGTCTCGTCATAATAATTACCGTCTTCGCGTCTCGTCATAATAATTACCGTCTTCGCGTCTCGTCATATGCAACCGCTTACTGGATACCGGAAGCTGCACGCTCGGAAGTGTTTCCTGCGCGTTAATCGACGCGGCCAAAACCAGAGCACATAACGAGCACATGACGATACAACGCACGGACCGCAACATTACCCTATATACACAGCGAAAGAATAACAGGCGGGGCGCATGCACACTGCATCCATCCTTTGGCCATGTAAACACCCACACGGCATCCATCGCATTGCCATGTAAACACCCACACTGCATCCATCCCATTGCCATGTAAACACCCACACTGCACCCATCCCATTGCCATGTAAACACTTACACTGCATTCATCCCATTGCCATGTAAACACCGACACTGCATCCATCCCATTGCCATGTAAACACCCACACTGCACCCATCCCATTGCCATGTAAACACCGACACTGCATCCATCCCATTGCCATGTAAACACCCACACTGTATCTATCTCATTGCCATGTAAACACCCACACTGCATCCATCCCATTGCCATGTAAACACTTACACTGCATCCATCCCATTGCCATGTAAGCACCGACACTGCATCCATCCCATTGCCATGTAAACACCCACACTGCACCCATCCCATTGCCATGTAAACACCCACACTGCATCCATCCCATTGCCATGTAAACACTTACACTGCATCCATCTCATTGCCATGTAAACACCAACACTGCATCCATCCCCTTGCCATGTAAACACCCACACTGCATCCATCCCATTGCCATGTAAACACTTACACTGCATCCATCCCATTGCCATGTAAACACCGACACTGCATCCATTCCATTGCCATGTAAATACCCACACTGCATCTATCCCATTGCCATGTAAACACCCACACTGCATCCATCCCATTGCCATATAAACACTTACACTGCATCCATCCCATTGCCATGTAAACACCCACACTGCATCCATCCCATTGCCATGTAAACACCCATACTGCACCCATCCCATTGCCATGTAAACACCGACACTGCATCCATCCCATTGCCATGTAAACACCCACACTGTATCTATCTCATTGCCATGTAAACACCCACACTGCATCCATCCCATTGCCATGTAAACAATTACACTGCATCCATCCCATTGTCATGTAAACACCGACACTGCATCCATCCCATTGCCATGTAAACACCCACACTGCACCATCCCATTGCCATGTAAACACCGACACTGCATCCATCCCATTGCCATGTAAACACCCACACTGCATCCATCCCATTGCCATGTAAACACCGACACTGCATCCATCCCATTGCCATGTAAACACCCACACTGCACCCATCCCATTACCATGTAAACACCGACACTGCATCCATCCCATTGCCATGTAAACACCCACACTGCATCCATCTAATCGCCATGTAAACACAGACAATACACCCAGCCCATTGCCATGTAAACACCCACACTGCATCCATCCCATTGCCATGTAAACACCGACCCTGCATCCATCCCATTGCCATGTAAACACCCACACTGCACCCATCCCATTGCCATGTAAACACCGACACTGCATCCATCCCATTGCCATGTAAACACCGACACTGCATCCATCCCATTGCCATGTAAACACCGACACTGCATCCATCCCATTGCCATGTTAACACCCACACTGCACCCATCCCATTGCCATGTAAACACCGACACTGCATCCATCCCATTGCCATGTAAACACCCACACTGAATCCATCTAATCGCCATGTAAACACAGACAATACACCCAGCCCATTGCCATGTAAACACCCACACTGCATCCACCCCATTGCCATGTAAACACCCAACACTGCATCCATCCCATTGCCATGTAAACACCCACACTGCATCCACCAATCGCTATGTAAACACAGACAATACATCCACCCCATTGCCATGTAAACACCCATACTGCATCCACCCCATTGCCATGTAAACACCCAACACTGCATCCATCCCATTGCCATGTAAACACTCACACTGCATCTATCCCATTGCCATCTAAACACCCACACTGAATCCATCCCATTGCCATGTAAACACTCACACTGCATCTATCTCATTGCCATGTGAACACCAACACTGCATCCATCCCATTGCCATGTAAACACCCACACTGCATCAATACCATTGCCATGTAAACACCCACACTGCATCCATCCCATTGCCATGTAAACACCCACACTGCATCCATCTAATCGCCATGTAAACACAGACAATACATCCACCCCATTGCCATGTAAACACCCACACTGCATCCACCCCATTGCCATGTAAACACCCAACACTGCATCTATCCCATTGCCATGTATACACTCGCACTGCATCCATCTCATTGCCATGCAAACGTATTGACCCAATTAATTATTTCCGGTGATAGTTACAACACGGAACAACGAACTGAATAAGCGCAAAAATCGGGGCTTCCGTCTCTAAACACCGAATTATACAGAGACCTGCAGACTTATCACAGTAATGTACCGGGCTATACGATCGAGGCATCTTGTCCTCAGCGGGATATGCCCCCCCCCCCCCACCGCCCGATACACTCACCGTGCTCCGTGTCATTCGGTGTTTGTAGGCGAAAGATCCGGTTTCCGCGCTTTGTTAGGTTGTTCCGTGTTGTAGCTATAACCGGACAAAATAAATTGGACCAAGACGTAATTGCTATTTCGTCGACGGAATTGCAATTTCTTCGAAGAAATCAACTTTCGCCGACGAAATGAAGGGGGTAACACGAAAATACGTGCAGTCATGGCAATGTATATGGAGGTTAATTATTTAAACACTGTCGATATCACGATATGAACTGGAATATAAGTGGTCCGCAATGTTAATAAAACTTCAGTCTCAGAAGGCCACATGGAGAGAAATTGTGGCTTTCTGCTCCGAAGATCAAGAGAAACAAGGGGTTATTTGGCACATATGTGTATACTTAGCTATATGTAGTGCCCCCCACCCCCGGGCGCGAGGCCCGATCTCTCTGTGTGTACGATAGTACCGGGGGCATTTTGAGGGTACGATGTGCGCAGCAGGTCAACTACTTCGCGAAATCCTCCTTCCGGTCAGTTGAATTTCCTCCCGGACAACTCCCCACGACCCCCCACCAAGATTTATGAGCACCCCAACAAGAGCGTTCTCTGAAACATAAACAAAGGATACCATTCCGGGGGGGGGAGGGGGGGGGCACTACATGCAGTTAGGTATATACATATGTGGGGGGGCACTACATACAGTTAGGTTATATACAAATGTGGGGGGGCACTACATGCAGTTAGGTATATACATATGTGGGGGGGGGACTAAATACAGTTAGGTATATACTTATGTGGCGCGGGGCACTACATGCAGTTAGGTATATACTTATGTGGGGGGGGGGAGGGGGCACTACATACAGTTAGGTATATACTTATGTGGGGGGGGGGGCACTACATACAGTTAGGTATATACTTATGTGCCGCCCGAATGACCCCGTTTTTTCGCCTTTTTTCTCTCAATCTCCCGAAGCAGAAATCTATAATTTCTCTCGATGTGCCCATCTGGGACTGACTTCATCTTTCCAAATTGCAGTTCTTCACTATATAGTCAAGTTGATATCGAAAGTGTTCAAATAAGTAACCTCCAGACACTTTGTCATGAACGCCAGTGTCTATTTTAGATGCCTTTTTTAACCACAAACTTCTGTCAGTGTCTATTTTAGATGCCTTTTTAAACCACAAACTTCTGTCAGTGTCTATTTTCAGATGCCTTTTTAAACCACAAACTTCTGTCAGTGTCTATTTTCAGATGCCTTTTTAAACCACAAACTTCTGTCAGTGTCTATTTTAGATGCCTTTTTTAACCACAAACTTCTGTCAGTGTCTATTTTCAGATGCCTTTTTAAACCACAAACTTCTGTCAGTGTCTATTTTCAGATGCCTTTTTAAACCACAAACTTCTGTCAGTGTCTATTTTAGATGCCTTTTTTAACTAAAAAAATATCCCTCAATACCCACAAATCAAGATATATATGTAAAAATAATTCCATTGAATAAACTCGCATTGCTGACAACATCCCAAGACTGATTTTACAGAGGTCGAAAAAGCCTAATGTCACGAGAGTCAACGAAACAACCGGAGTAAAACGTATAGGTTAGGTTGGGGCAAGACGCCCATTCCATGCCCAACATATCACAGACGCGCATGTTCCGGAAGACCGAGTGACGCATACGTGTCGCTACTCTGCCAGCAGAGGGCGCGCGTTCCTCACACCACCTCACCCCCACGTCACTGACCCCCTCACGGTTGACCCCAACGGTCCTGGGGTCACGAATGGTTTTAGAGGTTTTTTGGGATTGAAGATTGAAGATCGATGCAGAATTTGAAAAATATAGACATTCCGTTGTCGAATGATCACAGTGGAAGAGTTAAGCGAAAAATTATATCAAAATAACACGGGTCAAAATTCAAAACGCTTTACGCCTTTGACCTCGACCGCACTCGAAAATATAGTTCGAAAGTAACATGGCTTCAAATTAATCAAACTTAAATGCATTCTTCAGGTATGTTACCAGTGGCACAGTAAATGCTAAACAGTGGTGTATTTGATGCCAAACTGCAATTTTCGCGTATAATTCTGATGGTTAAATTTGACTTGGGGCAGAGGGACTGTGGCGCAAGCGTAACGCCTTCTGCCGGGAGATCGACGTGTCGCGTGATCATAGCCGAACGTCGCCTGCAAGCGTGGGGCCGAGTATGCAAAAATAAGTAAAACATTGACAACTTTCCATTGTGACCTCCTTTCTCGTAAAATTGCTCGAGAATTATTGGCTTACCATAGCTGACTTATAACATTGTTGTAACAAGGCATTAGTTCTGTTCATGATTACGTGATTCGTTTTCCATGAATGGACACAACTGACCTTTATTCGTCACATGTATGTGCTAATGCGCGACAGCTCAGTGGGTAAGAGCGCTCGCATTGAGTGCTCTGGTCACCTTTGAGCCTAACGGCACGTGGGTCGGTCGTTCGAGCCCTGCTATGGTCAGGTCTGTGGTCGCAGGATAAAGATCCTATGTCTTTCTTCTTAAAGAGTAGGGGTTGCCCCCGGAAACATAGCTCCATTCTCCCTTCCTTCTCCCATTGACGCGATATGACCAAATGTGGTTAAAGCGTCCTGAATAACCAACCAACCTCGTACTCTAGGGGCGTATTTGATTACGCATTTCGCCTGCCCCGAGCGATTTTTTTGCGCATGCGCTTTTAAAGTTCCGTGTGTCGGATAATCAACCGTGAAATCCGCGTAGTCCGACAACAACATGGCACACGAAGTTCTGTTGTTTTTGAATGAAATACTGGAATACGCTCGTGTGGGTGACGGGTCCGTGTATATACCGTCCAATCGTTTTTCGTTTTCAAAATGATCATAAGAAAAATGAAAAACAAACCAAAAATCGTTTTTCGTTTTTCGTTTGGCGACATGGAAAACGAAAAATTGGTAACAGAAACCAAAATACGGTTATGCATAACGCAACCGTATACGCGCATTGCACCAGTCGTGTTGCGTGCGGTATTCGCCAGGTGGCAACCCCACTGGGCATTCCAGGGAAGATGGTGGCTGATTGAAAAGATTGGACATATTTGGACAAATTGTTGGTTCGTTTTTCGTTCTTCGTTTTTCTTATGATCACTTTGAAAACGAAAAACGATTGGACGGTATATACACGGACCCAACCACCTCAATAACTATCCTCCATGATATGGCTACAATATACAGGGAGTTGCGAGAAGGAACATCCCAGGTGAAAAAAAATCATGATATCTGTCATGGTATATCATGATATATCATGATAAATCATGATATATCATGATATACCATGATAAATATCATGATTTAAACTACATTGCCATGTATAATCATGATATATCATGGTAAATACCACAGCGAACTTCACATTATCATGGTATATCATGATAATTACTATAGTTAAGAAATATTATCATGATATATCATGGTAAATACCATGAATACCTGCATAATATCATGGTATATCATGATAACTACTATAGTTACGAAATATTATCATGATACATCATATTAATATTGCCTAACTATAGTAGGTATATCATGATATACTATGATATATCATGGTAACTACTATAGTTAATAAATATTATCATGATATACCATGATAAATACCACGACTAACTTCACTTTATGATGGTATATCATGATAAATAATATAGTTAGAAAATAGTATCATGATAAATACTTTAGATAAGAAATATTATCATGATATACCAAGGTCAAGTTCGTTAACAGGCAACATCAAAGTCACGAAGACGTTAAAAAATCCCATTTCCGCCCTTAGCATTTGTCCTAGAGACACTAGATTAATGCCAACATACACAGCTCCTCAAAATCTGTCAAAACACTTCAAATTGACGTAGAACAAGTCGTTTTCACGCTATGGGCTCTGGAACTTTTCCGCCCCCACCCATACATGCAGGCCTCCTCCATCCCCGCCAATGCATATGCAGTGATGAGCTAAATTGGGTCACACCCCTCCCCCCTTCCCCCACCGCACCACCGTAAAGATGCGGGACAAGTTGCCTTGAGCCCCCCCCCCCTACCAGGGTACAGGATGATAAACCATGGTATACCATGGTATACGATGGCATAACCATGGTAAACGATGGTATTACCATCGTATACCATGGTAAACGATGGTATTACCATCGTATACCATGGTATATCATGGTTGACCATCAAGTATCATGCTGTACCAAGTATCATGTTGTACCACAATATATCATGGTATACGATGGTATTACTTTGATAATATCATGGCAAATGTGGTTTATCACGATACTATAGTAATATCCTGGCACCATGGTAATATGGTATTAATGTGGTATATCATTATATAACATTATACCATGGTAATACCATGGTATTACTGTGGTATATCATTATACCATGGTAATACCAAGGTATTATTGTGGTATATCATTATACCATGGTAATATCCTGGCACCATGGTAATATCATGGTATTACTGTTTTTTTCTCATTCTGCCATAGTTCCAACTATGTATAGTGCAGTGTTACCATGAACTATTATTGTAAATCATTGTTTCACCGGAATTATACCATGGTATCAGCAGAGTATTCCATGGTATATACTATCATGTGCATGATATAACTACACATGGTAAATTTTCAGTTGAGGCATAACTGAGTCAACCAAAAACTAACCCCCCCGGGGGGGGGGGGGGGGAGGACTCTGAAAATGTGCGTTTGTAGAGCGAGTTTCCCGGGAAAAATAATAAACCGAGCGGGCTCGGTCCAAGGAAAAAAAAATCCTCTTCTGAGCGGATATTTTCGCGTTCAAACGTTCGAGCCGATTTTCGGGGTGAAACGCCCCTTACAAGCGCAGTGTGGCGGTCAAGTAGGTGTGGCTTTACCGCAGACCCCCTCTCCCCGCCCCCCCCCCCCCCCCCGCCGTAAACCCAATAATGTACTAAGTCCCCCCACCCCACCCCTTCGAGACAGCAACGTTAAAACATGAAACACCGGTGAGATTTGCAGCGTGCCACAGCGCGCGAAGTGAGCAGTGCGCCAGAGGCATGTTGCGCTGCCGCCTAGCGGAGATTCGCAGCGGAGATCACACGGCGCATGCGCAAAGTTTTAAAACTATTGCGGAAAGGCAAGGAGTTCTACGGCATGTGTATGCGATTAGCTTATATTCCCGAATATTTTCTTATGTATATGAATGAAAGGTGTGTATTTATAAACACTATACTGTGTAGCACCTGAAAACACCCAGGTTTGAGCGTGACACCATAACATAAGCACAAAAATAGCCTTTATAAATTGAAATTTGTTTACAGTCATGTCATCTGGTTATACCACTCACAGGTACCTCAATCGTGGATCGGGAGGGGGGGGGGGGGGCGGCCGGCTTCACACATATGTCATATAAAGAGATTTTATATGACATATGTGTAAAGCCGGCCGCCCCCCCCCCATCTCTTTATATGACATATGTGTGAAGCCGGCCGCCCCCCCCCCTCCCGCCCTACCGACCCACGATTGAGGCACCTGTGTACCACTCTTCCCCCCCCCCCCCCCCCACTGGCCCGTGTCAGTTGATTTACGTCGCCTGTGCAGCCACTGGCCAGCTGGCACAGCAGGAGCCCTCTACACTACAGTACACGAACCCCAAACGCCGGAGGGAGTGCAGGGAATCGGCTTGGAGCAAGTGCCCCCAGGCAAGGCCGCTTCTCTAGGCTTGCCTGGGGGCACATGCGCCAAGGGATCAGCCTGCCTCTCTCTCGATCTGGAGTTTGTAGTTCGATACTGTGACCCCTAGGCTATACGGCACTAGCCTAGGGCCATTTTTATGAAACCTGGGTGAGCGCTAGCCGTTCGTCCCATCGCCAATGGCGAAAGCCAATTGTATAGGGCGTAGGACTGGCCCATACGTGTCGGGACATTAACAAAAACCAATGGCCTGGTTTTTGATCAATGATAAAAAATGTGAATTAGCGAAACTGATTGCCTGCTGTGATACAGAGGGGAAAACTACAACATATATGTGGTTAATGGGATCTGTGTGTGGCTAAAGAAAATTGAAGTTGTTTAGCCACAGTAGCTAATTGAAATTAATTTCTAGAGCATACCCAATGAAACCATCATCTGTTCTTATGTCGTACAGAGATTGGGACCCATAAGTCCTGTGCCCCTCGTTAACATCAGATACTTTGTTGGTTCCTATATATATGTATCTACAAGTGCCTCAACCTTAGCCCTGACCCTGTTGCAGGCATGCCCCCAATTATTTGGTGGTGTTGGTGTGGTCGAGGTTGAAGGCCACATGCCTTTCTGTTTCTCAGGGAAACTTTCAATGGCTCAGGAAAAAATCAGGGAGTTGTTTTAGTGTTTCATGTGGGAACCATGTGCCACTGTATGGTCTTGGTTTCAGGCTGTACCATTTATAAAATTATCTAATTAGTTTGCTTCTTACATGATGTATTAATAAATGTGGTACGAACTTTTGTATGATATCTTTCCAACATACTACCATCCATGTGTTATTATGCTAAACAACAATTTACTAAGATGATAAGTGTATCCTTTGTTACAGATCAAGTCATGAGAAAATTTCATGGCAAAGATGTAAAGAAATTAGCAAGTTAATGCGAGAGAAGATCAGCAATGAGGTACAGGCTGGAAAGAAGAAAAACTGAAGGATCTACTTGTTTTATCAATTGAAATGAATATATTTATATAAAGTATTGTTTATATATGTTATATGCATTGAGTAGTAGTCGTTTTAAAGTTAAGTAGTAGTTATGTAATAGTTCCGCAGTACTGCATGGTAGTGCATCTCACTTTGAGGTGGAATTTGTATTAGTTAGGAATAAAAAAGATTATTTTATCAATTCAATTATAACTAGATTATGAGTAGATTCCTGCATATAAGTTAGAGTATACATATTATTTGGGTAAATATCTAATACAGCAGTTTTTTATGTCATGTATATACTTCTAGTATGCCTACCGGTATATACTGATTTTATGTGATTTTATTGTGCATAGTTAGAAGACAAATTTCCATTATGACATTTTCTTTCAATTCATTCAAATTTATATAAATGTATATATGTACCATTGTAAATTGAACACAGTTGAATTTTAATATATCAATCAATTAAACAAGCATTGTTTTTATTTGGCAAGGTCCTGTCACTTTAAAAAAAACTAAATGTAAAATTTAAAATGAAATGTGTATAAATATGATGCTGCCATATGGTGTATATTAATATTATTTGTTGATTTAATTTGTATGTCAATATGCATATAAACAATGAACATTTCTTTACATAATGGTAGCTTATTTTTCTAATATATCTATACGGCTAAAATGTGTATATAAATCTTTTGGAATTTGTGTCATTTATGTGATGAGTAACCACAAACTAATTATATGTATATAATGTGCATGTCACATGTTCACATACTGCACCTTTTTTTAATAATACATATATGGAAGTGGATTGTGAATCTTTCTATTCTTTATTCTTGTATTGGCGATTAGTGCCATAGTATACTTGTAACTTTTACAATTACTGTGTATGCTCAAGTTCCCAAGCAACCCTCCTACCCGCCCCCCCCCCCCCCCGCCCCTCCTCAGGTCTGTCTCTGGGCTCTTCACCAATTCCTCACATGAATTTCAATTTGCGTAACTTGAAAAGTATTTGCTTGTATGTAAGCTTAATACCTTGAAGACGTCTCTGTGACTACGTCCTGAAGACATCTTACCGAACGCGTCTCTTCGACGTCTTACTGAAGATGTCTTTTCGAGACGTATCTTCGACGTTTTTCAGACGTCTTTTTCGACACGTCTCTTCGACGTTTTATTGAAGACGTCTTTTAGACGTCTTTTTCAACACGTCATCAAGACGTTCAAAAAAAGACGTCGTTTGGACTTCCATCTGGGACCACCTGAAGACTGGTTTCCGACGTATGGAAATGACGTCTTTGGGACGTCTTACCGACCAGAGTGTGCCCACTGGGGTATCATGATAAATACCATTGTAAGTATCATGATGAATACCACTGGAAGTATCATGATAAATACCATTGTGAGTATCATGAGAAATACCATTGTAAGTATCATGATAAATACCATTTTAAGTATCATGATAAATACCATTGTAAGTATCATGATAAATACCATTGTAAGTATCATGATAAATACCATTGTAAGTATCATGATGAATACCACTGAAAGTATCATGATAAATACCATTGTAAGTATCATGATAAATACCATTGTAAGTATCATGATAAATACCATTGTAAGTATCATGATAAATACCATTGTAAGTATCATGATAAATACCATTGTAAGTATCATGATAAATACCATTGTAAGTATCATGATAAATACCATTGTAAGTATCATGATAAATACCATTGTAAGTATCATGATAAATACCATTGTAAGTATCATGATAAATACCATTGTAAGTATCATGATAAATACCATTGTAAGTATCATGATAAATACCATTGTAAGTATCATCATGAATACCATTGTAAATATCATGACAAATACCATTGTAAATATCATGATAAATATCCTTGTAAGTATCATGATCAATACCACTGTAAGTATCATGATAAATACCACAAAGTATCATGATAATTACCATTGTAAGTATCATGATAAATATCATGATACACTAGTATGGCACTTATCATGATAATCATGATATTTACCACAATCTTTATCATGATACTGGCCATGGTTATTATATCATGATATTTACCGCGCGAAAACATCATGATATTTATCATGGTAAATAAACCTGTAGTTTACCATGATAAATATCATGATTTTTTTTCAGCTGGGATCCTTGTACAACAGCTGTGGCAAGCCTAGGCCTAAGAGTTGGATAGATACATAATTATCGCTGTACAATGTGAAGTTTTCCAGTCGGGTGAGCGTTGGTGCACTCTGTGTACAATGACTAGTCCTTCCATGACCAAGCCGGCCGCATGAGAGCGCAGTGACAGCTTTGAGAGCGAAGTGCAAGTCACTGGACCATGAACGAACACACCCTTGACACACCCTGCTGCCCAGTGGTTGGTTGGTTGCACATTCAGGGCGGTTTAACCACTTTTGGTCATACCGTGTCTATGGGAGAAGGAAGGGAGACTGGAGCCAATGACCCTGCTACTATCGTGTATTTCTTTCAAAGCGTTTGTAAAAGTGTCGCTATAGGAAGCATTCTCTCAAATATTGGCCCTTATACCTTACCAATAGTAAGAAACAAAAACATGTGACCTTCACCTTTGACCTACATACCCCGCTAACGCCGTGCTTTTGGATATACTCCATTTGGCGGCGGACCGAATGTCTCTGCCAAGCGGCGTTGAGATACTTGTATGGCAAGTCGTCGAAATCGGGGGGACACAAATTTCCATTGGCTGATAATGCAGACTTTCGTCATTCAAACCGACAGTATTGATGGGATCACCATTATTTTTCACATACGGTTCCTGAGCGGTCCCCTTAATGTGCCTGCACAGTATGGTAACAATCGCTCTTAGATTCAAGAAGTTTTTTTGTATGTGGAAAATGTCGAAATTTCAGAGCCCGTCGCGTTGCCCGTTAACGAACTTGACCTGAGTTTTGTGCTTTGGAATCTCTTGGCGAAGTTTGACAACGATAGGTGAAAGTGTTCGAGAGTTAGTGCAGGTACAGACAGACATACACACACAAAGAGATAAACTAAGCAGACCAACATATGACGGAGTTTTAGAGCAAGTCCAAGCTTGGTCACCCTTTTTGCCGTTCACCAACCGAAGTGCTGCGTACAATGTTCTGCCTTCAGCAATAATAAAACTGCTGCTCCACTCAGGCGCCTGCACGCTTGAGCGCCTCTCCCCCTCCCCCTCCCTCTCCCCCTCCCCACCTGAGCGTACAGGTGCGATCTCAGCTTTTGTGGCTGCCCGGTGTGATGTTGGAAGCCGTGACTGATATTGTACCATTCATTATTTGTGACTGCCACAGAAGCACGTTTCGATAACGGTGAAGTTCCAGGGGAATATCGGCGATCAAATATGGGGACCAAACCTGGAAAACAGAATACAAGACAGGTAAGTGGCAGCCAAGGGGCGGTATACGTAAACCACACGTGGCTTTCGCATGGAATTTGGCAGGCAGGATTCTGCAGAAGCATATCGGGAATACGTCCGGTTGCACTTAGATGACACCCCGTTTTGGTACTTCCAGCTGGACAACTTCCAGTTGGACGACATTATATAGAAATACTTTAGATATGGCGACTCGAGCAATACGTAAAATATATATATATATGCTTCTTGGTCAGTTTAGATTAGATTAGACTGTTTGAAATGGGTTAAGTCTATGAGGGGCCATTTGGGTCACATTGGAAATAATGCACATGGAAATGTGATGACACGTAGTTAAGATCCGTTTAAGCATCGTAAATAATGATCCTTATATCAAGTCTTATTGTAATCAGTATTTCAGCATATGTATTTGGATCATTTCCGAAGGATCTGCTGAACTAAGTGATTATGTGTAAACAAATAATACATTTACGGGCCAATTTAGCATCATGAATAATGATCATATCAGGAGTATTAGTATTTCCGCTTTTGTAAATAAGTAAGTACCTTACCGGCTAAGTATGAAGGCAACATCTATATTTATATAGCATTTCATAAATATGCATAAAGGACTGCATAATAGCGGGCGCTATATCGGTGGGGGGGTCGCGCACCGCTATGTAATGTAGGGGCACCCCCCCCCCCCCCCACCCCCCCGGCCTGTGTCAGTCGATCTGCGGCGCCTTGGCTTCATGCCCACGGGGGCATCCACCGCCATCCCATATCAATGTTTGTGCCGGGCCCGTAGTTGCCATGAGGTATGTCTTCGCCAAACACTTAAGCCATTTCGTAGTTTTGCGAAGGGGTAAAGTGCATTGCCACGTAGGCCAACATAGCTAGACTGATGCACGCACTCTATGCAGTCACACTCTCTGCCTTCGGTCCGTGTGTAAATAGGGTCTGTAAGTGACGTCACAGACAGCGCGCGTTCACCTCCAGCGAATCCGGTTTTGGGTACATGACACTTCACCGCCCCATATACATAACACGGGGAGCTCTTTGTAATTGCGTGAAACGCACAAAAAAACCAGCGGCGTTCGATTTAAAACTAGTATGGTATGGAGGTACAGCCCCAAACATTTGCTCCACATGGTTTTCAACTCTAACAGTGCATTCATATCCAAAACATCACCGAGTCTATTTTGAGGCCCATAGTAAAGTATAGGGACCCGCTGACTCGTTGTACCCAGAATGGTTGTTTCTGGAGGTGAGCGCGCGCTGTCTGTGACGTCACTTACATACTATGAGAGGCCATTTGGGTCACATTGGGATTTTGAACGCGTTCAATATTGAACGCGTGATAACCAGCTTACGCGCGTAAGTGACTGGGTTACGCGCGTAAGTGACTGGGTTACGCGCGTAAGTGACTTGGTTACGCGCGTAAGTGACTTGGTTACGCGCGTAAGTGACTTGGTTACGCGCGTAAGCTGGCTTACGCGCGTAACCTGTTGACCAATTAAGACATTCCTTACATCGCGACATTTCGGCGGTATCTACAAAATGGCGTCAGATTCCAACAGAGCAAGCGCTTTCGCCGATAGGATTCGTCGTATTCAAACCAACTTTGAGCTCAAGGCCTCCAGCGCCATGGCTAATCAAGATCAAGACTTCCGTAGTTGGGAAGTGTATCATCACTTTTGCTTTCATCACGCGAATATAACGAAAAAATAGCGTTTGGCAGAGGCACCGGTATTATTGACAGTTTTACGACTTCATCCCGCTCAAGCTGTCAAAGACGCTTTGACCGGGGGGGGGCGGGGGGGGGGGTGGGAGGGCCTCAATGACGTTCAGAGAAGAAATATGTGAAGCCCCTCCGCCACCCTTCTATATGAATATTACACAATGATCGGTCTTTTGAAGATTAAATGAATGGGATAACAAGAATTTCTGGTAGGATTTATTTACTTGCAATGATAGGGGTTTAAACCTTCATGTTTGCATATCAAGGGAATATAGCAATATTGCAATCAATTTTTTTCCTGGATAATAATGTCATTATAGAATAAAACAGAGGCCATAATAAAAACATTAATTACTTCATTTATCTTGTGAATTTAGGAGCGGGTCCGTACACTACACTATTTTCAGCATACTCTGGCTATTATCATCAAGTTGGTTTTCACATCACTGAAGACACGTATTTTTTTTGTTTTTTCAAATGTCCTTTCAAAAATAAAAAAAAAAACGACGACGAACGACCGCGATGTAAGGAAGGTCTTGATTGGTCAACAGGTTACGCGCGTAACCCAGTCACTTACGCGCGTAACTCAGTCATTTACGCGCGTAAGCCAGCCACTTACGCGCGTAAGCTGGCTATCACGCGTTCAATATTGAACGCGTTCAAACTTCCAATATGACCCAAATGGCCCCTCATA
The DNA here is from genome assembly GCA_964019135.1 of Arenicola marina. Classification (NCBI taxonomy): domain Eukaryota; kingdom Metazoa; phylum Annelida; class Polychaeta; family Arenicolidae; genus Arenicola; species Arenicola marina. The sequence goes on along the minus strand of OZ025248.1, from coordinate 15,292,892 downwards.
GTAGTCAAGTGAATCTGACGTCTATGAGTGGATAGGTATGAGATCTGCAATAAAACCGACTTACGACGAGAATACAATTTTGTTCAGGGGGATTAATTATGAATTATATTTTGTAATGCTCATATGTGGGAAGTTTATCTATGAATGTAAGCATCGCGCCCTTTTCCCTGAGATATGTGGTTTTGTTACAAAATTACGTAATATATTAGAATTGAAAAAAACGTGTTACGCGAAAAAGAACAAATTAAAAGATTTTGAGACCCAATGGAAAAGCTTCTTTTGAAAGTTGCACATAGGAATAGAATAACCAGTTGGCAGCCACGATGGTCAATACCCGTTATCTGTATGTATATATATGTCCCCCATGTACCCGTGCACTGCTGTGTTAATTGACTTTTGTTTTTGTTGATGAATATTTGCCTGTCTAACATCTGCTAGCCACAGCGTATTACATTTATCAGTGGCATTATCAGTGGCGATGAGTCCACCACCACATGCTTCTTAGTGGCGATGTGTTTTTTCCGCCACTGATAATAATTTTGAACTTTGCATTCTCGGCAATAAATTTGCCCTATCGAACTACGTACATAACTCGTTGTGTTATTCTATGGGGGCCGTCACGCACTGGATGAGCTAGGGCCCGCGCCCGCGCCACAGCCAGGGCCCGCGTGTATTTTGTGCACACACTGGACGGTCCATACAGCGCTGCGTCCTGCGCACCACGACCGCGAGCTTCGTTTCACCAAACGATAATACAGTAACCACGAGCCTCAAATATGGATGAGGAAGGAGACAATCCTTGTGTTAGCTGCTGGAGTAGACGTTACTGGGTCCGTCCGACTATGCAGAGAAGGCTAGCGTTGGGGGGGGGGGGGGGAGGGGTGTACCATCGCTTCACCCAGGAGCTTATGAAAAAATTATGATGACGAGCGGTGCAGTCATTAATACTTTCAAAACATTGGGGTCTAGCGTGTGGAGGCTCTAAGCATGTTATGGCACAGAATATCATACTTTGCTGCATAGTTCACCTCACGAGCGCTCAAGTCTATTAATCACAATCCGCCACGATATGTCATAAAGCAACCGTACATGTTACTCCCCACTAATAATATAATATTATATATTATAGGGGTGAGTGGTCGAGGGGTGAGAGGTCGGGGTGTGAGAGGTCGAGGGTGAGAGGTCGAGGGGTAAGAGGTCGAGGGGTGACAGGTCGATGGGTGAGAGGTCGGGGGGTGACAGGTCAAGGGGTGAGAGGTCGAGGGTGAGAGGTCCAAGGGTGAGAGGTCCGAGGGGTAAGAGGTCGATGGGTGAGAGGTTGAGTGGTGAGAGGTCGAATGGTGAGAGGTCGAGTGGTGAGAGGTCCAAGAGTGAGAGGTCCGTCGGGTGAGAGGTCGAGGGGTGAGAGGTCGAGTGGTGAGTGGTCAAATGGTGAGAGGTCGAGTGGTGAGAGGTCGAGGGGTGAGAGGTCGGGGGGTGAGAGGTCGAGGGGTGAGAGGTCGATGGGTGAGAGGTTGAGTGGTGAGAGGTCGAATGGTGAGAGGTCGAGTGGTGAGAGGTCCAAGAGTGAGAGGTCCGTCGGGTGAGAGGTCGAGGGGTGAGAGGTCGAGTGGTGAGTGGTCAAATGGTGAGAGGTCGAGTGGTGAGAGGTCGAGGGGTGAGAGGTCGGGGGGTGAGAGGTCGAGGGGTGAGAGGTCGAGGGGTGAGAGGTCGAGTGGTGAGAGGTCGAGGGGTGAGAGTTCCAAGGGTGAGAGATCCGAGGGGTGAGGTTGAGTGGTGCGAGGTCGAGGGGTGAGAGGTCGGGGGGTGAGAGGTCAGGGGGTGAGAGGTCGAGGGGTGAGAGGTCGAGGGGTGAGAGGTCCGAGAGGTGAGAGGTCGAGGGGTGAGAGGACGAGGGGTGAGAGGTCGAGGGGTGAGAGGTCGAGTGGTGGGAGGTCGGGGGGTGACAGGTCAGGAGGTGACAGGTCAAGGGGTGAAAGGTCGAGGGGTGAGAGGTCGAGTGGTGGGAGGTCGGGGGGTGACAGGTCAAGGGGTGAGAGGTCGAGGGGTGAGTGGTCGGGGGGTGAGAGGTCGAGGGGTGAGAGGTCGAGGGGTGAGAGGTCGAGGGGTGAGAGGTCGAGTGGTGGGAGGTCGGGGGGTGAGAGGTCAGGGGGTGACAGGTCAAGGGGTGAAAGGTCGAGGGGTGAGAGGTCGAGGGGTGAGAGGTCGAGTGGTGGGAGGTCGGGGGGTGACAGGTCAAGGGGTGAGAGGTCAGGGGGTGACAGGTCAAGGGGTGAAAGGTCGAGGGGTGAGAGGTCGAGGGGTGAGAGGTCGAGGGGTGAGAGGTCGAGGGGTGAGAGGTCGATTGGTGAGAGGTCGAGGGGTGAGAGGTCGAGGGGTGAGAGGTCGAGGGGTGAGAGGTCGATTGGTGAGAGGTCGAGGGGTGAGAGGTCGAGGGGTGAGAGGTCGAGAGGTGAGAGGTCGAGTGGTGGGAGGTCGGGGGGTGACAGGTCAAGGGGTGAAAGGTCGGGCGGTGAGAGGTCGAATGGTGCGAGATCGAGGGGTGAGAGGTCGGGCGGTGAGAGGTCGAGGGGTGAGAGGTTGAGGGGTGAGAGGTCGAATGGTGCGAGATCGAGGGGTGAGAGGTCGAGGGGTGAGAGGTCGAGGGTTGAGAGGTCGAGGGGTGAGAGGTCGAGTGGTGAGAAGTCGAGGGGTGAGAGGTCGAGGGGTGAGAGGTCGAGGGGTGAGAGGTCGAGTGGTGAGAGGTCGAGGGGTGTGAGGTCGAGGGGTGAGAGGTCGAGGGGTGAGAGGTCGAATGGTGCGAGATCGAGGGGTGAGAGGTCGAGGGGTGAGAGGTCGAGGGGTGAGAGGTCGAGGGGTGAGAGGTCGAGGGGTGAGAGGTCGAGTGGTGAGAGGTCGAGGGGTGAGAGGTCGAGGGGTGAGAGGTCGAGGGGCGAGGGGTCGAGGGGTGACAGGTCGAGGGGTTAGAGGTCGAGGGGTGAGAGGTCGAGGGGGAGAGGTCGAGGGGTGAGAGGTCGAGGGTGACAGGTCGAGGGGTTAGAGGTCGAGGGGTGAGAGGTCGAGGGGTGAGAGGTCGAGGGGTGAGAGGTCGAGGGGTGAGGGGTGAGAAGTCGAGGGGTGAGAGGTCGAGGGGGGAGAGGTCGAGGGGTGAGAGGTCGAGGGGTGAGAGGTCGAGGGGTGAGAGGTCGAGGGGTGAAAGGTCGAGGGGTGAGAGGTCGAGGGGTGAGAGGTCGAGGGGTGACAGGTCGAGGGGTGAGAGGTCGAGGGGTGAGAGGTCGAGGGGTGAGAGGTCGAGGGGTGAGAGGTCGAAGGTGACAGGTCGAGGGGTGAGAGGTCGAGGGGTGAGAGGTCATAATAGATGGTCATAAAGGGTTTAATACCACAAGGATAAATGGTCATATTTACGTTAATGTGGTCGTTTCTCTTGAGAATGCTGCCCATGACTGGAGTTTATCCGTTCGTATGTTGTGTATTCCCGCGTGGCATCAATGCCCACGGGTGCATTGTCTCCCGTCACAAGAAAGCAGGGAAAAACAGTTCATTTAATGCTGCTCAATATCATTGGTGTCCACGAGTTTCGAAAAAAATTGCCGAAACTTCGGTGGTCGCGTTAGTGAGGTTAAGTTCCATTGAAATTGATTGCTTGGGTCTGGTCTTGGCGGTCTTAATGCCGGATTAGCGGGGTGGTCGCATTAGCGGGGTTCATGCCAATGTTAAAGTATAGACAAAAAATCGAGAATGGGAAATGGGAAAATGCAGTCTTAATGGCGGGGTGGTCATGTTACCGGGGTGGTCATGTTACTGGGGTGGTCATGTTACCGGGGTGGTCATGTTACCGGGGTGGTCATGTTACCGGGGTCGTCATATTACCGGGGTGGTCATGTTACCGGGGTGGTCATGTTACCGGGGTGATCTTATGGCGGGGTCCCATTGTACATTGACTGATGGAACTATTGGGAATTAACATAGCTGATGAATATGTTGAGCTAATTAATTCAGCAGAGAATGTTTGTGGTCAGTTACGGGGAGGAGGTTAAGGTAATGTCATCAGATTCTAAAAAATTGCATTAGTCGCATTATTAAAGTTGATGGCACTTTTGTTCCATGAAATTTTGCTTGGTTGGTTGTATAGTCAGGACGCTTTAACCAATTCTGGTACTACCGCGTCAATGGGAGAAAGACGGGAGAGCGGAGCCATGTCGCCGGGGTAATCCCCTACTCTTTGAGAAGAAAGACCTAGGATCTTTATCCTGCGACCACGCAAACATGGCCACAGCGGGGCTCGAACCGGTTTTAAAATAACCCCCCTCCCCCCGACACCCCATCCCCGGACTTCCCCTCCCCCTTGGACAACTCCCACAGGCCGTTTCGTTTCCCAACCCGAGCAAACAACGAGCGATATGCCTAGCTGATGGGTACTGACGGTTACAAACTCCGAGGATCCTGGCGGGGAGTTGTCCGGGGGGGAATTGTCCGGGGGCGGGGGGCAGTTGTCCTGGGGTGGAGTTATCCGGGGGGGGGGGGGAGTTGTCCTGGGGGTGATTTGTCCGTTGAGGAATTGTCTGGGGGGGGGAGGGGGAATTGTCCGGGGGGGGGGGTGGGGTGGTGGAGTTGTCGGCGGGAGTCGGCCACTGAGGAATTATCTGGATGGAAACTGACCGGGGGTAATTGTAGGGGGGAGGGCAATTGTCTCGGGGGGAATTGTCCGGGGGAAATTGTCGGGGGGGGGGGGGGAATTGTCCGGGGGAAATTATCCGGGGGGCATTGTCCGGGGGGAATTGTCTGGGGGGAATTGTCCGGGGGGAATTGTCCGGGAGGAATTGATCGGGGGGAATTGTCTTGCTTCCGCTCGAACTAGCGATCCACGTGCCGTTAGGCTCTCAGATGAACAGAGCGCTCAATGCGAGGGCTCAAATTGACCCACTGAGCTATCGAGCGGTCCCCATTATCTTTTGAAGAATCTTTAGCTGTGAAGTATGATGTGTTGATCATCATTAGACTAATAGCAAGTGCAAAACCAGGTAAAGCTTACCTCAACGGGGATTTTAAAAGTAGAAACGCGTTATGCCTTTAATTATCTGCGTCATATATAGGGCGATTTAAAATAGAGAATTATATAAGGTATATTTGACAGAGCTTACAAAGGCAAGATCAAAACTTGCAGCAAAAACAATCTCCCAATAAATTATCTTAACTTTATTTTACCCATATGGTTATCCAATATTAAGCACAAACGCGACGAGCTTAGTAAAAATACAAAGGGACCAATGTTAAGCACAAAACCCAGGCATAATGAGAAAGAGAAACAGCCAAGTAGATACTTCTGTAGTCTAAAGAAGGGAAATTACATAAATAAACATAAATAAACTGGTGGTTGGAGGAAAAAAGGTCATTGATCCTAGTTATATCCTCATAAAGAAGATGAATTTTTACGCGAGAGTGTATGCAAATAGTGATGAAGTAGCCAACCCCGTCCATGTGGCAGTTTATCCATTCTAATGCTATAGAAGCGTTGACACCAGATCAGCATGAAGAATGCGAACGTGGGATAAGCAAGAGGTCAGAGAAGAATAAATGCCCGGGGAGCGATGGCAAACCGATAAAGTTCTTTTGGTGTTTATCTACTAACAGCCCCAAGTGGGAAATATTCATATGACCCGAACCACTTGGTAAACGGCGGTTCGCTTCACGCCACCGAGTTACTGGCAATAGAAATCATTGGCCCCGTCTGCCTCGTTCACTGCTAGTACGTGAGGCTGAACAGCATGGGCTGGGCGTGCGTCCATCGCAGACAGCGGCCTCCATAGGGCGTCTGTGTCTACGTTAGACTTTCCCGTTAGACTTTTGACATGTGGCATCTAATGTCAAAATCCACTGTAGCGAGGTCTGCACCGTGGCGTCATGGCAAAAAGTCGTTAGTACATAATCAGAAGTTATTGTCATTCATAACAACGAATTTAGCCCCGCATAGATAATCTTCCAATTCATCGTCATTCACATTACATAGTAAGTAGCTTCCTCTCCACACTTAAATGGCTTTTATGGTTTTTGTTGTCAGGCAGACAAGGTTCCAGGGAAGATGACATCCTTTCGCTGGGTGACAGCCGTTTTGTTACTGGTGACAGCGTTACTGTGCTTGGCGTATACCGTACAGATGGGAGACACCTTCACCGTTCACTTCGCGTCCTCACAGATGTTACAGCGCCTGTGGGCCATGGCTGGATATAAAGATGGTAACTCGACGGACACGCCACAGGCAGAGTCAGTCAAAACGATTCTTTTATGGAACGCGTTTTACACGCTTCCCGACTATGGCCAGGGCTTTGGCCAAGGTGCATTCAAAGACTGTCCCGTCACGGCCTGTACGTTGACTAATAATAAGCGCTTATTGGCTGGAGCGGACGCCGTAGTCTTCCATGCACGAAGCCCCGTTAAGGCCTTTCCCAAGTTCCGGCCACCGCATCAGCGTTACGTGTTCTTTCTTCGAGAATCACCTCATCACGCAGGCAAGGTTTTGCAGAAAATAGCCGGCGCCTTTGACCTCACGATGACATACAGAAGAGATTCGGACATTCCGGTTCCAATTCAAACTACGATAAAACAGCCAGGCCAACCCAGCAGTGGGTATTCCATGCAGTTCCCCTTGGGGAACAGGACACGCAACGTGGCCTGGGTGGTCAGTCATTGTGAGACCGCAAGCAAGAGAGAGATCTACGCCAGGAAACTGAGAAAATATATCGATGTTGATATTTTCGGAGCATGCGGGAACACCAAGGGATGCCCAACATCGACTCCGAGCTGCTTTAAAACTTTCCTTCCATCACGTTATAAATTTTACCTTGGCTTTGAGAACAGCGTTTGTATAGACTACATCACTGAGAAGACGTTTCGGACCCTAGATACAGAGATCATCCCCGTGGTGCTCGGTGGAACGAACTACACGAGGGACACACCGCCACACTCCGTCATCAATGTCATGGACTTCAAATCTCCCCGTCACTTGGCCGAACATTTATTGTGGCTTGGCCGTAACGAAAGTGAATATCAGAAGTACTTTGAGTGGAAGGGGCAGTACGCGACGACGGGGGGCCTCCGCTCAGGCTTCTGTAAACTTTGTCAGATACTGCACACCAACACTACATCACAGAAAAAGCGATATAGTAATGTCTACCAGTGGTGGATAAAAGACCAATGTCATGATAATCTCATCGTCAACAGAATAAATAACGATAAGGATAAGTAAGAGAGCGTGGAAGTGCTGGCGAACCACAGTATGGCCAACACATTGGACAATGATGGCCACAATTCAGTGAAGTATTAAGGCAGCAAGCTATGGAACATGCTCAACAAGGAAACAAAGTTAGCCAAATCTACCAAGGAATTCTAACCCACGTTGTCAACCTCGGATGTGTTCTTGTGTTACTGTAATTCGTGCACAGTATGCAATATAGCTAATGAATAAGGTTTAAGAGATGCAATGGTTAATATCTGTTCATCATCATATATATATATATATATATATATTAGAGATCTGCCCAGTACATACAGGCTTGATGCCTCTGTAGGTCGCATTGTCCGGTTCGTCCCAATACGGTACCAACCTCTGGGGCTGGAACGTATGTCTGATATATAATCTTGGCGAAATATTACTGTCAAATGTGTTTTGAAGTAAACGTTGTTATATTTAGGGCAATTCATTTATTTATTTGTAATTCTTGTTACGGTTTTCTTGGTAACTGTCATGGTGAACTTATTACTCATTATGTATTAATTTTCTATCCGGGCCGTTTACTTCTGCACTTCAGTTACTTATTTACCTGTTGATATGGACTAGTTAAAGAACGAGCTGGAGTGCTTTATTTAAGATAAGATAAAGTTTTATTTAGCGTCGGTGTATAAAAATCAACAATAAACATTAGCACAAGTGCTATTGACCGACAATGATAAAATGACATGAGTTAATGTGATAAATGAACATGTTATAATGAAAAAATAACCATTCTATCATCTATTTAAACCTTACCCGTTAACTAAGTTGCACAATGTGCACGAATTACAGTGACACATGAAAACATCCGAGGTTGACAGCATTGTTTTGAATTCCTTAGCAGCTTTCATTAACTTTATTTCTTTGTTGAGCATATGCCATAACTTGCTGCCTTAATACTTTACTGAATTTTGTCCATAGACTGTTGTCTTAACGCGTGGCATACATAGAGTTGGTCCATTTTTCAACATGTAATTGCTTTCCTTTAAATGATGCATGTCATGGATTTAACTGGACCCAATCTTGTTGATACTCTTGTAAACTTCTAAAGCTATACCGCGCAACCTCTCAACATCTAGCAATGGTCTACCCGCTTTCTTCCTCAACTCTGTATATGCTGATCCAGTAAAATGAATAAAATTATATATGTGTGCGTGGCGCCTTTAGCATGACCAATTTTGTAGCACTACCTATTACCGTACTCGTGCAGTATATTTATCCATATTGATTATTCTATGTTGAGGTGAGCATTAACATGTGAGTAATGGTCAAGCTAGGAGACTCCTGAGTAAGGGTCAAGCCAGGAGACCCCTGAGTAATGGTCAAACCAGGAGACTCCTGAGTAATGGTCAAGCCAGGAGACTCCTGAGTAATGGTCAAGCTAGAAGACTCCTGAGTGATGGTCAAGCCAGGAGACCCCTGAGTAATGGTCAAGCTCGGAGACTCCTGAGTAATGGTCAAGCCTGGAGACTCCTGAGTAATGGTCAAGCTCGGAGACTCCTGAGTAATGGTCAAGCCTGGAGACTCCTGAGTGATGGTCAAGCCAGGAGACTCCTGAGTAATGGTCAAGCTAGAAGACTCCTGAGTGATGGTCAAGCCAGGAGACCCCTGAGTAATGGTCAAGCTAGAAGACTCCTGAGTGATGGTCAAGCTCGGAGACTCCTGACTAATGGTCAAGATAGGAGACTCCTGAGTAATGGTCAAGCCAGGAGACTCCTGAGTAATGGTCAAGACCACCAGGATGTCTAGGTGGATCCACAACATAGACGAGCGGACGTTTTGGCCTAGGACGATTTGGCCTAGGACGTTTCGGCCAGGTAATTTTGGGAGGCCTACGTTTCGGCCAAGTATAATTTAAACTTATGTATCACAAGTGTTACACTTTGTGTATAACACCAGTGCACTACAACAGTGCACATTTCTCAAGCTCGGTACAAGGTTGGTTGCACTTGTTATGTCAACATTATATTTGTATATTGTACTTGTCCATATCCGCTATTGTTATTATTATCACCATTATAACCCATCAATATTATTATACACTGTCGTAAGAGTTGGTTTATGGAAACCGCACATGTTGAATGGGTATCCTCATGACAAGCGGGTTCCCCCTAAATTAATCTCCAGTAACGAGAAGGTCAAGTTTAACACTTGCAGAGCATCATCAGCATAAAGTACTATTGTCACCTTTCGGGAAAGTTTCTGCTCTATATAGATACCGTTACAATTACCATGCCTACTCGCATAATTCGTTTAAAACATATTAAATAAAAAGGGGCTGAGGATACAACCCTGCCTTGTGCCCAGTAAAATGTCAAAAAAGAATTTTTTCTTTTCACATTTATACGGGGTTTGCGTACATAAACTTCAAAGTACTTTCATAACGTTGCCATGTATACCAATTTGGTGTAACCCGTACCACGGGGTGAAACGGTATCAAATGATTTCCTGAAGTCAATAACTATTTCTGTTCTTTTGTGTCAGCCGCAGCCGGCGTCCCCAGCGCCTGACGTCATGACGGCCAGACTGGTGGTTGTTGCCCTGGTGGTAACCACGACACTCCTCGTATGCGGCTACATATACATGGTTCCCCGGCTCGACAACACCAAGTACCTGGCGCCATCTAGTGCCGTAAGAGCTACCTGGGCTGGTAGTTTATGGCCAGACTTTCACAAGAGGCCCTCCAACGGCACAAGAGACTCAGATAGTACCTTACCTACGAAAACTATACTTTTTTGGAATAGTTTTTTCACAACGCTCGATTTTGGAGCCGAGGGTCTGGGCAGGGAGCCCTTCGCCAACTGTTCGGTCTCCGCATGTACCTTGGTCACAAATAGACGCCTTCTGACTTCAGCTGATGCTGTTGTGTTCCACATAAGACAGAAGTCGCCGATGCCGCCGTTTCGTCCACCTCGTCAGTTGTACGTGTTTTTCCTGCGCGAATCGCCAAACCATATGGAAAACTATTACGCAGCGATTAAGTCTAAATTCAACTTAACGATGACGTACAGACGAGATTCCGATCTCCCCATACCTGTGTCGCTCGTGGTGCCGGTAGATGGCGCCACCAGCCCACCTCCCAGCCTGCGATTCCCTCTGGCTACGAGAGCCCGGAGCGTGGCGTGGGTTGTCAGCCATTGTAAGACTTTCAGCCAGAGAGAGCGCTATGTCCGAGAGCTGTCCAAACATATCGACGTGGATATCTATGGCGGATGTGGGTCTAAACATGACCTGTGCAAGTCAAATGATAAGTCTTGCTTCACAACCACGATTCCCTCAAAGTATAAATACTATTTGGGATTTGAAAACAGTGTCTGCCGCGACTATATCACTGAAAAATGCTTCCGAACGCTGGACACCGAGATCATTCCAGTGGTGTATGGAGGGACAAACTACACGAGGGACACACCTCCTCATTCCGTTATAAACGTCATGGACTTCACGTCGCCTCGTAAGCTGGCTGAGTACTTAACCTGGCTTGGTGGCAATGAAACGGAATATCTGAAATACTTCGAGTGGAAAAACAAATACAAAATAATATTTAATACTCGGCCTGAACAATTTTGCCACCTCTGCCAAAAGTTGCATGACGCAAACTTGTCAAAGACGTACGAAGATGTTTACCGTTGGTGGTCCGACAGTATGTGTCACGATGAGGTCTTCAATAGCATCATGGGCAAGGGGATGCCACAGAGAAAGAAATGGAGCAAGCCTAAGATCAAACCATAGCGAGGGGGCATTGGGCAGCAGGGGTCGTGTACCAAAGATCTCCAATCCAATAAACTGCATGCAAGTGCGCTGTTAAAGTATTGTGGACCTTTACGTGTTGAATATATGGCAAAATCTGTCTCTGCTTGAGACTTTGTGTTACAGTGGTACCATGAATCCGCATTGTAGTGGAATCATGATTTCGCCCAGTGGAGTCTTCGGGAACACGTCCCCCCCCCCCCCTGAAATCTGGCTGCACCAGGGTAAAAATAAAGTAAAAATAAAATAGTTTTATATCACTTATACAAAGCTTCCAGTATTTAATCTTACATCGAGCACTTGTGACGAATATGTTTCTTTATAAATGTAATTTGAAACCCAATGACAGATGTGATGTTTGCGGAAGCGAACTAGAAACTATAGAGCATTTGTTGTTTAGTTGCCGGCATATAAAGCCTTTGTGGTCTCTCTTGGTACTATGGTTTAATGAGTCATGTAATATATCCTTACCTGTTGATTTTCAGTTATGTATATTTGGTGAACGTAAGACCTTATAGAGCCAACTCATTAATCATGCATTTTTAATAACTAAGAAGTATATATATAGATGTACGTGGATGAATATAGCTCCGAAGTTTATCAGCATTAAGAACACTATTATATATCATTATTAATTAGAAAAGTACACGTCCAAAATCGCCAACTATTCAAAGGGACCCTCTCTCAAACTCTTTAAAGTGTAACTCAATTGTGATATGAATTGACGAACTCGTCGCATATCTGTATTTCCGTTATGGAAATAAAAAAAATAAAAACAGTTTATTGGGCAAAAAGCATAATTTTGCGTCCGTCGAAGTCAAAAGAAATGTTTGGCTATAACGTCAATCGTGGAATTTCTTCGACGATAGTCTTGGAAGATAAACATATTTCTGTATTGGCTTAGGGCCTAATACGCTACCATATTTCCGTAGTAGAGTAAGACATCCCGGAGTGCAGTCTCTACAGAGTAACAAACTGATAACAATACGCTACCATATCCCGGTAGTAGGGTAGGACATCCCGGAGTGCAGTCTCTGCAGAGTAACAAACTGATAACAATACGCTACCATATCCCGGTAGTAGGGTAGGACATCCGGAGTGCAGCCTCTGCAGAGTTACAAACTGATAACAATACGCTACCATATCCCGGTACTAGGGTAGGACATCCCGGAGTGCAGTCACTGCAGAGTAACTAACTGATAACAATACGCTACCATATCCCGGTAGTAGGGTAGGACATCCGGAGTGCAGTCTCTGCAGAGTAACTAACTGATAACAATACGCTACCATATCCCGGTAGTAGGGTAGGACATCCCGGAGTGCAGTCTCTGCAGAGTAACTAACTGATAACAATACGCTACCATATCCCGGTAGTAGGGTAGGACATCCGGAGTGCAGTCTCTGCAGAGTAACAAACTGATAACAATACGCTACCATATCCCGGTAGTAGAGTAGGACATCCGGAGTGCAGTCTCTGCAGAGTAACTAACTGATAACAATACGCTACCATATCCCGGTAGTAGGGTAGGACATCCCGGAGTGCAGTCTCTACAGAGTAACTAACTGATAACAATACGCTACCATATCCCGGTAGTAGGGTAGGACATCCGGAGTGCAGTCTCTGCAGAGTAACTAACTGATAACAATACGCTACCATATCCCGGTAGTAGGGTAGGACATCCCGGAGTGCAGTCTCTGCAGAGTAACTAACTGATAACAATACGCTACCATATCCCGGTAGTAGGGTAGGACATCCGGAGTGCAGTCACTGCAGAGTAACTAACTGATAACAATACACTACCATATCCCGGTAGTAGGGTAGGACATCCCGGAGTGCAGTCTCTGCAGAGTAACTAACTGATAACAATACGCTACCATATCCCGGTAGTAGGGTAGGACATCCGGAGTGCAGTCTCTGCAGAGTAACTAACTGATAACAATACGCTACCATATCCCGGTAGTAGGGTAGGACATCCCGGAGTGCAGTCTCTGCAGAGTAACTAACTGATAACAATACGCTACCATATCCCGGTAGTAGGGTAGGACATCCGGAGTGCAGTCACTGCAGAGTAACTAACTGATAACAATACGCTACCATATCCCGGTAGTAGGGTAGGACATCCGGAGTGCAGTCACTGCAGAGTAACTAACTGATAACAATACGCTACCATATCCCGGTAGTAGGGTAGGACATCCCGGAGTGCAGTCTCTGCAGAGTAACAAACTGATAACAATACGCTACCATATCCCGGTAGTAGGGTAGGACATCCCGGAGTGCAGTCTCTGCAGAGTAACAAACTGATAACAATACGCTACCATATCCCGGTAGTAGGGTAGGACATCCCGGAGTGCAGTCACTGCAGAGTAACTAACTGATAACAATACGCTACCATATCCCGGTAGTAGGGTAGGACATCCCGGAGTGCAGTCTCTGCAGAGTAACAAACTGATAACAATACGCTACCATATCCCGGTAGTAGGGTAGGACATCCCGGAGTGCAGTCTCTGCAGAGTAACAAACTGATAACAGTACGCTAACATATCCCGGTAGTAGGGTAGAACATCCCGGAGTGCAGTCTCTGCAGAGTAACTAACTGATAACAATAGGCTACCATATCCCGGTAGTAGGGTAGGACATCCGGAGTGCAGTCTCTGCAGAGTAACTAACTGATAACAATACACTACCATATCCCGGTAGTAGGGTAGGACATCCCGGAGTGCAGTCTCTGCAGAGTAACTAACTGATAACAATACGCTACCATATCCCGGTAGTAGGGTAGGACATCCGGAGTGCAGTCTCTGCAGAGTAACTAACTGATAACAATACGCTACCATATCCCGGTAGTAGGGTAGGACATCCGGAGTGCAGTCTCTGCAGAGTAACTAACTGATAACAATACACTACCATATCCCGGTAGTAGGGTAGGACATCCCGGAGTGCAGTCTCTGCAGAGTAACTAACTGATAACAATACGCTACCATATCCCGGTAGTAGGGTAGGACATCCCGGAGTGCAGTCTCTGCAGAGTAACTAACTGATAACAATACACTACCATATCCCGGTAGTAGGGTAGGACATCCCGGAGTGCAGTCTCTGCAGAGTAACTAACTGATAACAATATGCTACCATATCCCGGTAGTAGGGTAGGACATCCGGAGTGCAGTCTCTGCAGAGTAACTAACTGATAACAATACGCTACCATATCCCGGTAGTAGGGTAGGACATCCCGGAGTGCAGTCTCTGCAGAGTAACAAACTGATAACAATACGCTACCATATCCCGGTAGTAGGGTAGGACATCCGGAGTGCAGTCTCTGCAGAGTAACTAACTGATAACAATACGCTACCATATCCCGGTAGTAGGGTAGGACATCCCGGAGTGCAGTCTCTACAGAGTAACTAACTGATAACAATACGCTACCATATCCCGGTAGTAGGGTAGGACATCCCGGAGTGCAGTCTCTGCAGAGTAACAAACTGATAACAATACGCTACCATATCCCGGTAGTAGGGTAGGACATCCGGAGTGCAGTCTCTGCAGAGTAACTAACTGATAACAATACGCTACCATATCCCGGTAGTAGGGTAGGACATCCGGAGTGCAGTCTCTACAGAGTAACTAACTGATAACAATACGCTACCATATCCCGGTAGTAGGGTAGGACATCCCGGAGTGCAGTCTCTGCAGAGTAACAAACTGATAACAATACGCTACCATATCCCGGTAGTAGGGTAGGACATCCGGAGTGCAGTCTCTGCAGAGTAACTAACTGATAACAATACGCTACCATATCCCGGTAGTAGGGTAGGACATCCCGGAGTGCAGTCTCTACAGAGTAACTAACTGATAACAATACGCTACCATATCCCGGTAGTAGGGTAGGACATCCCGGAGTGCAGTCTCTGCAGAGTAACAAACTGATAACAATACGCTACCATATCCCGGTAGTAGGGTAGGACATCCGGAGTGCAGTCTCTGCAGAGTAACTAACTGATAACAATACGCTACCATATCCCGGTAGTAGGGTAGGACATCCCGGAGTGCAGTCTCTACAGAGTAACTAACTGATAACAATACGCTACCATATCCCGGTAGTAGGGTAGGACATCCCGGAGTGCAGTCTCTGCAGAGTAACAAACTGATAACAATACGCTACCATATCCCGGTAGTAGGGTAGGACATCCGGAGTGCAGTCTCTGCAGAGTAACTAACTGATAACAATACGCTACCATATCCCGGTAGTAGGGTAGGACATCCCGGAGTGCAGTCTCTACAGAGTAACTAACTGATAACAATACGCTACCATATCCCGGTAGTAGGGTAGGACATCCGGAGTGCAGTCTCTGCAGAGTAACTAACTGATAACAATACGCTACCATATCCCGGTAGTAGGGTAGGACATCCGGAGTGCAGTCTCTGCAGAGTAACTAACTGATAACAATACACTACCATATCCCGGTAGTAGGGTAGGACATCCGGAGTGCAGTCTCTACAGAGTAACTAACTGATAACAATACACTACCATATCCCGGTAGTAGGGTAGGACATCCGGAGTGCAGTCTCTACAGAGTAACTAACTGATAGCAATACACTACCATATCCCGGTACTAGGGTAGGACATCCCAGAGTGCAGTCTCTACAGAGTAACTAACTGATAACAATACGCTACCATATCCCGGTAGTAGGGTAGGACATCCGGAGTGCAGTCTCTGCAGAGTTACAGACTGATAACAATACGCTACCATATCCCGGTAGTAGGGTAGGACATCCGGAGTGCAGTCTCTACAGAGTAACTAACTGATAACAATACACTACCATATCCCGGTACTAGGGTAGGACATCCCAGAGTGCAGTCTCTACAGAGTAACTAACTGATAACAATACGTTACCATATCCCGGTAGTAGGGTAGGACATCCGGAGTGCAGTCTCTACAGAGTAACTAACTGATAACAATACACTACCATATCCCGGTAGTAGGGTAGGACATCCGGAGTGCAGTCTCTACAGAGTAACTAACTGATAACAATACACTACCATATCCCGGTAGTAGGGTAGGACATCCGGAGTGCAGTCTCTACAGAGTAACTAACTGATAACAATACACTACCATATCCCGGTAGTAGGGTAGGACATCCGGAGTGCAGTCTCTACAGAGTAACTAACTGATAACAATACACTACCATATCCCGGTAGTAGGGTAGGACATCCGGAGTGCAGTCTCTACAGAGTAACTAACTGATAACAATACACTACCATATCCCGGTAGTAGGGTAGGACATCCCGGAGTGCAGTCTCTGCAGAGTAACTAACTGATAACAATACGCTACCATATCCCGGTAGTAGGGTAGGACATCCGGAGTGCAGTCTCTACAGAGTAACAAACTGATAACAATATGCTACCATATCCCGGTAGTAGGGTAGGACATCCCGGAGTGCAGTCTCTACAGAGTAACTAACTGATAACAATACACTACCATATCCCGGTAGTAGGGTAGGACATCCGGAGTGCAGTCTCTACAGAGTAACTAACTGATAACAATACACTACCATATCCCGGTAGTAGGGTAGGACATCCGGAGTGCAGTCTCTACAGAGTAACTAACTGATAACAATACACTACCATATCCCGGTAGTAGGGTAGGACATCCCGGAGTGCAGTCTCTACAGAGTAACAAACTGATAACAATACGCCACCATATCCCGGTAGTAAGGTAGGACATCCCGGAGTGCAGTCTCTACAGAGTAAATAACTGATAACAATACGCTACCATATCCCGGTACTAGGGTAG
The DNA here is from genome assembly GCA_964019135.1 of Arenicola marina. NCBI lineage: Eukaryota > Metazoa > Annelida > Polychaeta > Arenicolidae > Arenicola > Arenicola marina. The sequence continues at coordinate 15,276,087 of OZ025248.1, read as the reverse complement.
GACATCCCGGAGTGCAGTCTCTACAGAGTAACTAACTGATAACAATACGCTACCATATCCCGGTAGTAGGGTGGGACATCCCGGAGTGCAGTCTCTACAGAGTAACTAACTGATAACAATACACTACCATATCCCGGTAGTAGGGTAGGACATCCCGGAGTGCAGTCTCTACAGAGTAAATAACTGATAACAATACGCTACCATATCCCGGTACTAGGGTAGGACATCCCGGAGTGCAGTCTCTGCAGAGTAACTAACTGATAACAATACACTACCATATCCCGGTAGTAGGGTAGGACATCCGGAGTGCAGTCTCTACAGAGTAACTAACTGATAACAATACGCTACCATATCCCGGTACTAGGGTAGGACATCCCGGAGTGCAGTCTCTACAGAGTAAATAACTGATAACAATACGCTACCATATCCCGGTACTAGGGTAGGACATCCCGGAGTGCAGTCTCTACAGAGTAACTAACTGATAACAATACGCTACCATATCCCGGTAGTAGGGTGGGACATCCCGGAGTGCAGTCTCTACAGAGTAACTAACTGATAACAATACGCTACCATATCCCGGTAGTAGGGTGGGACATCCGGAGTGCAGCCTCTGCAGAGTAACTAACTGATAACAATACACTACCATATCCCGGTAGTAGGGTAGGACATCCGGAGTGCAGTCTCTACAGAGTAACTAACTGATAACAATACGCTACCATATCCCGGTACTAGGGTAGGACATCCCGGAGTGCAGTCTCTACAGAGTAAATAACTGATAACAATACGCTACCATATCCCGGTACTAGGGTAGGACATCCCGGAGTGCAGTCTCTACAGAGTAACTAACTGATAACAATACGCTACCATATCCCGGTAGTAGGGTGGGACATCCCGGAGTGCAGTCTCTACAGAGTAACTAACTGATAACAATACGCTACCATATCCCGGTAGTAGGGTAGAACATCCCGGAGTGCAGTCTCTGCAGAGTAACTAACTGATAACAATACGCTACCATATCCCGGTAGTAGGGTGGGACATCCCGGAGTGCAGTCTCTACAGAGTAACTAACTGATAACAATACGCTACCATATCCCGGTAGTAGGGTAGGACATCCCGGAGTGCAGTCTCTACAGAGTAACTAACTGATAACAATACGCTACCATATCCCGGTAGTAGGGTAGGACATCCCGGAGTGCAGTCTCTACAGAGTAACTAACTGATAACAATATGCTACCATATCCCGGTAGTAGGGTAGGACATCCCGGAGTGCAGTCTCTGCAGAGTAAGAAACTGATAAAAAATACGCTACCCAATCCCGGTAGTTGGGTAGGACATCCCGGAGTGCAGTCTCTACAGAGTAACAAACTGATAACAATACACTACCATATCCCGGTAGTAGAGTAGGACATCCCGGAGTGCAGTCTCTACAGAGTAACTAACTGATAACAATATGCTACCATATCCCGGTAGTAGGGTAGGACATCCCGGAGTGCAGTCTCTACAGAGTAACTAACTGATAACAATACGCTACCATATCCCGGTAGTAGGGTAGGACATCCGGAGTGCAGTCTCTACAGAGTAACAAACTGATAACAATACACTACCATATCCCGGTAGTAGAGTAGGACATCCCGGAGTGCAGTCTCTGCAGAGTAACTAACTGATAACAATACGCTACCATATCCCGGTAGTAGGGTAGGACATCCGGAGTGCAGCCTCCGCAGAGTAACAAACTGATAACAATACGCTACCATATCCCGGTAGTAGAGTAGGACATCCGGAGTGCAGTCTCTGCAGAGTAACTAACGGATAACAATACGCTACCATATCCCGGTAGTAGAGTAGGACATCCCGGAGTGCAGTCTCTACAGAGTAACAAACTGATAACAATACGCTACCATATCCCGGTAGTAGGGTAGGACATCCGGAGTGCAGTCTCTACAGAGCAACTAACTGATAACAATACACTACCATATCCCGGTAGTAGGGTAGGACATCCCGGAGTGCAGTCTCTACAGAGTAACAAACTGATAACAATACACTACCATATCCCGGTAGTAGAGTAGGACATCCGGAGTGCAGTCTCTGCAGAGTAACTAACTGATAACAATACGCTACCATATCCCGGTAGTAGAGTAGGACATCCGGAGTGCAGTCTCTGCAGAGTAACTAACGGATAACAATACGCTACCATATCCCGGTAGTAGAGTAGGACATCCCGGAGTGCAGTCTCTACAGAGTAACAAACTGATAACAATACACTACCATATCCCGGTAGTAGAGTAGGACATCCCGGAGTGCAGTCTCTACATAGTAACAAACTGATAACAATACACTACCATATCCCGGTAGTAGAGTAGGACATCCCGGAGTGCAGTCTCTACAGAGTAACAAACTGATAACAATACACTACCATATCCCGGTAGTAGAGTAGGACATCCCGGAGTGCAGTCTCTACAGAGTAACAAACTGATAACAATACACTACCATATCCCGGTAGTAGAGTAGGACATCCCGGAGTGCAGTCTCTGCAGAGTAACAAACTGATAACAATACACTACCATATCCCGGTAGTAGGGTGGGACATCCCGGAGTGCAGTCTCTACAGAGTAACTAACTGATAACAATACGCTACCATATCCCGGTAGTAGGGTAGAACATCCCGGAGTGCAGTCTCTGCAGAGTAACTAACTGATAACAATACGCTACCATATCCCGGTAGTAGGGTGGGACATCCCGGAGTGCAGTCTCTACAGAGTAACTAACTGATAACAATACGCTACCATATCCCGGTAGTAGGGTAGGACATCCCGGAGTGCAGTCTCTACAGAGTAACTAACTGATAACAATACGCTACCATATCCCGGTAGTAGGGTAGGACATCCCGGAGTGCAGTCTCTACAGAGTAACTAACTGATAACAATACGCTACCATATCCCGGTAGTAGGGTGGGACATCCCGGAGTGCAGTCTCTACAGAGTAACTAACTGATAACAATACGCTACCATATCCCGGTAGTAGGGTAGGACATCCCGGAGTGCAGTCTCTGCAGAGTAACAAACTGATAACAATACGCTACCATATCCCGGTAGTAGGGTAGGACATCCGGAGTGTAGCCTCTGCAGAGTAACTAACTGATAACAATACGCTACCATATCCCTGTAGTAGGGTAGGACATCCCGGAGTGCAGTCTCTGCAGAGTAACTAACTGATAACAATACGCTACCATATCCCGGTAGTAGGGTAAGACATCCGGAGTGCAGTCACTACAGAGTAACTAACTGATAACAATACGCTACCATATCCCGGTAGTAGGGTAGGACATCCCGGAGTGCAGTCTCTGCAGAGTAACTAACTGATAACAATACGCTACCATATCCCGGTAGTAGGGTAGAACATCCCGGAGTGCAGTCTCTACAGAGTAACAAACTGATAACAATATGCTACCATATCCCGGTAGTAGGGTAGGACATCCCGGAGTGCAGTCTCTGCAGAGTAAGAAACTGATAAAAAATACGCTACCCAATCCCGGTAGTTGGGTAGGACATCCCGGAGTGCAGTCTCTACAGAGTAACAAACTGATAACAATACACTACCATATCCCGGTAGTAGAGTAGGACATCCCGGAGTGCAGTCTCTACAGAGTAACTAACTGATAACAATATGCTACCATATCCCGGTAGTAGGGTAGGACATCCGGAGTGCAGTCTCTACAGAGTAACTAACTGATAACAATACGCTACCATATCCCGGTAGTAGGGTAGGACATCCGGAGTGCAGTCTCTACAGAGTAACAAACTGATAACAATACACTACCATATCCCGGTAGTAGGGTAGGACATCCGGAGTGCAGTCTCTACAGAGTAACTAACTGATAACAATACGCTACCATATCCCGGTACTAGGGTAGGACATCCCGGAGTGCAGTCTCTACAGAGTAAATAACTGATAACAATACGCTACCATATCCCGGTACTAGGGTAGGACATCCCGGAGTGCAGTCTCTACAGAGTAACTAACTGATAACAATACGCTACCATATCCCGGTAGTAGGGTGGGACATCCCGGAGTGCAGTCTCTACAGAGTAACTAACTGATAACAATACGCTACCATATCCCGGTAGTAGGGTGGGACATCCGGAGTGCAGCCTCTGCAGAGTAACTAACTGATAACAATACACTACCATATCCCGGTAGTAGGGTAGGACATCCGGAGTGCAGTCTCTACAGAGTAACTAACTGATAACAATACGCTACCATATCCCGGTACTAGGGTAGGACATCCCGGAGTGCAGTCTCTACAGAGTAAATAACTGATAACAATACGCTACCATATCCCGGTACTAGGGTAGGACATCCCGGAGTGCAGTCTCTACAGAGTAACTAACTGATAACAATACGCTACCATATCCCGGTAGTAGGGTGGGACATCCCGGAGTGCAGTCTCTACAGAGTATCTAACTGATAACAATACGCTACCATATCCCGGTAGTAGGGTAGAACATCCCGGAGTGCAGTCTCTGCAGAGTAACTAACTGATAACAATACGCTACCATATCCCGGTAGTAGGGTGGGACATCCCGGAGTGCAGTCTCTACAGAGTAACTAACTGATAACAATACGCTACCATATCCCGGTAGTAGGGTAGGACATCCCGGAGTGCAGTCTCTACAGAGTAACTAACTGATAACAATACGCTACCATATCCCGGTAGTAGGGTAGGACATCCCGGAGTGCAGTCTCTACAGAGTAACTAACTGATAACAATACGCTACCATATCCCGGTAGTAGGGTGGGACATCCCGGAGTGCAGTCTCTACAGAGTAACTAACTGATAACAATACGCTACCATATCCCGGTAGTAGGGTAAGACATCCGGAGTGCAGTCACTACAGAGTAACTAACTGATAACAATACGCTACCATATCCCGGTAGTAGGGTAGGACATCCCGGAGTGCAGTCTCTGCAGAGTAACTAACTGATAACAATACGCTACCATATCCCGGTAGTAGGGTAGAACATCCCGGAGTGCAGTCTCTACAGAGTAACAAACTGATAACAATATGCTACCATATCCCGGTAGTAGGGTAGGACATCCCGGAGTGCAGTCTCTGCAGAGTAAGAAACTGATAAAAAATACGCTACCCAATCCCGGTAGTTGGGTAGGACATCCCGGAGTGCAGTCTCTACAGAGTAACAAACTGATAACAATACACTACCATATCCCGGTAGTAGAGTAGGACATCCCGGAGTGCAGTCTCTACAGAGTAACTAACTGATAACAATATGCTACCATATCCCGGTAGTAGGGTAGGACATCCGGAGTGCAGTCTCTACAGAGTAACTAACTGATAACAATACGCTACCATATCCCGGTAGTAGGGTAGGACATCCGGAGTGCAGTCTCTACAGAGTAACAAACTGATAACAATACACTACCATATCCCGGTAGTAGAGTAGGACATCCCGGAGTGCAGTCTCTGCAGAGTAACTAACTGATAACAATACGCTACCATATCCCGGTAGTAGGGTAGGACATCCGGAGTGCAGCCTCCGCAGAGTAACAAACTGATAACAATACGCTACCATATCCCGGTAGTAGAGTAGGACATCCGGAGTGCAGTCTCTGCAGAGTAACTAACGGATAACAATACGCTACCATATCCCGGTAGTAGAGTAGGACATCCCGGAATGCAGTCTCTACAGAGTAACAAACTGATAACAATACGCTACCATATCCCGGTAGTAGGGTAGGACATCCGGAGTGCAGTCTCTACAGAGTAACTAACTGATAACAATACACTACCATATCCCGGTAGTAGGGTAGGACATCCCGGAGTGCAGTCTCTACAGAGTAACAAACTGATAACAATACACTACCATATCCCGGTAGTAGAGTAGGACATCCGGAGTGCAGTCTCTGCAGAGTAACTAACTGATAACAATACGCTACCATATCCCGGTAGTAGAGTAGGACATCCGGAGTGCAGTCTCTGCAGAGTAACTAACGGATAACAATACGCTACCATATCCCGGTAGTAGAGTAGGACATCCCGGAGTGCAGTCTCTACAGAGTAACAAACTGATAACAATACACTACCATATCCCGGTAGTAGAGTAGGACATCCCGGAGTGCAGTCTCTACAGAGTAACAAACTGATAACAATACACTACCATATCCCGGTAGTAGAGTAGGACATCCCGGAGTGCAGTCTCTACAGAGTAACAAACTGATAACAATACACTACCATATCCCGGTAGTAGAGTAGGACATCCCGGAGTGCAGTCTCTACAGAGTAACAAACTGATAACAATACACTACCATATCCCGGTAGTAGAGTAGGACATCCCGGAGTGCAGTCTCTGCAGAGTAACAAACTGATAACAATACACTACCATATCCCGGTAGTAGGGTGGGACATCCCGGAGTGCAGTCTCTACAGAGTAACTAACTGATAACAATACGCTACCATATCCCGGTAGTAGGGTAGAACATCCCGGAGTGCAGTCTCTGCAGAGTAACTAACTGATAACAATACGCTACCATATCCCGGTAGTAGGGTGGGACATCCCGGAGTGCAGTCTCTACAGAGTAACTAACTGATAACAATACGCTACCATATCCCGGTAGTAGGGTAGGACATCCCGGAGTGCAGTCTCTACAGAGTAACTAACTGATAACAATACGCTACCATATCCCGGTAGTAGGGTAGGACATCCCGGAGTGCAGTCTCTACAGAGTAACTAACTGATAACAATACGCTACCATATCCCGGTAGTAGGGTGGGACATCCCGGAGTGCAGTCTCTACAGAGTAACTAACTGATAACAATACGCTACCATATCCCGGTAGTAGGGTAGGACATCCCGGAGTGCAGTCTCTGCAGAGTAACAAACTGATAACAATACGCTACCATATCCCGGTAGTAGGGTAGGACATCCGGAGTGTAGCCTCTGCAGAGTAACTAACTGATAACAATACGCTACCATATCCCTGTAGTAGGGTAGGACATCCCGGAGTGCAGTCTCTGCAGAGTAACTAACTGATAACAATACGCTACCATATCCCGGTAGTAGGGTAAGACATCCGGAGTGCAGTCACTACAGAGTAACTAACTGATAACAATACGCTACCATATCCCGGTAGTAGGGTAGGACATCCCGGAGTGCAGTCTCTGCAGAGTAACTAACTGATAACAATACGCTACCATATCCCGGTAGTAGGGTAGAACATCCCGGAGTGCAGTCTCTACAGAGTAACAAACTGATAACAATATGCTACCATATCCCGGTAGTAGGGTAGGACATCCCGGAGTGCAGTCTCTGCAGAGTAAGAAACTGATAAAAAATACGCTACCCAATCCCGGTAGTTGGGTAGGACATCCCGGAGTGCAGTCTCTACAGAGTAACAAACTGATAACAATACACTACCATATCCCGGTAGTAGAGTAGGACATCCCGGAGTGCAGTCTCTACAGAGTAACTAACTGATAACAATATGCTACCATATCCCGGTAGTAGGGTAGGACATCCGGAGTGCAGTCTCTACAGAGTAACTAACTGATAACAATACGCTACCATATCCCGGTAGTAGGGTAGGACATCCGGAGTGCAGTCTCTACAGAGTAACAAACTGATAACAATACACTACCATATCCCGGTAGTAGAGTAGGACATCCCGGAGTGCAGTCTCTGCAGAGTAACTAACTGATAACAATACGCTACCATATCCCGGTAGTAGGGTAGGACATCCGGAGTGCAGCCTCCGCAGAGTAACAAACTGATAACAATACGCTACCATATCCCGGTAGTAGAGTAGGACATCCGGAGTGCAGTCTCTGCAGAGTAACTAACGGATAACAATACGCTACCATATCCCGGTAGTAGAGTAGGACATCCCGGAGTGCAGTCTCTACAGAGTAACAAACTGATAACAATACGCTACCATATCCCGGTAGTAGAGTAGGACATCCGGAGTGCAGTCTCTGCAGAGTAACTAACGGATAACAATACGCTACCATATCCCGGTAGTAGAGTAGGACATCCCGGAATGCAGTCTCTACAGAGTAACAAACTGATAACAATACGCTACCATATCCCGGTAGTAGGGTAGGACATCCGGAGTGCAGTCTCTACAGAGTAACTAACTGATAACAATACACTACCATATCCCGGTAGTAGGGTAGGACATCCCGGAGTGCAGTCTCTACAGAGTAACAAACTGATAACAATACACTACCATATCCCGGTAGTAGAGTAGGACATCCGGAGTGCAGTCTCTGCAGAGTAACTAACTGATAACAATACGCTACCATATCCCGGTAGTAGAGTAGGACATCCGGAGTGCAGTCTCTGCAGAGTAACTAACGGATAACAATACGCTACCATATCCCGGTAGTAGAGTAGGACATCCCGGAGTGCAGTCTCTACAGAGTAACAAACTGATAACAATACACTACCATATCCCGGTAGTAGAGTAGGACATCCCGGAGTGCAGTCTCTACAGAGTAACAAACTGATAACAATACACTACCATATCCCGGTAGTAGAGTAGGACATCCCGGAGTGCAGTCTCTACAGAGTAACAAACTGATAACAATACACTACCATATCCCGGTAGTAGAGTAGGACATCCCGGAGTGCAGTCTCTACAGAGTAACAAACTGATAACAATACACTACCATATCCCGGTAGTAGAGTAGGACATCCCGGAGTGCAGTCTCTGCAGAGTAACAAACTGATAACAATACACTACCATATCCCGGTAGTAGGGTGGGACATCCCGGAGTGCAGTCTCTACAGAGTAACTAACTGATAACAATACGCTACCATATCCCGGTAGTAGGGTAGAACATCCCGGAGTGCAGTCTCTGCAGAGTAACTAACTGATAACAATACGCTACCATATCCCGGTAGTAGGGTGGGACATCCCGGAGTGCAGTCTCTACAGAGTAACTAACTGATAACAATACGCTACCATATCCCGGTAGTAGGGTAGGACATCCCGGAGTGCAGTCTCTACAGAGTAACTAACTGATAACAATACGCTACCATATCCCGGTAGTAGGGTAGGACATCCCGGAGTGCAGTCTCTACAGAGTAACTAACTGATAACAATACGCTACCATATCCCGGTAGTAGGGTGGGACATCCCGGAGTGCAGTCTCTACAGAGTAACTAACTGATAACAATACGCTACCATATCCCGGTAGTAGGGTAGGACATCCCGGAGTGCAGTCTCTGCAGAGTAACAAACTGATAACAATACGCTACCATATCCCGGTAGTAGGGTAGGACATCCGGAGTGTAGCCTCTGCAGAGTAACTAACTGATAACAATACGCTACCATATCCCTGTAGTAGGGTAGGACATCCCGGAGTGCAGTCTCTGCAGAGTAACTAACTGATAACAATACGCTACCATATCCCGGTAGTAGGGTAAGACATCCGGAGTGCAGTCACTACAGAGTAACTAACTGATAACAATACGCTACCATATCCCGGTAGTAGGGTAGGACATCCCGGAGTGCAGTCTCTGCAGAGTAACTAACTGATAACAATACGCTACCATATCCCGGTAGTAGGGTAGAACATCCCGGAGTGCAGTCTCTACAGAGTAACAAACTGATAACAATATGCTACCATATCCCGGTAGTAGGGTAGGACATCCCGGAGTGCAGTCTCTGCAGAGTAAGAAACTGATAAAAAATACGCTACCCAATCCCGGTAGTTGGGTAGGACATCCCGGAGTGCAGTCTCTACAGAGTAACAAACTGATAACAATACACTACCATATCCCGGTAGTAGAGTAGGACATCCCGGAGTGCAGTCTCTACAGAGTAACTAACTGATAACAATATGCTACCATATCCCGGTAGTAGGGTAGGACATCCGGAGTGCAGTCTCTACAGAGTAACTAACTGATAACAATACGCTACCATATCCCGGTAGTAGGGTAGGACATCCGGAGTGCAGTCTCTACAGAGTAACAAACTGATAACAATACACTACCATATCCCGGTAGTAGAGTAGGACATCCCGGAGTGCAGTCTCTGCAGAGTAACTAACTGATAACAATACGCTACCATATCCCGGTAGTAGGGTAGGACATCCGGAGTGCAGCCTCCGCAGAGTAACAAACTGATAACAATACGCTACCATATCCCGGTAGTAGAGTAGGACATCCGGAGTGCAGTCTCTGCAGAGTAACTAACGGATAACAATACGCTACCATATCCCGGTAGTAGAGTAGGACATCCCGGAGTGCAGTCTCTACAGAGTAACAAACTGATAACAATACGCTACCATATCCCGGTAGTAGGGTAGGACATCCGGAGTGCAGTCTCTACAGAGTAACTAACTGATAACAATACACTACCATATCCCGGTAGTAGGGTAGGACATCCCGGAGTGCAGTCTCTACAGAGTAACAAACTGATAACAATACACTACCATATCCCGGTAGTAGAGTAGGACATCCGGAGTGCAGTCTCTGCAGAGTAACTAACTGATAACAATACGCTACCATATCCCGGTAGTAGAGTAGGACATCCGGAGTGCAGTCTCTGCAGAGTAACTAACGGATAACAATACGCTACCATATCCCGGTAGTAGAGTAGGACATCCCGGAGTGCAGTCTCTACAGAGTAACAAACTGATAACAATACACTACCATATCCCGGTAGTAGAGTAGGACATCCCGGAGTGCAGTCTCTACAGAGTAACAAACTGATAACAATACACTACCATATCCCGGTAGTAGAGTAGGACATCCCGGAGTGCAGTCTCTACAGAGTAACAAACTGATAACAATACACTACCATATCCCGGTAGTAGAGTAGGACATCCCGGAGTGCAGTCTCTGCAGAGTAACAAACTGATAACAATACACTACCATATCCCGGTAGTAGGGTAGGACATCCCGGAGTGCAGTCTCTACAGAGTAACTAACTGATAACAATACGCTACCATATCCCGGTAGTAGGGTAGGACATCCGGAGTGCAGTCTCTGCAGAGTAACTAACTGATAACAATACGCTACCATATCCCGGTAGTAGGGTAGGACATCCGGAGTGCAGTCTCTACAGAGTAACTAACTGATAACAATACACTACCATATCCCGGTAGTAGAGTAGGACATCCCGGAGTGCAGTCTCTACAGAGTAACTAACTGATAACAATACGCTACCATATCCCGGTACTAGGGTAGGACATCCGGAGTGCAGTCTCTGCAGAGTAACTAACTGATAACAATACACTACCATATCCCGGTAGTAGGGTAGGACATCCCGGAGTGCAGTCTCTGCAGAGTAAGAAACTGATAACAATATGCCACCATATCCCGGTAGTAGGGTAGGACATCCCGGAGTGCAGTCTCTACAGAGTAACTAACTGATAACAATATGCTACCATATCCCGGTAGTAGGGTAGGACATCCCGGAGTGCAGTCTCTACAGAGTAACTAACTGATAACAATACGCTACCATATCCCGGTAGTGGGGTAGGACATCCGGAGTGCAGTCTCTGCAGAGTAACTAACTGATAACAATATGCCACCATATCCCGGTAGTAGGGTAGGACATCCCGGAGTGCAGTCTCTGCAGAGTAACTAACTGATAACAATATGCTACCATATCCCAGTAGTTGGGTAGGACATCCCGGAGTGCAGTCTCTGCAGAGTAACAAACTGATAACAATACGCTACCATATCCCGGTAGTAGGGTAGGACATCCCGGAGTGCAGTCTCTGCAGAATAACAAACTGATAACAATACGCTAACATATCACGGTAGTAGGGTAGGACATCCGGAGTGCAGTCTCTGCAGAGTAACAAACTGATAACAATACGCTACCATATCCCGGTAGTAGGGTAGGACATCCCGGAGTGCAGTCTCTACAGAGTAACAAACTGATAACAATATGCTACCATATCCCGGTACTAGGGTAGGACATCCCGGAATGCAGTCTCTGCAGAGTAACTAACTGATAACAATACGCTACCATATCCCGGTAGTAGGGTAGGACATCCGGAGTGCAGTCTCTGCAGAGTAACTAACTGATAACAATACGCTACCATATCCCGGTAGTAGGGTAGGACATCCGGAGTGCAGTCTCTACAGAGTAACAAACTGATAACAATACGCTACCATATCCCGGTAGTAGGGTAGGACATCCCGGAGTGCAGTCTCTGCAGAGTAACTAACTGATAACAATACGCTACCATATCCCGGTAGTAGGGTAGGACATCCGGAGTGCAGTCTCTGCAGAGTAACAAACTGATAACAATACGCTACCATATCCCGGTAGTAGGGTAGGACATCCCGGAGTGCAGTCTCTGCAGAGTAACTAACTGATAACAATACGCTACCATATCCCGGTAGTAGGGTAGGACATCCCGGAGTGCAGTCTCTGCAGAGTAACAAACTGATAACAATACGCTACCATATCCCGGTAGTAGAGTAGGACATCCCGGAGTGCAGTCTCTACAGAGTAACTAACTGATAACAATACACTACCATATCCCGGTACTAGGGTAGGACATCCCGGAGTGCAGTCTCTACAGAGTAACAAACTGATAACAATACGCTACCATATCCCGGTAGTAGGGTAGGACATCCGGAGTGCAGTCTCTACAGAGTAACAAACTGATAACAATATGCTACCACATCCCGGTAGTTGGGTAGGACATCCCGGAGTGCAGTCTCTGCAGAGTAACAAACTGATAAAAAATACGCTACCCAATCCCGGTAGTTGGGTAGGACATCCCGGAGTGCAGTCTCTGCAGAGTAACAAACTGATAACAATATGCCACCATATCCCGGTAGTAGGGTAGGACATCCCGGAGTGCAGTCTCTGCAGAATAACAAACTGATAACAGTACGCTAACATATCCCGGTAGTAGGGTAGGACATCCCGGAGTGCAGTCTCTGCAGAGTAACTAACTGATAACAATACGCTACCATATCCCAGTAGTGGGTTAGGACATCCGGAGTGCAGTCTCTGCAGAGTAACTAACTGATAACAATACGCTACCATATCCCGGTAGTGGGGTAGGACATCCGGAGTGCAGTCTCTGCAGAGTAACTAACTGATAACAATACGCTACCATATCCCGGTAGTAGGGTAGGACATCCCGGAGTGCAGTCTCTGCAGAATAACAAACTGATAACAGTACGCTAACATATCCCGGTAGTAGGGTAGGACATCCCGGAGTGCAGTCTCTACAGAGTAACAAACTGATAACAATATGCTACCATATCCCGGTAGTAGGGTAGGACATCCCGGAGTGCAGTCTCTGCAGAATAACAAACTGATAACAGTACGCTAACATATCCCGGTAGTAGGGTAGGACATCCCGGAGTGCAGTCTCTACAGAGTAACAAACTGATAACAATATGCTACCATATCCCGGTAGTAGGGTAGGACATCCCGGAGTGCAGTCTCTGCAGAATAACAAACTGATAACAGTACGCTACCATATCCCGATAGTAGGGTAGGACATCCGGAGTGCAGTCTCTACAGAGTAACAAACTGATAGCAATATGCTACCATATCCCGGTAGTAGGGTAGGACATCCCGGAGTGCAGTCTCTGCAGAATAACAAACTGATAACAGTACGCTAACATATCCCGGTAGTAGGGTAGGACATCCCGGAGTGCAGTCTCAGCAGAGTAACTAACTGATAACAATACGCTACCATATCCCAGTAGTGGGGTAGGACATCCGGAGTGCAGTCTCTGCAGAGTAACTAACTGATAACAATACGCTACCATATCCCGGTAGTGGGGTAGGACATCCGGAGTGCAGTCTCTGCAGAGTAACTAACTGATAACAATACGCTACCATATCCCGGTAGTAGGGTAGGACATCCCGGAGTGCAGTCTCTGCAGAGTAACTAACTGATAACAATACGCTACCATATCCCGGTAGTAGGGTAGGACATCCGGAGTGCAGCCTCTGCAGAGTAACAAACTGATAACAATACACTACCATATCCCGGTAGTAGGGTAGGACATCCGGAGCGCAGCCTCTGCAGAGTTACAGACTGATAACAATATGCTACCATATCCCGGTACTAGGGTAGGACATCCGGAGTGCAGTCTCTACAGAGTAACTAACTGATAACAATACGCTACCATATCCCGGTAGTAGGGTAGGACATCCCGGAGTGCAGTCTCTGCAGAGTAACTAACTGATAACAATACGCTACCATATCCCGGTAGTAGGGTGGGACATCCCGGAGTGCAGTCTCTACAGAGTAACTAACTGATAACAATACGCTACCATATCCCGGTAGTAAGGTAGGACATCCGGAGTGCAGTCTCTACAGAGTAACTAACTGATAACAATACGCTACCATATCCCGGTAGTAGGGTAGGACATCCGGAGTGCAGTCTCTACAGAGTAACTAACTGATAACAATACGCTACCATATCCCGGTAGTAGGGTAGGACATCCCGGAGTGCAGTCTCTGCAGAGTAACTAACTGATAACAATATGCTACCATATCCCGGTAGTAGAGTAGGACATCCCGGAGTGCAGTCTCTACAGAGTAACTAACTGATAACAATACGCTACCATATCCCGGTAGTAGGGTAGGACATCCCGGAGTGCAGTCTCTACAGAGTAACTAACTGATAACAATACGCTACCATATCCCGGTAGTAGGGTAGGACATCCCGGAGTGCAGTCTCTGCAGAGTAACTAACTGATAACAATACGCTACCATATCCCGGTAGTAGGGTAAAACATCCCGGAGTGCAGTCTCTACAGAGTAACAAACTGATAACAATATGGTACCATATCCCGGTAGTTGGGTAGGACATCCGGAGTGCAGTCTCTACAGAGTAACAAACTGATAACAATATGCTACCATATCCCGGTAGTTGGGTAGGACATCCCGGAGTGCAGTCTCTACAGAGTAACAAACTGATAACAATACGCTACCATATCCCGGTAGTAGGGTAGAACATCCGGAGTGCAGTCTCTGCAGAGTAACAAACTGATAACAATACGCTACCATATCCCGGTAGTAGGGTAGGACATCCGGAGTGCAGTCTCTACAGAGTAACAAACTGATAACAATATGCTACCATATCCCGGTAGTTGGGTAGGACATCCCGGAGTGCAGTCTCTGCAGGGTAAGAAACTGATAAAAAATACGCTACCCAATCCCGGTAGTTGGGTAGGATATCCCGGAGTGCAGTCTCTGCAGAGTAACAAACTGATAACAATATGCCACCATATCCCGGTAGTAGGGTAGGACATCCCGGAGTGCAGTCTCTGCAGAGTAACAAACTGATAACAATATGCTACCATATCCCGGTACAAGGGTAGGACATCCCGGAGTGCAGTCTCTGCAGAATAACAAACTGATAACAATACGCTAACATATCACGGTAGTAGGGTAGGACATCCCGGAGTGCAGTCTCTGCAGAGTAACAAACTGATAACAATACGCTACCATATCCCGGTACTAGGGTAGAACATCCCGGAATGCAGTCTCTGCAGAGTAACTAACTGATAACAATACGCTACCATATCCCGGTAGTAAGGTAGGACATCCGGAGTGCAGTCTCTGCAGAGTAACTAACTGATAACAATACGCTACCATATCCCGGTAGTAGGGTAGGACATCCGGAGTGCAGTCTCTACAGAGTAACAAACTGATAACAATACGCTACCATATCCCGGTAGTAGGGTAGGACATCCCGGAGTGCAGTCTCTGCAGAGTAACTAACTGATAACAATACGCTACCATATCCCGGTAGTAGGGTAGGACATCCGGAGTGCAGTCTCTGCAGAGTAACAAACTGATAACAATACGCTACCATATCCCGGTAGTAGGGTAGGACATCCCGGAGTGCAGTCTCTGCAGAGTAACTAACTGATAACAATACGCTACCATATCCCGGTAGTAGGGTAGGACATCCCGGAGTGCAGTCTCTACAGAGTAACAAACTGATAACAATACGCTACCATATCCCGGTAGTAGGGTAGGACATCCCGGAGTGCAGTCTCTGCAGAGTAACTAACTGATAACAATACGCTACCATATCCCGGTAGTAGGGTAGGACATCCGGAGTGCAGTCTCTGCAGAGTAACAAACTGATAACAATACGCTACCATATCCCGGTAGTAGGGTAGGACATCCCGGAGTGCAGTCTCTGCAGAATAACAAACTGATAACAGTACGCTAACATATCCCGGTAGTAGGGTAGGACATCCCGGAGTGCAGTCTCTACAGAGTAACAAACTGATAACAATATGCTACCATATCCCGGTAGTAGGGTAGGACATCCCGGAGTGCAGTCTCTGCAGAATAACAAACTGATAACAGTACGCTACCATATCCCGGTAGTAGGGTAGGACATCCGGAGTGCAGTCTCTACAGAGTAACAAACTGATAGCAATATGCTACCATATCCCGGTAGTAGGGTAGGACATCCCGGAGTGCAGTCTCTGCAGAATAACAAACTGATAACAGTACGCTAACATATCCCGGTAGTAGGGTAGGACATCCCGGAGTGCAGTCTCTGCAGAGTAACTAACTGATAACAATACGCTACCATATCCCAGTAGTGGGGTAGGACATCCGGAGTGCAGTCTCTGCAGAGTAACTAACTGATAACAATATGCTACCATATCCCGGTAGTGGGGTAGGACATCCGGAGTGCAGTCTCTGCAGAGTAACTAACTGATAACAATACGCTACCATATCCCGGTAGTAGGGTAGGACACCCCGGAGTGCAGTCTCTGCAGAGTAACTAACTGATAACAATACGCTACCATATCCCGGTAGTAGGGTAGGACATCCGGAGTGCAGCCTCTGCAGAGTAACAAACTGATAACAATACACTACCATATCCCGGTAGTAGGGTAGGACATCCGGAGCGCAGCCTCTGCAGAGTTACAGACTGATAACAATATGCTACCATATCCCGGTACTAGGGTAGGACATCCGGAGTGCAGTCTCTACAGAGTAACTAACTGATAACAATACGCTACCATATCCCGGTAGTAGGGTAGGACATCCCGGAGTGCAGTCTCTGCAGAGTAACTAACTGATAACAATACGCTACCATATCCCGGTAGTAGGGTGGGACATCCCGGAGTGCAGTCTCTACAGAGTAACTAACTGATAACAATACGCTACCATATCCCGGTAGTAAGGTAGGACATCCGGAGTGCAGTCTCTACAGAGTAACTAACTGATAACAATACGCTACCATATCCAGGTAGTAGGGTAGGACATCCGGAGTGCAGTCTCTACAGAGTAACTAACTGATAACAATACGCTACCATATCCCGGTAGTAGGGTAGGACATCCCGGAGTGCAGTCTCTGCAGAGTAACAAACTGATAACAATATGCTACCATATCCCGGTAGTAGAGTAGGACATCCCGGAGTGCAGTCTCTACAGAGTAACTAACTGATAACAATACGCTACCATATCCCGGTAGTAGGGTAGGACATCCCGGAGTGCAGTCTCTACAGAGTAACTAACTGATAACAATACGCTACCATATCCCGGTAGTAGGGTAGGACATCCCGGAGTGCAGTCTCTGCAGAGTAACTAACTGATAACAATACGCTACCATATCCCGGTAGTAGGGTAAAACATCCCGGAGTGCAGTCTCTACAGAGTAACAAACTGATAACAATATGGTACCATATCCCGGTAGTTGGGTAGGACATCCGGAGTGCAGTCTCTACAGAGTAACAAACTGATAACAATATGCTACCATATCCCGGTACAAGGGTAGGACATCCCGGAGTGCAGTCTCTGCAGAATAACAAACTGATAACAATACGCTAACATATCACGGTAGTAGGGTAGGACATCCCGGAGTGCAGTCTCTGCAGAGTAACTAACTGATAACAATACGCTACCATATCCCGGTAGTAAGGTAGGACATCCGGAGTGCAGTCTCTGCAGAGTAACAAACTGATAACAATACGCTACCATATCCCGGTAGTAGGGTAGGACATCCCGGAGTGCAGTCTCTGCAGAGTAACTAACTGATAACAATACGCTACCATATCCCGGTAGTAGGGTAGGACATCCCGGAGTGCAGTCTCTACAGAGTAACAAACTGATAACAATACGCTACCATATCCCGGTAGTAGGGTAGGACATCCCGGAGTGCAGTCTCTGCAGAGTAACTAACTGATAACAATACGCTACCATATCCCGGTAGTAGGGTAGGACATCCGGAGTGCAGTCTCTGCAGAGTAACAAACTGATAACAATACGCTACCATATCCCGGTAGTAGGGTAGGACATCCCGGAGTGCAGTCTCTGCAGAGTAACTAACTGATAACAATACGCTACCATATCCCGGTAGTAGGGTAGGACATCCCGGAGTGCAGTCTCTGCAGAGTAACTAACTGATAACAATACACTACCATATCCCGGTACTAGGGTAGGACATCCCGGAGTGCAGTCTCTACAGAGTAACAAACTGATAACAATACGCTACCATATCCCGGTAGTAGGGTAGGACATCCGGAGTGCAGTCTCTACAGAGTAACAAACTGATAACAATATGCTACCATATCCCGGTAGTTGGGTAGGACATCCCGGAGTGCAGTCTCTGCAGAGTAACAAACTGATAAAAAATACGCTACCCAATCCCGGTAGTTGGGTAGGACATCCCGGAGTGCAGTCTCTGCAGAGTAACAAACTGATAACAATATGCCACCATATCCCGGTAGTAGGGTAGGACATCCCGGAGTGCAGTCTCTGCAGAGTAACAAACTGATAACAGTACGCTAACATATCCCGGTAGTAGGGTAGGACATCCCGGAGTGCAGTCTCTGCAGAGTAACTAACTGATAACAATACGCTACCATATCCCGGTAGTAGGGTAGGACATCCGGAGTGCAGTCTCTGCAGAGTAGCTAACTGATAACAATACGCTACCATATCCCGGTAGTAAGGTAGGACATCCGGAGTGCAGTCTCTACAGAGTAACTAACTGATAACAATACGCTACCATATCCCGGTAGTAGGGTAGGACATCCGGAGTGCAGTCTCTACAGAGTAACTAACTGATAACAATACGCTACCATATCCCGGTAGTAGGGTAGGACATCCCGGAGTGCAGTCTCTGCAGAGTAACTAACTGATAACAATATGCTACCATATCCCGGTAGTAGAGTAGGACATCCCGGAGTGCAGTCTCTACAGAGTAACTAACGGATAACAATACGCTACCATATCCCGGTAGTAGGGTAGGACATCCCGGAGTGCAGTCTCTGCATCTGCAGAGTAACTAACTGATAACAATACGCTACCATATCCCGGTAGTAGGGTAGGACATCCGGAGTGCAGTCTCTACAGAGTAACTAACTTATAACAATACGCTACCATATCCCGGTAGTAGGGTAGGACATCCCGGAGTGCAGTCTCTACAGAGTAACTAACTGATAACAATATGCCACCATATCCCGGTAGTAGGGTAGGACATCCGGAGTGCAGTCTCTACAGAGTAACTAACTGATAACAATACGCTACCATATCCCGGTAGTAGGGTAGGACATCCGGAGTGCAGTCTCTACAGAGTAACTAACTGATAACAATACGCTACCATATCCCGGTAGTAGGGTAGGACATCCCGGAGTGCAGTCTCTACAGAGTAACTAACTGATAACAATATGCCACCATATCCCGGTAGTAGGGTAGGACATCCGGAGTGCAGTCTCTACAGAGTAACTAACTGATAACAATACGCTACCATATCCCGGTACTAGGGTAGGACATCCCGGAGTGCAGTCACTGCAGAGTAACTAACTGATAACAATACGCTACCATATCCCGGTAGTAGGGTAGGACATCCCGGAGTGCAGTCTCTGCAGAGTTTCAAACTGATAACAATACGCTACCATATCCCGGTAGTAGGGTAGGACATCCCGGAGTGCAGTCTCTACAGAGTAACAAACTGATAACAATAGGCTACCATATCCCGGTAGTAGGGTAGGACATCCGGAGTGCAGTCTCTGCAGAGTTACAAACTGATAACAATGCGCTACCATATCCCGGTAGTAGGGTAGGACATCCGGAGTGCAGTCTCTTCAGAGTAACAAACTGATAACAATACGCTACCATATCCCGGTAGTAGGGTAGGACATCCCGGAGTGCAGTCTCTACAGAGTAACTAACGGATAACAATACGCTACCATATCCCGGTAGTAGGGTAGGACATCCCGGAGTGCAGTCTCTGCATCTGCAGAGTAACTAACTGATAACAATACGCTACAATATCCCGGTAGTAGGGTAGGACATCCGGAGTGCAGTCTCTGCAGAGTAACTAACTGATAACAATACGCTACCATATCCCGGTAGTAGGGTAGGACATCCGGAGTGCAGTCTCTACAGAGTAACAAACTGATAACAATATGCTACCATATCCCGGTAGTTGGGTAGGACATCCCGGAGTGCAGTCTCTGCAGAGTAACAAACTGATAAAAAATACGCTACCCAATCCCGGTAGTTGGGTAGGACATCCCGGAGTGCAGTCTCTGCAGATTAACAAACTGATAACAATATGCCACCATATCCCGGTAGTAGGGTAGGACATCCCGGAGTGCAGTCTCTGCAGAGTAACAAACTGATAACAGTACGCTAACATATCCCGGTAGTAGGGTAGGACATCCCGGAGTGCAGTCTCTGCAGAGTAACAAACTGATAACAATATGCTACCATATCCCGGTAGTAGGGTAGGACATCCCGGAGTGCAGTCTCTGCAGAGTAACTAACTGATAACAATACGCTACCATATCCCGGTAGTAGGGTAGGACATCCCGGAGTGCAGTCTCTGCAGAGTAACAAACTGATAACAATATGCTACCATATCCCGGTAGTTGGGTAGGACATCCCGGAGTGCAGTCTCTACAGAGTAACTAACTGATAACAATACGCTACCATATCCCGGTAGTAGGGTAGGACATCCCGGAGTGCAGTCTCTGCAGAGTAACTAACTGATAACAATATGCTACCATATCCCGGTAGTGGGGTAGGACATCCGGAGTGCAGTCTCTGCAGAGTAACTAACTGATAACAATACGCTACCATATCCCGGTAGTAGGGTAGGACATCCGGAGTGCAGCCTCTGCAGAGTAACTAACTGATAACAATACACTACCATATCCCGGTAGTAGGGTAGGACATCCCGGAGTGCAGTCTCTGCAGAGTTACAAACTGATAACAATACACTACCATATCCCGGTAGTAGGGTAGGACATCCCGGAGTGCAGTCTCTGCAGAGTAACTAACTGATAACAATACGCTACCATATCCCGGTAGTAGGGTAGGACATCCGGAGTGCAGTCTCTACAGAGTAACTAACTGATAACAATACGCTACCATATCCCGGTAGTAGGGTAGGACATCCCGGAGTGCAGTCTCTACAGAGTAACTAACTGATAACAATATGCCACCATATCCCGGTAGTAGGGTAGGACATCCGGAGTGCAGTCTCTACAGAGTAACTAACTGATAACAATACGCTACCATATCCCGGTAGTAGGGTAGGACATCCGGAGTGCAGTCTCTACAGAGTAACTAACTGATAACAATACGCTACCATATCCCGGTAGTAGGGTAGGACATCCCGGAGTGCAGTCTCTACAGAGTAACTAACTGATAACAATATGCCACCATATCCCGGTAGTAGGGTAGGACATCCGGAGTGCAGTCTCTACAGAGTAACTAACTGATAACAATACGCTACCATATCCCGGTACTAGGGTAGGACATCCCGGAGTGCAGTCACTGCAGAGTAACTAACTGATAACAATACGCTACCATATCCCGGTAGTAGGGTAGGACATCCCGGAGTGCAGTCTCTGCATCTGCAGGGTAACTAACTGATAACAATACGCTACAATATCCCGGTAGTAGGGTAGGACATCCGGAGTGCAGTCTCTGCAGAGTAACAAACTGATAACAATACGCTACCATATCCCGGTAGTAGGGTAGGACATCCGGAGTGCAGTCTCTACAGAATAACAAACTGATAACAATATGCTACCATATCCCGGTAGTTGGGTAGGACATCCCGGAGTGCAGTCTCTGCAGAGTAACAAACTGATAAAAAATACGCTACCCAATCCCGGTAGTTGGGTAGGACATCCCGGAGTGCAGTCTCTGCAGAGTAACAAACTGATAACAATATGCCACCATATCCCGGTAGTAGGGTAGGACATCCCGGAGTGCAGTCTCTGCAGAGTAACAAACTGATAACAGTACGCTAACATATCCCGGTAGTAGGGTAGGACATCCCGGAGTGCAGTCTCTGCAGAGTTACAAACTGATAACAATACGCTAACATATCCCGGTAGTAGAGTAGGACATCCCGGAGTGCAGTCTCTACAGAGTAACAAACTGATAACAATGCGCTACCATATCCCGGTAGTAGGGTAGGACATCCGGAGTGCAGTCTCTACAGAGTAACAAACTGATAACAATACGCTACCATATCCCGGTACTAGGGTAGGACATCCCGGAGTGCAGTCTCTGCAGAGTAACAAACTGATAACAATATGCCACCATATCCCGGTAGTAGGGTAGGACATCCCGGAGTGCAGTCTCTACAGAGTAACTAACGGATAACAATACGCTACCATATCCCGGTAGTAGGGTAGGACATCCCGGAGTGCAGTCTCTGCAGAGTTACAGACTGATAACAATATGCTACCATATCCCGGTAGTAGGGTAGGACATCCCAGAGTGCAGTCTCTACAGAGTAACTAACTGATAACAATATGCTACCATATCCCGGTAGTAGGGTAGGACATCCCGGAGTGCAGTCTCTGCATCTGCAGAGTAACTAACTGATAACAATACGCTACAATATCCCGGTAGTAGGGTAGGACATCCGGAGTGCAGTCTCTGCAGAGTAACTAACTGATAACAATACGCTACCATATCCCGGTACTAGGGTAGGACATCCCGGAGTGCAGTCTCTGCAGAGTAACTAACTGATAACAATACGCTACCATATCCCGGTAGTAGGGTAGGACATCCGGAGTGCAGTCTCTGCAGAGTAACTAACTGATAACAATACGCTACAATATCCCGGTAGTAGGGTAGAACATCCGGAGTGCAGTCTCTGCAGAGTAACTAACTGATAACAATACGCTAACATATCCCGGTAGTAGGGTAGGACATCCGGAGTGCAGTCTCTGCAGAGTAACTAACTGATAACAATACGCTACCATATCCCGGTAGTAGGGTAGGACATCCCGGAGTGCAGTCTCTACAGAGTAACTAACTGATAACAATATGCTACCATATCCCGGTAGTAGGGTAGGACATCCGGAGTGCAGTCTCTGCAGAGTAACAAACTGATAACAATATGCTACCATATCCCGGTAGTAGGGTAGGACATCCGGAGTGCAGCCTCTGCAGAGTTACAGACTGATAACAATATGCTACCATATCCCGGTACTAGGGTAGGACATCCGGAGTGCAGTCTCTACAGAGTAACTAACTGATAACAATACGCTACCATATCCCGGTAGTAGGGTAGGACATCCCGGAGTGCAGTCTCTACAGAGTAACTAACTGATAACAATACACTACCATATCCCGGTAGTAGGGTAGAACATCCCGGAGTGCAGTCTCTGCAGAGTAACTAACTGATAACAATAGGCTACCATATCCCGGTAGTAGGGTAGAACATCCCGGAGTGCAGTCTCTACAGAGTAACTAACTGATAACAATACGCTACCATATCCCGGTACTAGGGTAGGACATCCGGAGTGCAGTCTCTGCAGAGTAACTAACTGATAACAATACGCTACCATATCCCGGTAGTAGGGTAGGACATCCCGGAGTGCAGTCTCTGCAGAGTAACTAACTGATAACAATACGCTACCCAATCCCGGTAGTAGGGTAGGACATCCCGGAGTGCAGTCTCTGCAGAGTAACTAACTGATAACAATACGCTACCATATCCCGGTAGTAGGGTAGGACATCCCGGAGTGCAGTCTCTGCATCTGCAGGGTAACTAACTGATAACAATACGCTACAATATCCCGGTAGTAGGGTAGGACATCCGGAGTGCAGTCTCTGCAGAGTAACAAACTGATAACAATACGCTACCATATCCCGGTAGTAGGGTAGGACATCCGGAGTGCAGTCTCTACAGAATAACAAACTGATAACAATATGCTACCATATCCCGGTAGTTGGGTAGGACATCCCGGAGTGCAGTCTCTGCAGAGTAACAAACTGATAAAAAATACGCTACCCAATCCCGGTAGTTGGGTAGGACATCCCGGAGTGCAGTCTCTGCAGAGTAACAAACTGATAACAATATGCCACCATATCCCGGTAGTAGGGTAGGACATCCCGGAGTGCAGTCTCTGCAGAGTAACAAACTGATAACAGTACGCTAACATATCCCGGTAGTAGGGTAGGACATCCCGGAGTGCAGTCTCTGCAGAGTTACAAACTGATAACAATACGCTAACATATCCCGGTAGTAGAGTAGGACATCCCGGAGTGCAGTCTCTACAGAGTAACAAACTGATAACAATGCGCTACCATATCCCGGTAGTAGGGTAGGACATCCGGAGTGCAGTCTCTACAGAGTAACAAACTGATAACAATACGCTACCATATCCCGGTACTAGGGTAGGACATCCCGGAGTGCAGTCTCTGCAGAGTAACAAACTGATAACAATATGCCACCATATCCCGGTAGTAGGGTAGGACATCCCGGAGTGCAGTCTCTACAGAGTAACTAACGGATAACAATACGCTACCATATCCCGGTAGTAGGGTAGGACATCCCGGAGTGCAGTCTCTGCAGAGTTACAGACTGATAACAATATGCTACCATATCCCGGTAGTAGGGTAGGACATCCCAGAGTGCAGTCTCTACAGAGTAACTAACTGATAACAATATGCTACCATATCCCGGTAGTAGGGTAGGACATCCCGGAGTGCAGTCTCTGCATCTGCAGAGTAACTAACTGATAACAATACGCTACAATATCCCGGTAGTAGGGTAGGACATCCGGAGTGCAGTCTCTGCAGAGTAACTAACTGATAACAATACGCTACCATATCCCGGTACTAGGGTAGGACATCCCGGAGTGCAGTCTCTGCAGAGTAACTAACTGATAACAATACGCTACCATATCCCGGTAGTAGGGTAGGACATCCGGAGTGCAGTCTCTGCAGAGTAACTAACTGATAACAATACGCTACAATATCCCGGTAGTAGGGTAGAACATCCGGAGTGCAGTCTCTGCAGAGTAACTAACTGATAACAATACGCTAACATATCCCGGTAGTAGGGTAGGACATCCGGAGTGCAGTCTCTGCAGAGTAACTAACTGATAACAATACGCTACCATATCCCGGTAGTAGGGTAGGACATCCCGGAGTGCAGTCTCTACAGAGTAACTAACTGATAACAATATGCTACCATATCCCGGTAGTAGGGTAGGACATCCGGAGTGCAGTCTCTGCAGAGTAACAAACTGATAACAATATGCTACCATATCCCGGTAGTAGGGTAGGACATCCGGAGTGCAGCCTCTGCAGAGTTACAGACTGATAACAATATGCTACCATATCCCGGTACTAGGGTAGGACATCCGGAGTGCAGTCTCTACAGAGTAACTAACTGATAACAATACGCTACCATATCCCGGTAGTAGGGTAGGACATCCCGGAGTGCAGTCTCTACAGAGTAACTAACTGATAACAATACACTACCATATCCCGGTAGTAGGGTAGAACATCCCGGAGTGCAGTCTCTGCAGAGTAACTAACTGATAACAATACGGTAACCATATCCCGGTAGTAGGGTAGAACATCCCGGAGTGCAGTCTCTACAGAGTAACTAACTGATAACAATACGCTACCATATCCCGGTACTAGGGTAGGACATCCGGAGTGCAGTCTCTGCAGAGTAACTAACTGATAACAATACGCTACCATATCCCGGTAGTAGGGTAGGACATCCCGGAGTGCAGTCTCTGCAGAGTAACTAACTGATAAC
Source organism: Arenicola marina (assembly GCA_964019135.1). Lineage (NCBI taxonomy): Eukaryota > Metazoa > Annelida > Polychaeta > Arenicolidae > Arenicola > Arenicola marina. Next base: position 15,250,068 of record OZ025248.1, on the reverse strand, counting down.
AATACGCTACCCAATCCCGGTAGTAGGGTAGGACATCCCGGAGTGCAGTCTCTGCAGAGTAACTAACTGATAACAATACGCTACCATATCCCGGTAGTAGGGTAGGACATCCGGAGTGCAGTCTCTACAGAGTAACAAACTGATAACAATACGCTACCATATCCCGGTAGTAGGGTAGGACATCCCGGAGTGCAGTCTCTACAGAGTAACTAACTGATAACAATACGCTACCATATCCCGGTAGTAGGGTAGGACATCCGGAGTGCAGTCTCTGCAGAGTAACTAACTGATAACAATACGCTACCATATCCCGGTAGTAGGGTAGGACATCCGGAGTGCAGTCTCTACAGAGTAACAAACTGATAACAATACGCTACCATATCCCGGTAGTAGAGTGGGACATCCCGGAGTGCAGTCTCTGCAGAGTAACAAACTGATAACAATACGCTACCATATCCCGGTAGTAGAGTAGGACATCCCGGAGTGCAGTCTCTGCAGAGTAACTAACTGATAACAATACGCTACCATATCCCGGTAGTAGAGTAGGACATCCCGGAGTGCAGTCTCTGCAGAGTAACTAACTGATAACAATACGCTACCATATCCCGGTAGTAGGGTAGGACATCCGGAGTGCAGTCTCTACAGAGTAACTAACTGATAACAATATGCTACCATATCCCGGTAGTAGGGTAGGACATCCGGAGTGCAGTCTCTGCAGAGTAACAAACTGATAACAATACGCTACCATATCCCGGTAGTAGGGTAGGACATCCGGAGTGCAGTCTCTACAGAGTAACTAACTGATAACAATATGCTACCATATCCCGGTACTAGGGTAGGACATCCCGGAGTGCAGTCTCTACAGAGTAACAAACTGATAACCATACGCTACCATATCCCGGTAGTAGGGTAGGACATCCCGGAGTGCAGTCTCTACAGAGTAACTAACTGATAACAATACGCTACCATATCCCGGTAGTAGGGTAGGACATCCCGGAGTGCAGTCTCTACAGAGTAACTAACTGATAACAATACGCTACCATATCCCGGTAGTAGGGTAGGACATCCCGGAGTGCAGTCTCTACAGAGTAACTAACTGATAACAATACGCTACCATATCCCGGTAGTAGGGTAGGACATCCCGGAGTGCAGTCTCTGCAGAGTAACTAACTGATAACAATACGCTACCATATCCCGGTAGTAGGGTAGGACATCCCGGAGTGCAGTCTCTGCAGAGTAACAAACTGATAACAATACGCTACCATATCCCGGTAGTAGGGTAGGACATCCGGAGTGCAGTCTCTGCAGAGTAACTAACTGATAACAATACGCTACCATATCCCGGTAGTAGAGTAGGACATCCCGGAGTGCAGTCTCTGCAGAGTAACTAACTGATAACAATACGCTACCATATCCCGGTAGTAGGGTAGGACATCCCGGAGTGCAGTCTCTGCAGAGTAACAAACTGATAACAATATGCTACCATATCCCGGTAGTAGGGTAGGACATCCGGAGTGCAGTCTCTGCAGAGTAACAAACTGATAACAATACGCTACCATATCCCGATAGTAGGGTAGGACATCCCGGAGTGCAGTCTCTACAGAGTAACTAACTGATAACAATACGCTACCATATCCCGGTAGTAGGGTAGGACATCCCGGAGTGCAGTCTCTGCAGAGTAACTAACTGATAACAATACGCTACCATATCCCGGTAGTAGGGTAGGACATCCCGGAGTGCAGTCTCTGCAGAGTAACAAACTGATAACAATACGCTACCATATCCCGGTAGTAGGGTAGGACATCCGGAGTGCAGTCTCTGCAGAGTAACTAACTGATAACAATACGCTACCATATCCCGGTAGTAGAGTAGGACATCCCGGAGTGCAGTCTCTGCAGAGTAACTAACTGATAACAATACGCTACCATATCCCGGTAGTAGGGTAGGACATCCCGGAGTGCAGTCTCTGCAGAGTAACAAACTGATAACAATATGCTACCATATCCCGGTAGTAGGGTAGGACATCCGGAGTGCAGTCTCTGCAGAGTAACAAACTGATAACAATACGCTACCATATCCCGGTAGTAGAGTAGGACATCCCGGAGTGCAGTCTCTGCAGAGTAACTAACTGATAACAATACGCTACCATATCCCGGTAGTAGGGTAGGACATCCCGGAGTGCAGTCTCTGCAGAGTAACAAACTGATAACAATATGCTACCATATCCCGGTAGTAGGGTAGGACATCCGGAGTGCAGTCTCTGCAGAGTAACAAACTGATAACAATACGCTACCATATCCCGGTAGTAGGGTAGGACATCCCGGAGTGCAGTCTCTACAGAGTAACAAACTGATAACAATACACTACCATATCCCGGTAGTAGAGTAGGACATCCGGAGTGCAGTCTCTGCAGAGTAACAAACTGATAACAATATGCTACCATATCCCGGTAGTAGGGTAGGACATCCGGAGTGCAGTCTCTGCAGAGTAACAAACTGATAACAATACGCTACCATATCCCGGTAGTAGAGTAGGACATCCCGGAGTGCAGTCTCTACAGAGTAACAAACTGATAACAATACGCTACCATATCCCGGTAGTAGAGTAGGACATCCGGAGTGCAGTCTCTGCAGAGTAACTAACTGATAACAATACGCTACCATATCCCGGTAGTAGGGTAGGACATCCGGAGTGCAGTCTCTACAGAGTAACTAACTGATAACAATACGCTACCATATCCCGGTAGTAGGGTAGGACATCCCGGAGTGCAGTCTCTGCAGAGTAACTAACTGATAACAATACGCTACCATATCCCGGTAGTAGGGTAGGACATCCCGGAGTGCAGTCTCTGCAGAGTAACAAACTGATAACAATACGCTACCATATCCCGGTAGTAGGGTAGGACATCCCGGAGTGCAGTCTCTGCAGAGTAACAAACTGATAACAATACGCTACCATATCCCGGTAGTAGGGTAGGACATCCCGGAGTGCAGTCTCTGCAGAGTAACAAACTGATAACAATATGCTACCATATCCCGGTAGTAGAGTAGGACATCCCGGAGTGCAGTCTCTGCAGAGTAACTAACTGATAACAATACGCTACCATATCCCGGTAGTAGGGTAGGACATCCCGGAGTGCAGTCTCTACAGAGTAACAAACTGATAACAATACGCTACCATATCCCGGTAGTAGGGTAGGACATCCGGAGTGCAGTCTCTGCAGAGTAACTAACTGATAACAATACGCTACCATATCCCGGTAGTAGAGTAGGACATCCCGGAGTGCAGTCTCTGCAGAGTAACAAACTGATAACAATACACTACCATATCCCGGTAGTAGGGTAGGACATCCCGGAGTGCAGTCTCTACAGAGTAACTAACTGATAACAATACGCTACCATATCCCGGTAGTAGGGTAGGACATCCCGGAGTGCAGTCTCTACAGAGTAACTAACTGATAACAATACGCTACCATATCCCGGTAGTAGGGTAGGACATCCCGGAGTGCAGTCTCTACAGAGTAACTAACTGATAACAATACACTACCATATCCCGGTAGTAAGGTAGGACATCCCGGAGTGCAGTCTCTACAGAGTAACTAACTGATAACAATACGCTACCATATCCCGGTAGTAGGGTAGGACATCCGGAGTGCAGTCTCTACAGAGTAACTAACTGATAACAATACGCTACCATATCCCGGTAGTAGGGTAGGACATCCCGGAGTGCAGTCTCTGCAGAGTAACTAACTGATAACAATACGCTACCATATCCCGGTAGTAGGGTAGGACATCCGGAGTGCAGTCTCTGCAGAGTAACTAACTGATAACAATATGCTACCATATCCCGGTAGTAGAGTAGGACATCCCGGAGTGCAGTCTCTACAGAGTAACTAACTGATAACAATACGCTACCATATCCCGGTAGTAGGGGAGGACATCCGGAGTGCAGTCTCTACAGAGTAACTAACTGATAACAATACGCTACCATATCCCGGTACTAGGGTAGGACATCCCGGAGTGCAGTCTCTACAGAGTAACTAACTGATAACAATACACTACCATATCCCGGTAGTAGGGTAGGACATCCCGGAGTGCAGTCTCTACAGAGTAACTAACTGATAGCAATACACTACCATATCCCGGTAGTAGGGTAGGACATCCCGGAGTGCAGTCTCTACAGAGTAACTAACTGATAACAATACGCTACCATATCCCGGTAGTAGGGGAGGACATCCGGAGTGCAGTCTCTACAGAGTAACTAACTGATAACAATACGCTACCATATCCCGGTAGTAGGGTAGGACATCCGGAGTGCAGTCTCTACAGAGTAACAAACTGATAACAATACGCTACCATATCCCGGTACTAGGGTAGGACATCCCGGAGTGCAGTCTCTACAGAGTAACTAACTGATAACAGTACGCTACCATATCCCGGTAGTAGGGTAGGACATCCGGAGTGCAGTCTCTACAGAGTAACTAACTGATAACAATACGCTACCATATCCCGGTAGTAGGGTAGGACATCCGGAGTGCAGTCTCTACAGAGTAACTAACTGATAACAATACGCTACCATATCCCGGTAGTAGGGGAGGACATCCGGAGTGCAGTCTCTACAGAGTAACTAACTGATAACAATACGCTACCATATCCCGGTAGTAGGGTAGGACATCCGGAGTGCAGTCTCTGCAGAGTAACTAACTGATAACAATACGCTACCATATCCCGGTACTAGGGTAGGACATCCCGGAGTGCAGTCTCTACAGAGTAACTAACTGATAACAGTACGCTACCATATCCCGGTAGTAGGGTAGGACATCCGGAGTGCAGTCTCTGCAGAGTAACTAACTGATAACAATACGCTACCATATCCCGGTAGTAGGGTAGGACATCCGGAGTGCAGTCTCTACAGAGTAACTAACTGATAACAATACGCTACCATATCCCAGTAGTAGGGTAGGACACCCGGAGTGCAGTCTCTTCAGAGTAACTAACTGATAACAATACGCTACCATATCCCGGTAGTAGGGTAGGACATCCCGGAATGCAGTCTCTACAGAGTAAATAACTGATAACAATACGCTACCATATCCCGGTAGTAGGGTAGGACATCCCGGAGTGCAGTCTCTGCAGAGTAACTAACTGATAACAATACACTACCATATCCCGGTAGTAGGGTAGGACATCCCGGAGTGCAGTCTCTGCAGAGTTACTAACTGATAACAATACACTACCATATCCCGGTAGTAGGGTAGGACATCCGGAGTGCAGCCTCCGCAGAGTTACAGACTGATAGCAATAGGCTACCATATCCCGGTACTAGGGTAGGACATCCCGGAGTGCAGTCTCTACAGAGTAACTAACTGATAACAATACGCTACCATATCCCGGTAGTAGGGTAGGACATCCTGAGTGCAGCCTCTGCAGAGTTACAGACTGATAGCAATAGGCTACCATATCCCGGTACTAGGGTAGGACATCCCGGAGTGCAGTCTCTGCAGAGTAACTAACTGATAACAATACGCTACCATATCCCGGTAGTAGGGTAGGACATCCGGAGTGCAGTCTCTGCAGAGTAACAAACTGATAACAATATGCTACCATATCCCGGTAGTTGGGTAGGACATCCCGGAGTGCAGTCTCTGCAGAGTAACAAACTGATAAAAAATACGCTACCCAATCCCGGTAGTTGGGTAGGACATCCCGGAGTGCAGTCTCTGCAGAGTAACAAACTGATAACAATACGCTACCATATCCCGGTACTAGGGTAGGACATCCGGAGTGCAGCCTCTGCAGAGTTACAGACTGATAACAATATGCTACCATATCCCTGTAGTAGGGTAGGACATCCCGGAGTGCAGTCACTGCAGAGTAACAAACTGATAACAATACGCTAACATATCCCGGTAGTAGGGTAGGACATCCCGGAGTGCAGTCTCTGCAGAGTTACAGACTGATAACAATATGCTACCATATCCCGGTACTAGGGTAGGACATCCGGAGTGCAGCCTCTGCAGAGTTACAGACTGATAACAATATGCTACCATATCCCTGTAGTAGGGTAGGACATCCCGGAGTGCAGTCTCTGCAGAGTAACTAACTGATAACAATACGCTACCATATCCCGGTAGTAGGGTAGGACATCCGGAGTGCAGTCTCTACAGAGTAACTAACTGATAACAATACGCTACCATATCCCGGTAGTAGGGTAGGACATCCCGGAGTGCAGTCTCTACAGAGTAACTAACTGATAACAATATGCCACCATATCCCGGTAGTAGGGTAGGACATCCGGAGTGCAGTCTCTACAGAGTAACTAACTGATAACAATACGCTACCATATCCCGGTAGTAGGGTAGGACATCCGGAGTGCAGTCTCTACAGAGTAACTAACTGATAACAATACGCTACCATATCCCGGTAGTAGGGTAGGACATCCCGGAGTGCAGTCTCTGCAGAGTAACTAACTGATAACAATACGCTACCATATCCCTGTAGTAGGGTAGGACATCCCGGAGTGCAGTCTCTGCAGAGTAACTAACTGATAACAATACGCTACCATATCCCGGTACTAGGGTAGGACATCCGGAGTGCAGCCTCTGCAGAGTAACTAACTGATAACAATACGCTACCATATCCCGGTAGTAGGGTAGGACATCCCGGAGTGCAGTCTCTGCAGAGTAACTAACTGATAACAATACGCTACCATATCCCGGTAGTAGGGTAGGACATCCCGGAGTGCAGTCTCTACAGAGTAACTAACTGATAACAATATGCCACCATATCCCGGTAGTAGGGTAGGACATCCGGAGTGCAGTCTCTACAGAGTAACTAACTGATAACAATACGCTACCATATCCCGGTAGTAGGGTAGGACATCCGGAGTGCAGTCTCTACAGAGTAACTAACTGATAACAATACGCTACCATATCCCGGTAGTAGGGTAGGACATCCCGGAGTGCAGTCTCTACAGAGTAACTAACTGATAACAATATGCCACCATATCCCGGTAGTAGGGTAGGACATCCGGAGTGCAGTCTCTACAGAGTAACTAACTGATAACAATACGCTACCATATCCCGGTACTAGGGTAGGACATCCCGGAGTGCAGTCACTGCAGAGTAACTAACTGATAACAATACGCTACCATATCCCGGTAGTAGGGTAGGACATCCCGGAGTGCAGTCTCTGCATCTGCAGAGTAACTAACTGATAACAATACGCTACAATATCCCGGTAGTAGGGTAGGACATCCGGAGTGCAGTCTCTGCAGAGTAACAAACTGATAACAATACGCTACCATATCCCGGTAGTAGGGTAGGACATCCGGAGTGCAGTCTCTACAGAATAACAAACTGATAACAATATGCTACCATATCCCGGTAGTTGGGTAGGACATCCCGGAGTGCAGTCTCTGCAGAGTAACAAACTGATAAAAAATACGCTACCCAATCCCGGTAGATGGGTAGGACATCCCGGAGTGCAGTCTCTGCAGAGTAACAAACTGATAACAATATGCCACCATATCCCGGTAGTAGGGTAGGACATCCCGGAGTGCAGTCTCTGCAGAGTAACAAACTGATAACAGTACGCTAACATATCCCGGTAGTAGGGTAGGACATCCCGGAGTGCAGTCTCTGCAGAGTAACTAACTGATAACAATATGCTACCATATCCCGGTAGTGGGGTAGGACATCCGGAGTGCAGTCTCTGCAGAGTAACTAACTGATAACAATACGCTACCATATCCCGGTAGTAGGGTAGGACATCCGGAGTGCAGCCTCTGCAGAGTAACTAACTGATAACAATACACTACCATATCCCGGTAGTAGGGTAGGACATCCCGGAGTGCAGTCTCTGCAGAGTTACAAACTGATAACAATACGCTAACATATCCCGGTAGTAGAGTAGGACATCCCGGAGTGCAGTCTCTACAGAGTAACAAACTGATAACAATGCGCTACCATATCCCGGTAGTAGGGTAGGACATCCGGAGTGCAGTCTCTACAGAGTAACAAACTGATAACAATACGCTACCATATCCCGGTACTAGGGTAGGACATCCCGGAGTGCAGTCTCTGCAGAGTAACAAACTGATAACAATATGCCACCATATCCCGGTAGTAGGGTAGGACATCCCGGAGTGCAGTCTCTGCAGAGTAACTAACTGATAACAATACGCTAACATATCCCGGTAGTAGGGTAGGACATCCCGGAGTGCAGTCACTGCAGAGTAACAAACTGATAACAATATGCCACCATATCCCGGTAGTAGGGTAGGACATCCCGGAGTGCAGTCTCTACAGAGTAACTAACGGATAACAATACGCTACCATATCCCGGTAGTAGGGTAGGACATCCCGGAGTGCAGTCTCTGCAGAGTTACAGACTGATAACAATATGCTACCATATCCCTGTAGTAGGGTAGGACATCCCAGAGTGCAGTCTCTACAGAGTAACTAACTGATAACAATATGCTACCATATCCCGGTAGTAGGGTAGGACATCCCGGAGTGCAGTCTCTGCATCTGCAGAGTAACTAACTGATAACAATACGCTACAATATCCCGGTAGTAGGGTAGGACATCCGGAGTGCAGTCTCTGCAGAGTAACTAACTGATAACAATACGCTACCATATCCCGGTACTAGGGTAGGACATCCCGGAGTGCAGTCTCTGCAGAGTAACTAACTGATAACAATACGCTACCATATCCCGGTAGTAGGGTAGGACATCCGGAGTGCAGTCTCTGCAGAGTAACTAACTGATAACAATACGCTACAATATCCCGGTAGTAGGGTAGAACATCCGGAGTGCAGTCTCTGCAGAGTAACTAACTGATAACAATACGCTAACATATCCCGGTAGTAGGGTAGGACATCCGGAGTGCAGTCTCTGCAGAGTAACTAACTGATAACAATACGCTACCATATCCCGGTAGTAGGGTAGGACATCCCGGAGTGCAGTCTCTACAGAGTAACTAACTGATAACAATATGCTACCATATCCCGGTAGTAGGGTAGGACATCCGGAGTGCAGTCTCTGCAGAGTAACAAACTGATAACAATATGCTACCATATCCCGGTAGTAGGGTAGGACATCCGGAGTGCAGCCTCTGCAGAGTTACAGACTGATAACAATATGCTACCATATCCCGGTACTAGGGTAGGACATCCGGAGTGCAGTCTCTACAGAGTAACTAACTGATAACAATACGCTACCATATCCCGGTAGTAGGGTAGGACATCCCGGAGTGCAGTCTCTACAGAGTAACTAACTGATAACAATACACTACCATATCCCGGTAGTAGGGTAGAACATCCCGGAGTGCAGTCTCTGCAGAGTAACTAACTGATAACAATAGGCTACCATATCCCGGTAGTAGGGTAGAACATCCCGGAGTGCAGTCTCTACAGAGTAACTAACTGATAACAATACGCTACCATATCCCGGTACTAGGGTAGGACATCCGGAGTGCAGTCTCTGCAGAGTAACTAACTGATAACAATACGCTACCATATCCCGGTAGTAGGGTAGGACATCCCGGAGTGCAGTCTCTGCAGAGTAACTAACTGATAACAATACGCTACCCAATCCCGGTAGTAGGGTAGGACATCCCGGAGTGCAGTCTCTGCAGAGTAACTAACTGATAACAATACGCTACCATATCCCGGTAGTAGGGTAGGACATCCGGAGTGCAGTCTCTACAGAGTAACAAACTGATAACAATACGCTACCATATCCCGGTAGTAGGGTAGGACATCCCGGAGTGCAGTCTCTACAGAGTAACTAACTGATAACAATACGCTACCATATCCCGGTAGTAGGGTAGGACATCCGGAGTGCAGTCTCTGCAGAGTAACTAACTGATAACAATACGCTACCATATCCCGGTAGTAGGGTAGGACATCCGGAGTGCAGTCTCTACAGAGTAACAAACTGATAACAATACGCTACCATATCCCGGTAGTAGAGTGGGACATCCCGGAGTGCAGTCTCTGCAGAGTAACAAACTGATAACAATACGCTACCATATCCCGGTAGTAGAGTAGGACATCCCGGAGTGCAGTCTCTGCAGAGTAACTAACTGATAACAATACGCTACCATATCCCGGTAGTAGAGTAGGACATCCCGGAGTGCAGTCTCTGCAGAGTAACTAACTGATAACAATACGCTACCATATCCCGGTAGTAGGGTAGGACATCCGGAGTGCAGTCTCTACAGAGTAACTAACTGATAACAATATGCTACCATATCCCGGTAGTAGGGTAGGACATCCGGAGTGCAGTCTCTGCAGAGTAACAAACTGATAACAATACGCTACCATATCCCGGTAGTAGGGTAGGACATCCGGAGTGCAGTCTCTACAGAGTAACTAACTGATAACAATATGCTACCATATCCCGGTACTAGGGTAGGACATCCCGGAGTGCAGTCTCTACAGAGTAACAAACTGATAACAATACGCTACCATATCCCGGTAGTAGGGTAGGACATCCCGGAGTGCAGTCTCTACAGAGTAACTAACTGATAACAATACGCTACCATATCCCGGTAGTAGGGTAGGACATCCCGGAGTGCAGTCTCTACAGAGTAACTAACTGATAACAATACGCTACCATATCCCGGTAGTAGGGTAGGACATCCCGGAGTGCAGTCTCTACAGAGTAACTAACTGATAACAATACGCTACCATATCCCGGTAGTAGGGTAGGACATCCCGGAGTGCAGTCTCTGCAGAGTAACTAACTGATAACAATACGCTACCATATCCCGGTAGTAGGGTAGGACATCCCGGAGTGCAGTCTCTGCAGAGTAACAAACTGATAACAATACGCTACCATATCCCGGTAGTAGGGTAGGACATCCGGAGTGCAGTCTCTGCAGAGTAACTAACTGATAACAATACGCTACCATATCCCGGTAGTAGAGTAGGACATCCCGGAGTGCAGTCTCTGCAGAGTAACTAACTGATAACAATACGCTACCATATCCCGGTAGTAGGGTAGGACATCCCGGAGTGCAGTCTCTGCAGAGTAACAAACTGATAACAATATGCTACCATATCCCGGTAGTAGGGTAGGACATCCGGAGTGCAGTCTCTGCAGAGTAACAAACTGATAACAATACGCTACCATATCCCGGTAGTAGGGTAGGACATCCCGGAGTGCAGTCTCTACAGAGTAACTAACTGATAACAATACGCTACCATATCCCGGTAGTAGGGTAGGACATCCCGGAGTGCAGTCTCTGCAGAGTAACTAACTGATAACAATACGCTACCATATCCCGGTAGTAGGGTAGGACATCCCGGAGTGCAGTCTCTGCAGAGTAACAAACTGATAACAATACGCTACCATATCCCGGTAGTAGGGTAGGACATCCGGAGTGCAGTCTTTGCAGAGTAACTAACTGATAACAATACGCTACCATATCCCGGTAGTAGGGTAGGACATCCCGGAGTGCAGTCTCTGCAGAGTAACTAACTGATAACAATACGCTACCATATCCCGGTAGTAGGGTAGGACATCCCGGAGTGCAGTCTCTGCAGAGTAATAAACTGATAACAATATGCTACCATATCCCGGTAGTAGGGTAGGACATCCGGAGTGCAGTCTCTGCAGAGTAACAAACTGATAACAATACGCTACCATATCCCGGTAGTAGAGTAGGACATCCCGGAGTGCAGTCTCTGCAGAGTAACTAACTGATAACAATACGCTACCATATCCCGGTAGTAGGGTAGGACATCCCGGAGTGCAGTCTCTGCAGAGTAACAAACTGATAACAATATGCTACCATATCCCGGTAGTAGGGTAGGACATCCGGAGTGCAGTCTCTGCAGAGTAACAAACTGATAACAATACGCTACCATATCCCGGTAGTAGAGTAGGACATCCCGGAGTGCAGTCTCTACAGAGTAACAAACTGATAACAATACACTACCATATCCCGGTAGTAGAGTAGGACATCCGGAGTGCAGTCTCTGCAGAGTAACAAACTGATAACAATATGCTACCATATCCCGGTAGTAGGGTAGGACATCCGGAGTGCAGTCTCTGCAGAGTAACAAACTGATAACAATACGCTACCATATCCCGGTAGTAGAGTAGGACATCCCGGAGTGCAGTCTCTACAGAGTAACAAACTGATAACAATACGCTACCATATCCCGGTAGTAGAGTAGGACATCCGGAGTGCAGTCTCTGCAGAGTAACTAACTGATAACAATACGCTACCATATCCCGGTAGTAGGGTAGGACATCCGGAGTGCAGTCTCTACAGAGTAACTAACTGATAACAATACGCTACCATATCCCGGTAGTAGGGTAGGACATCCCGGAGTGCAGTCTCTGCAGAGTAACTAACTGATAACAATACGCTACCATATCCCGGTAGTAGGGTAGGACATCCCGGAGTGCAGTCTCTGCAGAGTAACAAACTGATAACAATACGCTACCATATCCCGGTAGTAGGGTAGGACATCCCGGAGTGCAGTCTCTGCAGAGTAACAAACTGATAACAATACGCTACCATATCCCGGTAGTAGGGTAGGACATCCCGGAGTGCAGTCTCTGCAGAGTAACAAACTGATAACAATATGCTACCATATCCCGGTAGTAGAGTAGGACATCCCGGAGTGCAGTCTCTGCAGAGTAACTAACTGATAACAATACGCTACCATATCCCGGTAGTAGGGTAGGACATCCCGGAGTGCAGTCTCTACAGAGTAACAAACTGATAACAATACGCTACCATATCCCGGTAGTAGGGTAGGACATCCGGAGTGCAGTCTCTGCAGAGTAACTAACTGATAACAATACGCTACCATATCCCGGTAGTAGAGTAGGACATCCCGGAGTGCAGTCTCTGCAGAGTAACAAACTGATAACAATACACTACCATATCCCGGTAGTAGGGTAGGACATCCCGGAGTGCAGTCTCTACAGAGTAACTAACTGATAACAATACGCTACCATATCCCGGTAGTAGGGTAGGACATCCCGGAGTGCAGTCTCTACAGAGTAACTAACTGATAACAATACGCTACCATATCCCGGTAGTAGGGTAGGACATCCCGGAGTGCAGTCTCTACAGAGTAACTAACTGATAACAATACACTACCATATCCCGGTAGTAAGGTAGGACATCCCGGAGTGCAGTCTCTACAGAGTAACTAACTGATAACAATACGCTACCATATCCCGGTAGTAGGGTAGGACATCCCGGAGTGCAGTCTCTACAGAGTAACTAACTGATAACAATACGCTACCATATCCCGGTAGTAGGGTAGGACATCCCGGAGTGCAGTCTCTGCAGAGTAACTAACTGATAACAATACGCTACCATATCCCGGTAGTAGGGTAGGACATCCGGAGTGCAGTCTCTGCAGAGTAACTAACTGATAACAATATGCTACCATATCCCGGTAGTAGAGTAGGACATCCCGGAGTGCAGTCTCTACAGAGTAACTAACTGATAACAATACGCTACCATATCCCGGTAGTAGGGGAGGACATCCGGAGTGCAGTCTCTACAGAGTAACTAACTGATAACAATACGCTACCATATCCCGGTACTAGGGTAGGACATCCCGGAGTGCAGTCTCTACAGAGTAACTAACTGATAACAATACACTACCATATCCCGGTAGTAGGGTAGGACATCCCCGAGTGCAGTCTCTACAGAGTAACTAACTGATAACAATACACTACCATATCCCGGTAGTAGGGTAGGACATCCCGGAGTGCAGTCTCTACAGAGTAACTAACTGATAACAATACGCTACCATATCCCGGTAGTAGGGGAGGACATCCGGAGTGCAGTCTCTACAGAGTAACTAACTGATAACAATACGCTACCATATCCCGGTAGTAGGGTAGGACATCCGGAGTGCAGTCTCTACAGAGTAACAAACTGATAACAATACGCTACCATATCCCGGTACTAGGGTAGGACATCCCGGAGTGCAGTCTCTACAGAGTAACTAACTGATAACAGTACGCTACCATATCCCGGTAGTAGGGTAGGACATCCGGAGTGCAGTCTCTACAGAGTAACTAACTGATAACAATACGCTACCATATCCCGGTAGTAGGGTAGGACATCCGGAGTGCAGTCTCTACAGAGTAACTAACTGATAACAATACGCTACCATATCCCGGTAGTAGGGGAGGACATCCGGAGTGCAGTCTCTACAGAGTAACTAACTGATAACAATACGCTACCATATCCCGGTAGTAGGGTAGGACATCCGGAGTGCAGTCTCTGCAGAGTAACTAACTGATAACAATACGCTACCATATCCCGGTACTAGGGTAGGACATCCCGGAGTGCAGTCTCTACAGAGTAACTAACTGATAACAGTACGCTACCATATCCCGGTAGTAGGGTAGGACATCCGGAGTGCAGTCTCCGCAGAGTAACTAACTGATAACAATACGCTACCATATCCCGGTAGTAGGGTAGGACATCCGGAGTGCAGTCTCTACAGAGTAACTAACTGATAACAATACGCTACCATATCCCAGTAGTAGGGTAGGACATCCGGAGTGCAGTCTCTGCAGAGTAACTAACTGATAACAATACGCTACCATATCCCGGTAGTAGGGTAGGACATCCCGGAATGCAGTCTCTACAGAGTAAATAACTGATAACAATACGCTACCATATCCCGGTAGTAGGGTAGGACATCCCGGAGTGCAGTCTCTGCAGAGTAACTAACTGATAACAATACACTACCATATCCCGGTAGTAGGGTAGGACATCCCGGAGTGCAGTCTCTGCAGAGTAACTAACTGATAACAATACACTACCATATCCCGGTAGTAGGGTAGGACATCCGGAGTGCAGCCTCCGCAGAGTTACAGACTGATAGCAATAGGCTACCATATCCCGGTAGTAGGGTAGGACATCCCGGAGTGCAGTCTCTGCAGAGTAACTAACTGATAACAATACGCTACCATATCCCGGTAGTAGGGTAGGACATCCGGAGTGCAGTCTCTGCAGAGTAACAAACTGATAACAATATGCTACCATATCCCGGTAGTTGGGTAGGACATCCCGGAGTGCAGTCTCTGCAGAGTAACAAACTGATAAAAAATACGCTACCCAATCCCGGTAGTTGGGTAGGACATCCCGGAGTGCAGTCTCTGCAGAGTAACAAACTGATAACAATACGCTACCATATCCCGGTACTAGGGTAGGACATCCGGAGTGCAGTCTCTACAGAGTAACTAACTGATAACAATACGCTACCATATCCCTGTAGTAGGGTAGGACATCCCGGAGTGCAGTCACTGCAGAGTAACAAACTGATAACAATACGCTAACATATCCCGGTAGTAGGGTAGGACATCCCGGAGTGCAGGCTCTGCAGAGTTACAGACTGATAACAATATGCTACCATATCCCGGTACTAGGGTAGGACATCCGGAGTGCAGCCTCTGCAGAGTTACAGACTGATAACAATATGCTACCATATCCCGGTAGTAGGGTAGGACATCCGGAGTGCAGTCTCTACAGAGTAACTAACTGATAACAATACGCTACCATATCCCTGTAGTAGGGTAGGACATCCCGGAGTGCAGTCTCTGCAGAGTAACTAACTGATAACAATACGCTACCATATCCCTGTAGTAGGGTAGGACATCCCGGAGTGCAGTCTCTACAGAGTAACTAACGGATAACAATACGCTACCATATCCCGGTAGTAGGGTAGGACATCCCGGAGTGCAGTCTCTACAGAGTAACTAACTGATAACAATACGCTACCATATCCCTGTAGTAGGGTAGGACATCCCGGAGTGCAGTCTCTGCAGAGTAACAAACTGATAACAATACGCTAACATATCCCGGTAGTAGGGTAGGACATCCCGGAGTGCAGTCTCTGCAGAGTAACTAACTGATAACAATACGCTACCATATCCCGGTAGTAGGGTAGGACATCCCGGAGTGCAGTCTCTGCAGAATAACAAACTGATAACAATACGCTACCATATCCCGGTAGTAGGGTAGAACATCCCGGAGTGCAGGCTCTGCAGAGTAACAAACTGGTGACAATACGCTACCATATCCCGGTAGTAGAAGTGTGATTATAGTTTTTAGTTTTATACCAGATAAAACATTATATAAGTTTTGTAATATTATACTTGGCCGAAAATTTCGCCCTCCCCAAAATACCTGGCCGAAACGTCCTAGGTCGAATCGTCCTAGGCCGGAACGTCCTAGGCATCCGTCCGTCCGTCCACCAACTAACTAAAACACATTAAGGCCGACTAAAACCAAGGCGGAATAATCGACCGGGTGTTTGACCAAAACGTCACCTGGTGCCATCCGTTATTCAGCTTATTCAGCGTATCGACACTTTAGCTCGGAGATGGCTATGTTAAAATTTAATAATTTGGGGACTCTTTCGATGTCGATGCAATTTGGCACACATGATGTCCTGAACAACAATGTCGACAGCAAAATAAGAAAAAAAGGAAGGCCGTGTTTGTATCAGTGCTTGTTTCATGTTTATAGAAATAAAGAATTTTTATGTTAATTTCTTACCTCGTCTCTCTTCTCGGATAATATGAGTATATATAAGCTTAGATTATTTCCCCAACTCTAAGTCAATACTTCTCTCCTGTATCAGTATTTGATAAGGACCTGTTCGGTGAACATGTATATAAACAACCTGGTTCCCTGGTATCCAAAGTGTCGAATGGGTCCGGGAACCAGCATTTTCATAATAGAAGGGCTCGCGGTCGAAACGTTCTCTCGGCACAAGCGCGTGGTACCAGGTTAATGTCATGGCAACAATGAAGGAAATAAGTGCCGAGAATCACGGGAAAAAACACAAAAAGTCGCATATCACAATCACGATAATAACTAAAAGTACAAATCATGGTCACAAGTTAATCGGAGGTCACAGATCACGAAAATAATCGTTTCCAATCACGCATCACGGATTGGCAGTTTTATGAAAATCACGATCACGAGAATTACTTCGATCACGGATCTCGAAAATGAGTTTCCTGATTACCCGATCACGATAATAATGAGGTGTAATCACGGATCACGGTAAGCGAAAAGTCTTACTCGCCCCTTAGTTCTTGTGGACCCGCCTGAGCAGCCAACGTGTTCAGTTCGACGGGCCAGATTAAGCGCGATGACAGCATTAAACCTTGATATTTACTATGTGTCACTACGTTCAACCACTCATCGTTTGGAAACCATTTCTCATTTAATCGCAGGACTCCTTCATTCCTGACCACAATTATTCCCGTGTTTTTTTCAGTATTAACACGCAGTCATCATTTTTGACAGTATTGGGAGAGTACATCCAGTTGCCTTTGCAACGCCCGACAGTGTCAGCGCCTTGTGTTACGCGTGCAATCACGCATTGATTTATCAATGACGAGATTCCGATCTCCCCATACCTGTGTCGCTCGTGGTGCCGGTAGATGGCGCCATCAGCCCACCTCCCAGCCTGCGATTCCCTCTGGCTACGAGAGCCCGGAGCGTGGCGTGGGTTGTCAGCCATTGTAAGACTTTCAGCCAGAGAGAGCGCTATGTCCGAGAGCTGTCTAAACATATCGACGTGGATATCTATGGCGGATGTGGGTCTAAACATGACCTGTGCAAGTCAAATGATAAGTCTTGCTTCACAACCACGATTCCCTCAAAGTATAAATACTATTTGGGATTTGAAAACAGTGTCTGCCGCGACTATATCACTGAAAAATGCTTCCGAACGCTGGACACCGAGATCATTCCAGTGGTGTATGGAGGGACAAACTACACGAGGGACACACCTCCTCATTCCGTTATAAACGTCATGGACTTCACGTCGCCTCGTAAGCTGGCTGAGTACTTAACCTGGCTTGGTGGCAATGAAACGGAATATCTGAAATACTTCGAGTGGAAAAACAAATACAAAATAATATTTAATACTCGGCCTGAACAATTTTGCCACCTCTGCCAAAAGTTGCATGACGCAAACTTGTCAAAGACGTACGAAGATGTTTACCGTTGGTGGTCCGACAGTATGTGTCACGATGAGGTCTTCAATAGCATCATGGGCAAGCGGATGCCACAGAGAAAGAAATGGAGCAAGCCTAAGATCAAACCATAGCGAGGGGGCATTGGGCAGCAGGGGTCGTGTACCAAAGATCTCCGATCCAATAAACTGCATGCAAGTGCGCTGTTAAAGTATTGTGGACCTTTACGTGTTGAATATATGGCAAAATCTGTCTCTGCTTGAGACTCCCGGTAGTAGGGTAGGACATCCGGAGTGCAGCCTCTGCAGAGTAACAAACTGATAACAATACGCTACCATATCCCGGTAGTAGGTAGGACATCCCGGAGTGCAGTCTCTGCAGAGTAACAAACTGATAACAATACGCTACCATATCCCGGTAGTAGGGTAGGACATCCCGGAGTGCAGTCTCTACAGAGTAACTAACTGATAACAATACGCTACCATATCCCGGTAGTAGGGTAGGACATCCGGAGTGCAGTCACTGCAGAGTAACTACCTGATAACAATACGCTACCCAATCCCGGTAGTAGGGTAGGACATCCGGAGTGCAGCCTCTGCAGAGTTACAAACTGATAACAATACGCTACCATATCCCGGTAGTAGGGTAGGACATCCGGAGTGCAGTCTCTACAGAGTAACTAACTGATAACAATACGCTACCCAATCCCGGTAGTAGGGTAGGACATCCGGAGTGCAGCCTCTGCAGAGTAACAAACTGATAACAATACGCTACCATATCCCGGTAGTAGGGTAGGACATCCGGAGTGCAGTCACTGCAGAGTAACTAACTGATAACAATACGCTACCCAATCCCGGTAGTAGGGTAGGACATCCGGAGTGCAGCCTCTGCAGAGTTACAAACTGATAACAATACGCTACCATATCCCGGTAGTAGGGTAGGACATCCGGAGTGCAGTCTCTACAGAGTAACTAACTGATAACAATACGCTACCATATCCCGGTAGTAGGGTAGGACATCCGGAGTGCAGTCTCTACAGAGTAACTAACTGATAACAATACGCTACCATATCCCGGTAGTAGGGTAGAACATCCCGGAGTTCAGTCTCTGCAGAGTAACTAACTGATAACAATACGCTACCATATCCCGGTAGTAGGGTAGGACATCCGGAGTGCAGTCTCTACAGAGTAACTAACTGATAAAAATACACTACCATATCCCGGTAGTAGGGTAGGACATCCGGAGTGCAGTCTCTACAGAGTAACTAACTGATAACAATACACTACCATATCCCGGTAGTAGGGTAGGACATCCGGAGTGCAGTCTCTACAGAGTAACTAACTGATAACAATACACTACCATATCCCGGTAGTAGGGTAGGACATCCGGAGTGCAGTCTCTGCAGAGTAACTAACTGATAACAATACACTACCATATCCCGGTACTAGGGTAGGACATCCCGGAGTGCAGTCTCTACAGAGTAACTAACTGATAACAGTACACTAAAATATCCCGGTACTAGGGTAGGACATCCCAGAGTGCAGTCTCTACAGAGTAACTAACTGATAACAATACGCTACCATATCCCGGTAGTAGGGTAGGACATCCGGAGTGCAGTCTCTGCAGAGTTACAGACTGATAACAATACGCTACCATATCCCGGTAGTAGGGTAGGACATCCGGAGTGCAGTCTCTACAGAGTAACTAACTGATAACAATACACTACCATATCCCGGTAGTAGGGTAGGACATCCGGAGTGCAGTCTCTACAGAGTAACTAACTGATAACAATACACTACCATATCCCGGTAGTAGGGTAGGACATCCGGAGTGCAGTCTCTACAGAGTAACTAACTGATAACAATACACTACCATATCCCGGTAGTAGGGTAGGACATCCGGAGTGCAGTCTCTACAGAGTAACTAACTGATAACAATACACTACCATATCCCGGTAGTAGGGTAGGACATCCCGGAGTGCAGTCTCTACAGAGTAACAAACTGATAACAATACGCCACCATATCCCGGTAGTAAGGTAGGACATCCGGAGTGCAGTCTCTGCAGAGTAACAAACTGATAACAATACGCTACCATATCCCGGTACTAGGGTAGGACATCCCGGAGTGCAGTCTCTACAGAGTAACTAACTGATAACAATACGCTACCATATCCCGGTAGTAGGGTAGGACATCCCGGAGTGCAGTCTCTACAGAGTAACAAACTGATAACAATACGCTACCATATCCCGGTAGTAGGGTGGGACATCCCGGAGTGCAGTCTCTACAGAGTAACTAACTGATAACAATACGCTACCATATCCCGGTAGTAGGGTAGGACATCCCGGAGTGCAGTCTCTGCAGAGTAACAAACTGATAACAATACGCTACCATATCCCGGTAGTAGGGTGGGACATCCCGGAGTGCAGTCTCTACAGAGTAACTAACTGATAACAATACGCTACCATATCCCGGTAGTAGGGTAGGACATCCCGGAGTGCAGTCTCTGCAGAGTAACAAACTGATAACAATACGCTACCATATCCCGGTAGTAGGGTAGGACATCCCGGAGTGCAGTCTCTGCAGAGTAACTAACTGATAACAATACGCTACCATATCCCGGTAGTAGGGTAGGACATCCCGGAGTGCAGTCTCTGCAGAGTAACTAACTGATAACAATACGCTACCATATCCCGGTAGTAGGGTAGGACATCCCGGAGTGCAGTCTCTACAGAGTAACTAACTGATAACAATACGCTACCATATCCCGGTACTAGGGTAGGACATCCCGGAGTGCAGTCTCTACAGAGTAACTAACTGATAACAATACGCTACCATATCCCGGTAGTAGGGTAGGACATCCGGAGTGCAGTCTCTACAGAGTAACTAACTGATAACAATACGCTACCATATCCCGGTAGTAGGGTAGGACATCCCGGAGTGCAGTCTCTACAGAGTAACTAACTGATTACAATACGCTACCATATCCCGGTAGTAGGGTAGGACATCCCAGAGTGCAGTCTCTACAGAGTAACTAACTGATAACAATACGCTACAATATCCCGGTAGTAGGGTGGGACATCCCGGAGTGCAGTCTCTACAGAGTAACTAACTGATAACAATACGCTACCATATCCCGGTAGTAGGGTAGGACATCCGGAGTGCAGTCTCTGCAGAGTAACTAACTGATAACAATACGCTACCATATCCCGGTAGTAGGGTAGGACATCCCGGAGTGCAGTCTCTACAGAGTAACAAACTGATAACAATACGCTACCATATCCCGGTAGTAGGGTAGAACATCCCGGAGTGCAGTCTCTGCAGAGTAACTAACTGATAACAATACGCTACCATATCCCGGTAGTAGGGTAGGACATCCGGAGTGCAGGCTCTACAGAGTAACAGACTGATAACAATACGCTACCATATCCCGGTAGTAGGGTAGGACATCCCGGAGTGCAGTCTCTACAGAGTAACTAACTGATAACAATATGCTACCATATCCCGGTAGTAGGGTAGGACATCCCGGAGTGCAGTCTCTACAGAGTAACAGACTGATAACAATACGCTACCATATCCCGGTAGTAGGGTAGGACATCCCGGAGTGCAGTCTCTACAGAGTAACTAACTGATAACAATACGCTACCATATCCCGGTAGTAGGGTAGGACATCCCGGAGTGCAGTCTCTGCAGAGTAACTAACTGATAACAATACGCTACCATATCCCGGTAGTAGGGTAGGACATCCCGGAGTGCAGTCTCTACAGAGTAACTAACTGATAACAATACGCTACCATATCCCGGTAGTAGGGTAGGACATCCCGGAGTGCAGTCTCTGCAGAGTTACAAACTGATAACAATACGCTACCATATCCCGGTAGTAGGGTAGGACATCCCGGAGTGCAGTCTCTGCAGAGTTACAAACTGATAACAATGCGCTACCATATCCCGGTAGTAGGGTAGGACATCCCGGAGTGCAGTCTCTACAGAGTAACTAACTGATAACAATACGCTACCATATCCCGGTAGTAGGGTAGGACATCCCGGAGTGCAGTCTCTGCAGAGTTACAAACTGATAACAATACGCTACCATATCCCGGTAGTGGGGTAGGACATCCGGAGTGCAGCCTCTGCAGAGTTACAAACTGATAACAATACGCTACCATATCCCGGTAGTAGGGTAGGACATCCCGGAGTGCAGTCTCTGCAGAGTTACAAACTGATAACAATATGCTACCATATCCCGGTAGTAGGGTGGGACATCCCGGAGTGCAGTCTCTGCAGAGTTACAAACTGATAACAATACGCTACCATATCCCGGTAGTGGGGTAGGACATCCGGAGTGCAGCCTCTGCAGAGTTACAAACTGATAACAATATGCTACCATATCCCGGTAGTAGGGTAGGACATCCCGGAGTGCAGTCTCTGCAGAGTTACAAACTGATAACAATACGCTACCATATCCCGGTAGTGGGGTAAGACATCCGGAGTGCAGCCTCTGCAGAGTTACAAACTGATAACAATATGCTACCATATCCCGGTAGTAGGGTAGGACATCCCGGAGTGCAGTCTCTGCAGAGTTACAAACTGATAACAATACGCTACCATATCCCGGTAGTGGGGTAGGACATCCGGAGTGCAGCCTCTGCAGAGTAACTAACTGATAACAATACGCTACCATATCCCGGTAGTAGGGTAGGACATCCCGGAGTGCAGTCTCTGCATCTGCAGAGTAACTAACTGATAACAATACGCTGCCATATCCCGGTACTAGGGTAGGACATCCGGAGTGCAGTCTCTGCAGAGTAACTAACTGATAACAATACGCTGCCATATCCCGGTAGTAGGGTAGGACATCCCGGAGTGCAGTCTCTACAGAGTAACAGACTGATAACAATACGCTACCATATCCCGGTAGTAGGGTAGGACATCCCGGAGTGCAGTCTCTACAGAGTAACTAACTGATAACAATAGGCTACCATATCCCGGTAGTAGGGTAGGACATCCGGAGTGCAGCCTCTGCAGAGTTACAGACTGATAACAATACGCTACCATATCCCGGTAGTAGGGTAGGACATCCCGGAGTGCAGTCTCTGCATCTGCAGAGTAACTAACTGATAACAATACGCTGCCATATCCCGGTAGTAGGGTAGGACATCCGGAGTGCAGTCTCTGCAGAGTAACTAACTGATAACAATACGCTGCCATATCCCGGTAGTAGGGTAGGACATCCCGGAGTGCAGTCTCTACAGAGTAACTAACGGATAACAATACGCTACCATGTCCCGGTAGTAGGGTAGGACATCCGGAGTGCAGTCTCTACAGAGTAACTAACTGATAACAATACGCTACCATATCCCGGTAGTAGGGTAGGACATCCGGAGTGCAGTCTCTACAGAGTAACTAACTGATAACAATACGCTACCATATCCCGGTAGTAGGGTAGGACATCCCGGAGTGCAGTCTCTACAGAGTAACTAACGGATAACAATACGCTACCATATCCCGGTAGTAGGGTAGGACATCCCGGAGTGCAGTCTCTACAGAGTAACAAACTGATAACAATACGCTGCCATATCCCGGTAGTAGAGTAGGACATCCCGGAGTGCAGTCTCTGCAGAGTAACTAACGGATAACAATACGCTACCATATCCCGGTAGTAGGGTAGGACATCCCGGAGTGCAGTCTCTACAGAGTAACTAACGGATAACAATACGCTACCATATCCCGGTAGTAGGGTAGGACATCCCGGAGTGCAGTCTCTACAGAGTAACAAACTGATAACAATACGCTGCCATATCCCGGTAGTAGAGTAGGACATCCCGGAGTGCAGTCTCTGCAGAGTAACTAACGGATAACAATACGCTACCATATCCCGGTAGTAGGGTAGGACATCCCGGAGTGCAGTCTCTACAGAGTAACTAACGGATAACAATACGCTACCATATCCCGGTAGTAGGGTAGGACATCCCGGAGTGCAGTCTCTACAGAGTAACAAACTGATAACAATACGCTGCCATATCCCGGTAGTAGAGTAGGACATCCCGGAGTGCAGTCTCTGCAGATTAACTAACGGATAACAATACGCTACCATATCCCGGTAGTAGGGTAGGACATCCCGGAGTGCAGTCTCTACAGAGTAACTAACGGATAACAATACGCTACCATATCCCGGTAGTAGGGTAGGACATCCCGGAGTGCAGTCTCTACAGAGTAACAAACTGATAACAATACGCTGCCATATCCCGGTACTAGGGTAGGACATCCCGGAGTGCAGCCTCTGCAGAGTTACAGACTGATAACAATATGCTACCATATCCCGGTAGTAGGGTAGGACATCCCGGAGTGCAGTCTCTGCAGAGTAACTAACTGATAACAATACACTACCATATCCCGGTAGTAGGGTAGGACATCCGGAGTGCAGCCTCTGCAGAGTTACAGACTGATAGCAATAGGCTACCATATCCCGGTACTAGGGTAGGACATCCCGGAGTGCAGTCTCTACAGAGTAACTAACTGATAACAATACGCTACCATATCCCGGTAGTAGGGTAGGACATCCGGAGTGCAGCCTCTGCAGAGTTACAGACTGATAGCAATACGCTACCATATCCCGGTACTAGGGTAGGACATCCGGAGTGCAGTCTCTGCAGAGTAACTTACTGATAACAATACGCTACCATATCCCGGTAGTAGGGTAGGACATCCCGGAGTGCAGGCTCTGCAGAGTAACTAACTGATAACAATACGCTACCATATCCCGGTAGTAGGGTAGGACATCCGGAGTGCAGTCTCTGCAGAGTAACAAACTGATAACAATACGCTACCATATCCCGGTAGTAGGGTAGGACATCCCGGAGTGCAGTCTCTGCAGGGTAACTAACTGATAACAATATGCTACCATATCCCGGTAGTAGGGTAGGACATCCGGAGTGCAGTCTCTACAGAATAACTAACTGATAACAATACGCTACCATATCCCGGTAGTAAGGTAGGACATCCGGAGTGCAGTCTCTGCAGGGTAACTAACTGATAACAATATGCTACCATATCCCGGTAGTAGGGTAGGACATCCGGAGTGCAGTCTCTGCAGAGTAACTAACTGATAACAATACGCTACCATATCCCGGTAGTAGGGTAGGACATACCGGAGTGCAGTCTCTGCAGAGTAACTAACTGATAACAATACGCTACCATATCCCGGTAGTAGGGTTGGACATCCCGGAGTGCAGTCTCTGCAGAGTAACTAACTGATAACAATACGCTACCATATCCCGGTAGTAGGGTAGGACATCCCGGAGTGCAGTCTCTGCAGAGTAACAAACTGATAACAATATGCTACCATATCCCGGTAGTAGGGTAGGACATCCCGGAGTGCAGTCTCTACAGAGTAACAAACTGATAACAATATGCTACCATATCCCGGTAGTGGGGTAGGACATCCGGAGTGCAGTCTCTGCAGAGTTACAAACTGATAACAATATGCTACCATATCCCGGTAGTAGGGTAGGACATCCCGGAGTGCAGTCTCTACAGAGTAACAGACTGATAACAATACGCTACCATATCCCGGTAGTAGGGTAGGACATCCCGGAGTGCAGTCTCTACAGAGTAACAAACTGATAACAATATGCTACCATATCCCGGTAGTAGGGTAGGACATCCCGGAGTGCAGTCTCTACAGAGTAACAGACTGATAACAATACGCTACCATATCCCGGTAGTAGGGTAGGACATCCCGGAGTGCAGTCTCTACAGAGTAACAGACTGATAACAATACGCTACCATATCCCGGTAGTAGGGTAGGACATCCCGGAGTGCAGTCTCTACAGAGTAACTAACTGATAACAATACGCTACCATATCCCGGTAGTAGGGTAGGACATCCCGGAGTGCAGTCTCTGCAGAGTAACAAACTGATAACAATACGCTACCATATCCCGGTAGTAGGGTAGGACATCCCGGAGTGCAGTCTCTACAGAGTAACAGACTGATAACAATACGCTACCATATCCCGGTAGTAGGGTAGGACATCCCGGAGTGCAGTCTCTGCAGAGTAACAAACTGATAACAATATGCTACCATATCCCGGTAGTAGGGTAGGACATCCCGGAGTGCAGTCTCTACAGAGTAACAGACTGATAACAATACGCTACCATATCCCGGTACTAGGGTAGGACATCCCGGAGTGCAGTCTCTGCAGAGTAACTAACTGATAACAATACGCTACCATATCCCGGTAGTAGGGTAGGACATCCCGGAGTGCAGTCTCTACAGAGTAACAGACTGATAACAATACGCTACCATATCCCGGTAGTAGGGTAGGACATCCCGGAGTGCAGTCTCTACAGAGTAACTAACTGATAACAATACGCTACCATATCCCGGTAGTAGGGTAGGACATCCCGGAGTGCAGCCTCTGCAGAGTAACAAACTGATAACAATATGCTACCATATCCCGGTAGTAGGGTAGGACATCCCGGAGTGCAGTCTCTACAGAGTAACTAACTGATAACAATACGCTACCATATCCCGGTAGTAGGGTAGGACATCCCGGAGTGCAGTCTCTGCAGAGTAACTAACTGATAACAATACGCTACCATATCCCGGTAGTAGGGTAGGACATCCGGAGTGCAGTCTCTGCAGAGTAACAAACTGATAACAATACGCTACCATATCCCGGTAGTAGGGTAGGACATCCGGAGTGCAGTCTCTGCAGAGTAACAAACTGATAACAATACGCTACCATATCCCGGTAGTAGGGTAGGACATCTCGGAGTGCAGTCTCTGCAGAGTAACTAACTGAAAACAATACGCTACCATATCCCGGTAGTAGGGTAGGACATCCCAGAGTGCAGTCTCTGCAGAGTAACAAACTGATAACAATATGCTAACATATCCCGGTAGTAGGGTAGGACATCCCGGAGTGCAGGCTCTGCAGAGTAACAAACTGATAACAATACGCTACCATATCCCGGTAGTAGGGTAGGACATCCGGAGTGCAGTCTCTACAGCGTAACAAACTGATAGCAATACGCTAACATATCCCGGTAGTAGGGTAGGACATCCCGGAGTGCAGTCTCTGCAGAGTAACAAACTGATAACAATACGCTACCATATCCCGGTAGTAGGGTAGGACATCCGGAGTGCAGTCTCTGCAGAGTAACAAACTGATAACAATACGCTACCATATCCCGGTAGTAGGGTAGGACATCCCAGAGTGCAGTCTCTGCAGAGTAACAAACTGATAACAATATGCTAACATATCCCGGTAGTAGGGTAGGACATCCCGGAGTGCAGGCTCTGCAGAGTAACAAACTGATAACAATACGCTACCATATCCCGGTAGTAGGGTGGGACATCCCGGAGTGCAGTCTCTACAGAGTAACAAACTGATAGCAATAGGCTACCATATCCCGGTAGTAGGGTAGGACATCCCGGAGTGCAGTCTCTGCAGAGTAACAAACTGATAGCAATACGCTAACATATCCCGGTAGTAGGGTAGGACATCCCGGAGTGCAGTCTCTGCAGAGTAACAAACTGATAACAATACGCTACCATATCCCGGTAGTAGGGTAGGACATCCGGAGTGCAGCCTCTGCAGAGTTACAGACTGATAACAATACGCTACCATATCCCGGTAGTAGGGTAGGACATCCCGGAGTGCAGTCTCTGCAGAGTAACAAACTGGTGACAATACGCTACCATATTCCGGTAGTGGAAGTGTGATTATAGTTTTTAGTTTTATACCAGATAAAACATTATATAAGTTTTGTAATATTATACTTGGCCGAAAATTTCGCCCTCCCCAAAATACCTGGCCGAAACGTCCTAGGTCGAATCGTCCTAGGCCGGAACGTCCTAGGCATCCGTCCGTCCGTCCACCAACTAACTAAAACACATTAAGGCCGACTAAAACCAAGGCGGAATAATCGACCGGGTGTTTGACCAAAACGTCACCTGGTGCCATCCGTTATTCAGCTTATTCAGCGTATCGACACTTTAGCTCGGAGATGGCTATGTTAAATTTAATAATTTGGGGACTCTTTCGATGTCGATGCAATTTGGCACACATGATGTCCTGAACAACAATGTCGACAGCAAAATAAGAAAAAAAGGAAGGCAGTGTTTGTATCAGTGCTTGTTTCATGTTTTTAGAAATAAAGAATTTTTATGTTAATTTCTTACCTCGTCTCTCTTCTCGGATAATATGAGTATATATAAGCTTAGATTATTTCCCCAACTCTAAGTCAATACTTCTCTCCAGTATCAGTATTTGATAAGGACCTGTTCGGTGAACATGTATATAAACAACCTGGTTCCCTGGTATCCAAAGTGTCGAATGGGTCCGGGAACCAGCATTTTCATAATAGAAGGGCTCGCGGTCGAAACGTTCTCTCGGCACAAGCGCGTGGTACCAGGTTAATGTCATGGCAACAATGAAGGAAATAAGTGCCGAGAATCACGGAAAAAAACACAAAAAGTCGCATATCACAATCACGATAATAACTAAAAGTACAAATCATGGTCACAAGTTAATCGGAGGTCACAGATCACGAAAATAATCGTTTCCAATCACGCATCACGGATTGGCAGTTTTATGAAAATCACGATCACGAGAATTACTTCGATCACGGATCTCGAAAATGAGTTTCCTGATTACCCGATCACGATAATAATGAGGTGTAATCACGGATCACGGTAAGCGAAAAGTCTTACTCGCCCCTTAGTTCTTGTGGACCCGCCTGAGCAGCCAACGTGTTCAGTTCGACGGGCCAGATTAAGCGCGATGACAGCATTAAACCTTGATATTTACTATGTGTCACTACGTTCAACCACTCATCGTTTGGAAACCATTTCTCATTTAATCGCAGGACTCCTTCATTCCTGACCACAATTATTCCCGTGTTTTTTTCAGTATTAACACGCAGTCATCATTTTTGACAGTATTGGGAGAGTACATCCAGTTGCCTTTGCAACGCCCGACAGTGTCAGCGCCTTGTGTTACGCGTGCAATCACGCATTGATTTATCAATGACGAGATTCCGATCTCCCCATACCTGTGTCGCTCGTGGTGCCGGTAGATGGCGCCATCAGCCCACCTCCCAGCCTGCGATTCCCTCTGGCTACGAGAGCCCGGAGCGTGGCGTGGGTTGTCAGCCATTGTAAGACTTTCAGCCAGAGAGAGCGCTATGTCCGAGAGCTGTCTAAACATATCGACGTGGATATCTATGGCGGATGTGGGTCTAAACATGACCTGTGCAAGTCAAATGATAAGTCTTGCTTCACAACCACGATTCCCTCAAAGTATAAATACTATTTGGGATTTGAAAACAGTGTCTGCCGCGACTATATCACTGAAAAATGCTTCAGAACGCTGGACACCGAGATCATTCCAGTGGTGTATGGAGGGACAAACTACACGAGAGACACACCTCCTCATTCCGTTATAAACGTCATGGACTTCACGTCGCCTCGTAAGCTGGCTGAGTACTTAACCTGGCTTGGTGGCAATGAAACGGAATATCTGAAATACTTCGAGTGGAAAAACAAATACAAAATAATATTTAATACTCGGCCTGAACAATTTTGCCACCTTTGCCAAAAGTTGCATGACGCAAACTTGTCAAAGACGTACGAAGATGTTTACCGTTGGTGGTCCGACAGTATGTGTCACGATGAGGTCTTCGATAGCATCATGGGCAAGCGGATGCCACAGAGAAAGAAATGGAGCAAGCCTAAGATCAAACCATAACGAGGGGGCATTGGGCAGCAGGGGTCGTGTACCAAAGATCTCCGATCCAATAAACTGCATGCAAGTGCGCTGTTAAAGTATTGTGGACCTTTACATGTTGAATATATGGCAAAATCTGTCTCTGCTTGAGACTTTGTGTTACAGTGGTACCATGAATCCGCATTGTAGTGGAATCATGATTTCGCCCAGTGGAGTCTTCGGGAACACGCCCCCCCCCCCCCCCCCTGAAATCTGGCTGCACCAGGGTGAAAATAAAGTAAAAATAAAATAGTTTTATATCACTTATACAAAGCTTCCAGTATTTAATCTTACATCGAGCACTTGTGACGAATATGTTTCTTTATAAATGTAAGTTGAAACCCAATGACAGTTGTGATGTTTGCGGAATCGAACTAGAAACTATAGAGCATTTGTTGTCTAGTTGCCGGCATATAAAGCCTTTGTGGTTTCTCTTGGTATTATGGTTAAATGAGTCCTGCAATATATCCTTACCAGTTGATTTTCAGTCATGTATATTGGGTGAACGTAAGACCTTATGCAGCCAACTCATTAATCATGTATTTCTAATAACTAAGAAGTGTATATATAGATGTAAGTGCATGAATATAGCTCCGAATTTTATCGGTATAAAAACATTATTATATATCATTATAAATCAGAAAAGTACACGTCCAAAATCTCCAACTTTGCAAAGAAATGGGACCCTCTCTCAAACTCTTTAAAGTGTAACTCAATTGTGATATGAATTGACGGTAAAAAGCATAATGTTGCATCCGTCGAAGCCAAAAGAAATGTTTGGCTATAACGTCCATCGTGGAATTTCTTCGACAATAGTGTTGGAAGATAAACATATTTCTGTATTGGCTTAGGGCCTAATACGCTGCCATATTCCGGTAGTAGGGTAGGACTTTCGGAGTGCAGTCTCTGCAGAGTAACAACTGATAACAATGCCCTACCATATTCCGGTAGTAAGGTAGCGCCAGAGCCATATAATAAACCTGACTCAGCGCATTGTCGGATCCGTGTATTGTCCATTGCCAATCGCGTTAAGAGTAAAAAACACAACATACAGAGCAAACTGTGACTGA
The DNA here is from genome assembly GCA_964019135.1 of Arenicola marina. Taxonomy (NCBI): domain Eukaryota; kingdom Metazoa; phylum Annelida; class Polychaeta; family Arenicolidae; genus Arenicola; species Arenicola marina. The sequence goes on along the minus strand of OZ025248.1, from coordinate 15,219,240 downwards.
AACCTGAGGTTATTGACATTTGACATCGCTTAATCATTACGACAATGTTATTGTCCTCACTATAAGGACCGTCGTTAATCAAGTGGGCAACTCAAGAATAATAGAATAGTCAGAGAACAATATGAGGAGACAGTGTAATACCGCTCAATCATTAGTAAGAGGTCGATATTGAAAGTGTAGTAATGGAGTAATCGAGCATGGCATGTAAAGCGTAAGACGCCAAAGACTGTACATGCGGGTTTCTGAGTCATAAAGTTCTATGAAACATCATCAGGCCACATACATCAGATGCAGGGTCGGATCCATGATTGTGAAAGGGAACGGTGGGGTTCAACGTACTCAGGGACTAATCATGCCAGGCTGCTTTATAACTCGTATCCTTCCCGCATATCAACTGCACCCTTCGTAAGTCGATACCTTCTCTAACTCGTCCGAACCTGGCTGTATGTAGTACATGCAAGCACAATTAGTATAGAATTCCCACACATCACATGATTTACATGCACAAAATATTAAGATTTACTTGATCCCATGTCCGCTTTGTGTAGACGCCATACACTCAGAAAATCATTGCGAGGATATCGAAGTAACTTGTCATTCACTCAAGGCACAGGTGTCGACATTAAACACCCATACACCAAATGCCCCACTCCATTACATATAGGGCTATAGTATCAACGTTCTCTGCCATACCTGGTAACTGAATGCATTCACTGCATAGATGCCCAATGTAGAATAACTAAGCTACCTCACGGATCATATAAAGTCTGATCTCCTTACGATAACGTAGAACACATAACCTTATATCATGGAAATAACATATAATATATGTCGTTATACTACTAAAACGTCAGGTGACCGTGTTTGGTTTTCAACAAAGGTGCTTAGTGCGGCTCCAATATCGATGACGTCATAAATAGGAAAGTACCAGGCCCTAGGCAGCATGCAGCCTGCAGTGAGAGAGCGATGTGGGCGCTCCGAAGGAGAGCCATGGCGTTTAAAGCGCCACACAAAATTCAGGACATCTAAAATACATACTTCTGTATACATAGGATTAACAGTTAGAGTAACAATCTCCATCTTGATGAAGATAAAGGTTATTTATTTTCTTGATGCTTTGAAAACCATTCTGGCAGAATTAACCACGCAACTGATCTAGTTCAGAATTGTAACCCTTAGATCTTAGATATTTCACAGCATTCTTCATATTTGCTTCAGAACATTATTTACACATTTTGTCGTAATAAGTCTTCATATCTGCCATGAGTGGATCAAGGACATTTCCGCCTCGTTTTCTTTTAATTTCGAATCCAGTACGTAATAATTTTGTAAAGTTCTTGAAACGCGATAGGTTGGTCTCTGGTTCGTGAACAATCACAGCTTTGTATTTGTCGAGTGCAGCTTCTAGCTCTCCAAGGTCACGAAGACAATCGCCTTGCAAAGCGTAGTTGACAGGATCCTGCAAGCCTCCTTCACAACGCGTCGCTTGTTCGAAATACTGCAGCGCCCTAATGCCGAACTCGTCGCTTCTGTCGCCAGCACCAGATGCGAGGCGATGGCAAATAAGACCTAGAGTTTGTAGCGACTGGTTACTGTAGTGCCACTCACCAGATCATTAAGAGCATCATACAGACGATCGGGGAGCATGCAATTCGCTTTGACTGCCTGGAGTATGGTACGTGCTCTGGAGACATATGCATACCAGTTATCTTCGCTGGGGTCTGCTGTGAAGGAGAAGTTGAGCTGTTCTAGAGAAGCCTTGAACCTGCCTATGTGGCACAACCATCTTCCATACTCGACGCGTATAACAGAATCTTCTGGGCGCAGCTGTACAGCTTCTTCGAAACATTGTGTGGCATCATAATGGACATCCCTCAAATATATGCGAGTGGGAATCGCATTAATTTCTTGCCTGTTATGGTTGACAGCTTTAATAAATAGCTTTCCAACATGACACCAAGCGTCAGCATGGTACATTTCAGCCTCTGGATCCAGCAAGATGTCCCTGAACAGACCAAGAACCTCATTATACCCATCTAACATTGAACATTTAAATTTGGCTTTCAAGAGGTCTCGACTTTTCAATACAGCCATATTATGCCAACAGCTTAGGCGGTCGCTGCTACTGAAGGCATCTATGCCAAGAATGAGTGCCTTCTCATAATAAGAATACGCCTTCACATCTTCGCGGTATGCAGCATTTTCAAAGGCCAACGCAGGGCCCTGTTCAGCCAGACATATCACTTGCCTCCCTACCACCTCTGGGCTGGCGAAGGAGGCGTCGTGCCAGATGTCTCTCAGTTTCTCCATGTATTCATTGGCCTTTGCAGTGTTTGGCAGGCTCCTATGGACTGCCTCCAGGTTGGCGAATGCATTTACATTCTCCGGGTCCTCCCTCAGGACATCATTGAAAGACTGAATGGCTTCATATTTCTCGCCAGCGTAGTATTGCAGAGTGCCGATCAAATTGATGATTGATGTCCGATGCAGTTGAGGCAACCAATCTATGGACACGTCTTGACAAGAAACGACCGGTGATTGGTTAAGCGCCGCGAAGTCGCCTAGGTACATTTTCGTTTTCTTACTAGATTAGCCTTTGCTCCTAGTTAATGACCCAATATTGATCTGGGCTGAACCTTGTTTTGGTGAACCACGCAGCCTAGTGCAATATCAAACAAGGGGGCAAGGTATATCTGACCTGACGTCTATTAATGCCAGTTGATGGGCATCTCTCGTCGTTGGCTCACATACATGACTGACTGATTACACGGGTGAGTTCAAATATACGACCGCAGTATTCGGCGCAGATACTTGGAGTATGCTTTTCGCTCGTGTGCGGAGCAAGATAAACCGAACGCAAAATCAACGGTCCGCGTGAATGTTGCACTTGCTGAACTGCACAAATCATGAAGATCGTCAAACATTATCATAAGATAAATCAACGGTGTTCATTATTTTATTCTCGACCACTTTTTTCAGGAACAATGCCGTTTTTCGGTGCAGCACCTGAGGCATTTTTAAGCAAGAACGCTACCACCCGCCCCCCCCCCCCCTCCCCGCCTCTTTTTGCCGAAGAACGCTATCTGAGGCGTGGATCACCCCCACCCCCCCGGTAGCAAGTTTCAATGGATCGCGCCTCCCCCCCCAGCTTTTTCAAATTCTTGGATCCGCGCCTACAGCGAGTGAAGATGGTAAAGGGGCGACCAAGGGCAAGCTTAACACGTGTGGGGACGACATGTTGTACTTGAGTCAAGGGGTGATACCAGTGGCGTGTGGGTCAGTCACCTTTCGATCCAGAGCTTGTTTGTGGCTTTAGTAAGCACGATTAAGCCACCTCCCGAAGAGAATTCTGTAGTAAACCGCCGAGATGTCCGACCTACACGGGCGTGTTCAGCTTGGAATGGGCGTGAGAGTGAGCCTGTCCGGCATACCACCAGCCGACTCGCACAGCCTTGCGACCCAACCCAACCAGGACGAAGAGACCCGCAGAAGGCCACCAAGATATGCTTCTGATCCAGAATGTGTGTCGATTTTAACCCAGCACGTATTTAGTCACTATTTTCCGGATTGGCACTGACAACCAGGGACGGATCCAGGAATTTGAGAAACGCGACTCACGAGACCGACACCGAGCTTTACCTTAATGTCAATAGTGATGTCGTGCTCGGTAAGGGTTTACTGGGCCTAATGACAGTGCCAGTAATGTTATCTTACACGTAGGATACCGCAGAAGGTTCTTTCGTGGGCTAGCCTTACCATAGTTTTGACAACAATACATTCACCTCGTGTGAGGAGGTTTTGATCATCCACACGCATGCCAAAGCGTGCAGCACAATGGAGTGGGCCTCAAGCGGGGGGGGGCGGGTGGGCGGGATGATGCCTCTCGAGTGGGCCTCAAGTGGGGGGGGGCGGGATGACGCCTCTCCAGTGGGCCTCAAGTGGGGGGGGGCGGGATGACGCCTCTCCAGTGGGCCTCAAGTGGGAGGGGGGCGGGTTGACGCCTCTCGAGTGGGCCTCAAGTGAGGGGGGCGGGATGACGCCTCCCGGGTGGGCCTCAAGTAGGGGGGGCTGGATGACGCATTTCGAGTTGGCCTCAAGTAGGGGGGGGGGGGGGGGGTGGATGACGCGTTTCGAGTTGGCCCCAAGTGGGGGGGGATGACGCCTCTTGAGTGGGCCTCAAGTGGGGGGGGGGGCTGGATGACGCTTCTCGAGTGGGCCTTAAGTGGGGGGGGGTGCGAGTTGACGCTTCTCGAGTGAGCCTCAAGTGGGGGACTGGATGACGCCTTTCGAGTTGGCCTCAAATGGGGGGGACGCGATGACGCCTCTCGAGTGGGCCTCAAGTGAGAGGGTGGGAGGGGGGGGCTGGATGACGCCTTTCGAGTTGGCCTCAAGGGGGGGGGGCTGGATGAAGCCTCTAGAGTGGGCCTCAAGTGGCGGAGGGGGGGCGGGATGACGCCTCTCGATGGGGGGCTCAAGTGGGGGGGGGGATGACGCCTCTCAAGTGGGCCTCAAGTGGGGGGGGGATGACGCCTCCCGGGTGGGCCTCAAGTAGGGGGGGCTGGATGACGCCTTTCGAGTTGGCCTCAAGTAGGGGGGGGGGGCTGGATGACGCGTTTCGAGTTGGCCTCAAGTGGGGGGGGGGGGGCGGGATGACGCCTCTCGAGGGGGGCTCAAGAGGGGGGGGGGGGTGACGCTTCTCGAGTGGGCCTCAAGTGAGGGGGGGGGGCTGGATGACGCCTTTTGAGTTGGCCTCAAGTGGGGGGGGGCAGGATGAAGCCTCTTGAGTGGGCTTCAAGTGGCGGAGGGGGGGGGGCGGGATGACGCCTCTCGAGGGGGGCTCAAGTGGGGGGGATGACGCCTCTCGTGTGGGCCTCAAGTAGAGGGGGGGGGCTGGATGACGCCTCCCGGGTGGGACTCAAGTATGGGGGGGGGCGGGATGACGCCTCTCGAGTGGGCCTCAAGTGGGAGGGGCGGGATGACGCCTCCCGGGTGGGCCTCAAGTGGGGGGGTGGGGGGGGGGCTGAATGACGCCTTTCGAGTGGGCCTCAAGTGAGGGGGGCGGGATGACGCATTTCGAGTGGGCCTCAAGTGAGGGGGGCGGGATGACACCTCTCGAGTGGGCCTCAACTGAGGGGGGGCGGTATGGCGCCTTTCGAGTGGGCCTCAAGTGAGGGGGGCGGGATGACGCATTTCGAGTGGGCCTCAAGTGAGGGGGGCGGGATGACACCTCTCGAGTGGGCCTCAACTGAGGGGGGGCGGTATGGCGCCTCTCGAGTGGGCCTCAAGCGGAGGTGGAGAGCGGGATGGGGTCTTCGAGTGAGTCCTCAAGTGCTTACAGTAGGACTGAGGAGGGTGACACATGTTGCGTCAATCCCGACGGGCCGGACGCATTGTCATGTCACTAATCTATCATAACGTGTTACAGACACGATTATCACACCCGGACAGTTTATAATGTCACACCGGCCATGGTCGGTCACACCCGGACAGTTTATAATGTCACACCGGCCATGGTCGGTCACACCCAGACAGTTTATAATGTCACACCGGCCATGGTCGGTCACACCCGGACAGTTTATAATGTCACACCGGCCATGGTCGGTCACACCCGGACAGTTTATAATGTCACACCGGCCATGGTCGGTCACACCCGGACAGTTTATAATGTCACACCGGCCATGGTCGGTCACACCCGGACAGTTTATAATGTCACACCGGCCATGGTCGGTCACACCCGGACAGTTTATAATGTCACACCGGCCATGGTCGGTCACACCCAGACAGTTTATAATGTCACACCGGCCATGGTCGGTCACACCCGGACAGTTTATAATGTCACACCGGCCATGGTCGGTCACACCCGGACAGTTTATAATGTCACACCGGCCATGGTCGGTCACACCCAGACAGTTTATAATGTCACACCGGCCATGGTCGGTCACACCCGGACAGTTTATAATGTCACACCGGCCATGGTCGGTCACACCCGGACAGTTTATAATGTCACACCGGCCATGGTCGGTCACACCCAGACAGTTTATAATGTCACACCGGCCATGGTCGGTCACACCCAGACAGTTTATAATGTCACACCGGCCATGGTCGGTCACACCCGGACAGTTTATAATGTCACACCGGCCATGGTCGGTCACACCCAGACAGTTTATAATGTCACACCGGCCATGGTCGGTCACACCCAGACAGTTTATAATGTCACACCGGCCATGGTCGGTCACACCCGGACAGTTTATAATGTCACACCGGCCATGGTCGGTCACACCCGGACAGTTTATAATGTCACACCGGCCATGGTCGGTCACACCCGGACAGTTTATAATGTCACACCGGCCATGGTCGGTCACACCCGGACAGTTTATAATGTCACACCGGCCATGGTCGGTCACACCCAGACAGTTTATAATGTCACACCGGCCATGGTCGGTCACACCCGGACAGTTTATAATGTCACACCGGCCATGGTCGGTCACACCCAGACAGTTTATAATGTCACACCGGCCATGGTCGGTCACACCCGGACAGTTTATAATGTCACACCGGCCATGGTCGGTCACACCCGGACAGTTTATAATGTCACACCGGCCATGGTCGGTCACACCCGGACAGTTTATAATGTCACACCGGCCATGGTCGGTCACACCCGGACAGTTTATAATGTCACACCGGCCATGGTCGGTCACACCCGGACAGTTTATAATGTCACACCGGCCATGGTCGGTCACACCCAGACAGTTTATAATGTCACACCGGCCATGGTCGGTCACACCCGGACAGTTTATAATGTCACACCGGCCTTGGTCCGTCGCAAACTGTTCAATGTTTTCTAACATAGTTTTGGATCATGTAAAGAATCATACAGTCGCATGATCGTAATTCCGTCTCATATGTATGCCACTTGCTTTGATTTGCACAATGCCTTTAACATCTTCTTTGCATCTTAAACATCAATCTTCTATATCAAAATATGTATTCTTGGCACCACTGGATTTAAATTAGTTCACCTATGGCAGGTTAATAATCTGCACTTTTCTTTCTTGGCCTTCTCACAGACTGTATCCCATCCCTAGCAGTTCTCGTTTGGGTAACTGAAGAAAATAATGAGGTTGCTCTATCTACCTCTACCTCTACCTCTACCTCTACCTCTGTCACCTTGCAAACAAACTTGACAACGTTCTCTAACCATAGACCCTGATACCTCGTCCTGTAAGTTACATGAATATTCGTGCATATTGATTTCGTTCTCCACCTAACTTGAGTTTAATCGTTATCCTAACGCCAGTGCCTGGCAAATGTCAGGGGAGGGGCTAGGCAAGGTTAATATGACAAGTAAGTGCTTTGATTTGCCATAGTACGTGGCATATTAGTCGACTTTCCATTCAAACATCTTCTCATACATTAAAACATAATCATTTAGAATTGCAACCGTGAACACTCACTCACAGTCGGACCGTTCAAAATATCGATATAGTTTTCTTTCCTCTCTGTCAAGTCTTGACCAAATGTCTTGACGTTACCTCTATCCATTGAGGATCTCACAATACATAGATAGATATATATTCTTGTATTATAGTCAGTTACTCGGTTCGTACCAGTAGGGCATTGGGAGACAATCGGGATCATAATTATTAATATAATCTATCTCCAGTTCGTGCATTTAGGTCCCCCATGATCGGGTTCTCGCCAGCTGTTTTTGTTTGAAAGTCGAGAGGCGACGTTTTTCGATGTGACGCCTTTTATATCAATGTTAGCAGCCGATAAACATACTTTTTCGAAATAAAACCTGTGATATCAAAGTTAGCTGTCGACAAACCAAGTTTTTTTTCAGATGAAACCGGTCTTGTCAAAGTTAACACTCGATAAACTTATTTTTGCGAAATGAAATCTGCGATATCAAAGTAAGCAGTCGATAAGCTTACTTTTTGCGAAGTGAAACACGTCACATCAAAGTAAGCTATCGACAAACTAAGTTTTTCAAAGTGAAACCTGTGACATCAATGTTTGCAGTTGATAAATTTAGTCTTTCGATGTGAAACCTATCATATCAAAGTTAGCTATTGATAAACTTTAGAGAAAAGTGTTCCTAACTTCAAAAAGACCTTTGATATCAAACGATCGGCAGTGGGTTCTCACAGGCACAGTCTATCGCAAGGTGCCACACTGTTTATTTCCGCGCATAATCTATAATGATATCCAACGATCGGCAGTGGGTTCTCAAAAGCACAGTATAATATGCCAGCTTAGACCAGGACAATGTATCACCAGCCGAGAGGTCGAACTGGCCTGGGATAACGACTACACCTAACCGTTCAGACCGTTCGGGACATTCGCAACACGAAACTTCAATGTTGAGACAAAAGATAACAAAATTTATTCTTTTCCAAATATTAAGTAAGGCAATAAGAAAGCATACAAATGTTCCAATTGATCTTTGTAGGTTCTTAATTTTCCTATGATAGATCACAAAGTATATGCGTATTTAAATCCTCTAAATACTCTGGTATCGCACATCTGTACAGAAGTTATGGCGCAAAAAAAAGAAAACTGAAAAACTGAATACAACTGTCAGATGAACACGCCGTGTTGCGGCCCGAAATCTATAATACAAAGAAACACTATATACACGTGTGTACCATTAAATCAGGAAGGCTATATATATCAGTGTGTCCTTCGCAAGGATATCAGCCGCCGAGCGTTTGTCTTCCTCTTTGAAATATAACAAGATTACGAAATGTATGACAGGCAGTGTCACTGAAGTGGCGGCGCGCTCTAGGGTTCTGCACAATGCGCATTGCTGAGAATCGGTCGGTCGGGTGACCTTCCAATCAACGGGATGACCTTCCAGTAGGCGGGTTGACCTTTTAGTCCGCCGGGCGACCTTCTAGTCGGTCATGTGACTAACAGGAGAGTGGCTGGTGCGGACCGAGACCCCCACCCCCTCCTTCCACGCGCACCCTACTAGTCAAGTCCTGATTTATATGTTGCAAACACGGATGCCTCAACTTTGCGAGGTACCAGCATATCGAACTTTGACCGATTATACTAATGGCGTTTGTTTATGACTTTCTTGGGAACGTAACTCATTGGTCTGGAGTCTACCAACAGAGGTTGTGTCATCCGGCGCGGACCTGGCCAGGCAGTTGTGTCCTGGTGACCGAGCCACCTGAGCGGAATCCGGATCATGCCGCCGCCGAAAGGTGTCGTAGTTGTCGACGACGACCGCTCGTGTCGCTGTTGTCGTCTGCCCGTCTTCCCAGAGATCAGCTTCCGAGAGTAGAAAAAGGTTACTAGGACAACAGCAACCACAAAGAGCAAAACCAATAGGCAGATGAGCCAGTTGGGCGGCAGCGGCTTGAGTTTCACGGCGTTAAAGTCCCCCATGTCTGCTATCTCGGACCTCCTGGTCGAGGGTTCCACTGAATCAGCCAGGCCACCGGCCGGAGTGGAGGGTGGCGGGGTGGAGGGTGAAGGAGTGGAGGATGATGGAGTGGAGGGTAGCTGGGTGGAGGGTAGCTGGGTGGAGGGTGACAGGGTCGAGGGGGACAGGGTGGAGGGTGACGGGGTGGAGGGTGATGCAGAAGAGGGTGACTGGGTGGAGGGTGACGCAGAGGAGGGTGACTGAGTGGAGGGTGACGCAGAGGAGGGTGAGGCAGAGGAGGGTGACAGAGTGGAGGGTGACGAGGTGAAGAGTGACAGCTCGGAGGGTGACAGCTCGGTGGGTGACGGAGTGGAGGGTGACGGAGTGGAGGGTGATGGAGTGGTGGAGGGTGACGGGGTGGAGGGTGACGGGGTGGAGGGTGATGCAGAGGAGGGTGACTGAGTGGCGGGTGATGGAGTCGAGGGTGACGGGGCGGAGGGTGACGGAGTGGAGGGTGACATGGTGGAGGATGACGGGGTGGAGGTTATCTGGGTGGAGGGTGACAGGGTGGAGGGTGACGGGGTGGATGGTGATGGGGTGGAGAGTGACAGCTCGGTGGGTGACGGGGTGGAGGGTGACGGAGTGGAGGGTGATGGAGTGGAGGGTGACGGGGTGGAGGGTGATGGGGTGGGGGGTGATGCAGAGGAGGGTGACGGGGTGGTGACAGAAGCACCAGTGAGACCCCCAGTGACCTGTGATTGAGGCGTGGTTGTTACACCCCCGGGTTCCGCCATACTAGTGTACCCACATAGGCGCCGTGAGGGAGTCACGGTCTCCGGGGAGTCACACGTGTCATCCCGCCGGAAGGTCGGTAACGTCAACAAGACTTCCATCGTGTCTCTGGTTAAGGGACACGGTCCGTTCTCCCTGAGGTCCAGGATCTCCAACACCCCCAACAGAGGGCAGAAAGCCTCCCCGCTGACGTTTCTCAGTTCATTACGAGATAGATCCAAACTGCGTAAGCCTGGCATACCGGATAAATCGTCCCTGGTAACATTCTCTATGTGATTGTCAGACATATTCAACACCTCCAGACCCGATATCTGACATGTCAGAATGCTGGTTAGGTTGGACCTCGTTATGGTCAACACCTTTAAACCTTTTAAACTCCTGATCAGCCTCTCCGGAATCACTTGTACTCCATCAAGCGAGATCTCTTTGATCCGCCGGGCCCTGACCTCTCTCATCAGGAGACATATGTGCTTATCAGTTGACAGGCAAGAGTGAAGAAACGCGTCTTCTGGAATGCGAGGCATGTCCAGCTGTAGATTAATATGAGTCAGGTTTTCAAACAACTCATGGAGAAGTCCGGAAGGCCATTCATCTAAGCTCTTTGCGACCAAGGTAAACTTAAATATAGTTTGATTCAAAGGCTGCAGCAGATTCGGAGATTCAGATGGTAGAGACTGACACGCTGGAAGGACAAGCGTCAAGTTTATCAAGAATCTCTGGTTACGAAACAGTTCAACAGGCAGCGAGACATCCGCCTCTACTTCGAGGTATAAAGCAAGAAGATTCGGAGAGTTGAAGAAGACGTTGGCACTCGCCAGGGTCCTCGTCGTCACAGAAAGTTCTTCCATATCGGTTAGGAAACTGAAGCTATCGCTGTCGAGTTCGCTGAGCCTGTTTCCGCGTAAGTACAAGCGTCGAAGGTTGCTAACATTGGCAAAGATATTGGCACTCAGAATGCGAATATCATTGAATTCGACGTTCAGCGTCGTCAGGTTTTGATAGAAGGTCAGATCGCTTGCCGAAATAGCGGTCAGGTTATTGAAGCTTAAATCCAAGTATTCCGTGTCAGAAGAGAGGTTCTTGGGGAAGTGTTCCAGCTGCCGATGCGATAGAATGTTCTTCGCGGTTCCCGGATGTGACGCGCTGGCGACACGGTGGACAATCTGTAGCATCCCAAGGCATAACGCTAGGTCACGGATCCAGCTCATCGTCAAGGTTCAAGGTGTCCTACAACAGAATCAATGTAAGTCATGTTAATCTTTCATGATGTATTTCATACCGATGCCTTCTTGAATCTTGAATCATACAGATGCCTTCGATGTAATCAACAGATAATAAACAAGTACTATATGTACATTCAATAACACAATAAATGCAAAATTATATGGGACATCATTTGGTGTGTTGGGCGGCAGTATCATGAAGCGCAAATAGAGCGGCTAACATTTGGCGGCCTATAGAAAACCTTACCTCAACCAACACCGCAGTTGATACAAATCCTATTCACTTTATACACCGCAAAGCCAATTCATAACACAGTCAACATATGAAGGGCGTTCTTGTGACCACTGTAACATTCAGAAACCTCTCGCGTGCGCCAGTCCAGTGCTAAACATAAAGGATTCAGGGACCCAAAAGAGCTCATCACCCATGTTGGAGCCCAGGAAATGGATTACTGAGTCCTACATGAGTTCTGTTGAAGCCCACAAATGATCAAGACAGGGGAAGCGAGTTGCTTTGTATATTTAGCAAGCGGTGGCCATTGTTTTGAATAACTCATGAGACGCAGAGTCTATTGCAATTTGCAACTTGTATAGTTTTGTGCCACACAACCAAGTTAGGGTCGAATACCCAGACAGCTCTGTCTGCCAGAAACCATTTGCGTCATAGGTTATAGTCTCGTTCGCCAATTTACTTCTTTTTGGAGACAGACAAACAAAGCATGTGTTCGGAACGAGTATTTAATGCATACTTCTATTGTTTCCTCGGAGTCGTGTTTTGCCGGTAATGACCTGCGGACCGTGAGCAGGAGGTCATTATTGTACCAGAGCGGGTCCTTATAGTTCCGTCACAATAATGACCCCTCACTCACACACTCCATGCCATCGCCGCCTCCTCGGAGGAAACAATAGAAGTATGCATTAAGCCATATAAGGAATGAGTTGTAGGTCATTATTGGGATCTCACAACTTCTCGGCTACGCCTCGAAGTTCTTCGATCCCAATAATGACCCACAACTCATTCCTTATCTAATACAGAATCTCTGCGCACACTGGTACCCTGACTATCTGTGACTTAGGCGTGCCGTATATGTTACGCAAAGACAGAGACAGGGAACCAGACTACCTGCGCAAGAGCCAGGTGCCGAGGGGTGGGTCCATTGCCGAAGGTGCTGAGCTGTCGCGCCGGCCCCTAATCGTGAAGTTAATCGAAACTTTAGAACATGCGCTAAGTTGCTTTAATTGTGTCTTATGATGAGTATTTAAATATAAAGATTTACCTAAGCACATATCCTGGCTTACGGCAGCCAAATTGACTGGTTATGATTCCACTCTGGACTCAGACAAATTGGCTTATCCATGGCTACATGATAATTAAATCTCATAATTAATACATTACCATTACCCCCCTCCCCCCATCCCCACGCACACACACGCACACCCACGCAGCGGGGGCATCACAGGACCAACTAGCGGGGATGGGGGAGGGGGTGGGGGCTAGAAATCAGCTTTATCGCAACTCCATCACAAAAGGCCTACGATATGACATTTTGTTCGCAACTATATCACGAAAAGCCAACGACGCTTCCATGGAAACTCCATTACGAAAGGCCTACGGTATGCGATGGCGATGACACAACGAGGGGGAAAATATGCCATACCGAAATAGCACGTTTGCGATTTTCAAAAATCAGACTATACGCTGCACTTAGAGGCTTGTTATGACGGGTTTCCGTGATGGTTGATTGTACCCACAGGGCCTACCCTTGTACACGGCAGCTTGATCACGATACAGGCCCCGGTGTCAGGGAAACGTTCACACGTCTGCCGCAAAGGACACTAAGTCATTAAAGCAGGTGTCCAACCTAATCTAATCGCAATTTGCACCAAAAGTTTACATCTTAAAATTAAATTGTCTTAACGCTTTGTTTAGGTCGACTGGTAAGGAGAAGAAAAATTAAGCCGACCCGCCCCCATCCATGTCGAGCAACGCGCCATTTTGCCGGAGCAAGTGACGTATATTGTGACCCTACATGTGGCGCCGCCTTTCGTTATAACTGGAAGGGAGGGAACTCTTCACAGTGGAGGTACCCTTCAGGGGAAACGCGTGAAACGAGAGATCAGGGCAGCGATTTACGGATGAATTGCAGCAGTTCCAAGCCGCTCAGTAAACCATGATCTTAGTGTTTCATGGAAAATTAGCCGCCAAGCATATTGATACATATTTTGCAACGATTGTCTCCGTAAAAAAAGCCATGACGAGAATCGCAGCTATTTATATTTGCGATGATCACGCGCTCATGTTTGGCTCACACAGTATGCGTCATTTCCGGTTTTGTATCACCTCTTTATTGGTCAATCGCGGACACACCTCCAAAAAGGGCTGCCGCCTTGTTAAGCGGTAAAATAGTGGCTGGGGGTCACTTCTAAATTTTATTGTGAGCTACAGACAGGACGGAAAATTCTGTAATTTAGAGGATAGACACTTGGGTATTATATGAATCGGAAAAGCAGCGTTGGAGGCCAGGCTGTCAAAATGACAAAATGGATGTAGAGATTGGTCGCTTAACGATAGCAGGTTACCAGGATATGACAGTTATTGTTGGATATAGGGCTATATAGTACAGGGACAAACAAACACACGTGCGTCATTTTCTTTCCAGGTTTATTCTAAAGACTACGAGTCCCATTTCACTAAACATGGCTATGGAAGGTATACGTTAAAATATTTGAAGGCGATGAAGCGCAGAACTTTCGGAATGTACAAGGAAAAATCCGTCTTCAAAATACTCGAAAGCTAAAAATATCGTTCTACATTTAGCCCTGCATCTGGGTATTCATAGAGTCTCCCGTCCCTCCGCGGTGACAAAAATGGCGAGAGCAAGTGATTGATTTAACCGTTCCGCTGTAAACTCACTTACTTCCACAGGATTAGAACGGGTAAAGCGCCCCCTTATTTGGTACAGCTCTGTCCGCAATTAGTCGGGAAGCTGTTGATTATAATCTGCGTAATACGCGTGACATTAGAAATTTCAAATGCAGAACTGTGTTCCAGTACAAAAAAGGGCGGTCACGTTCAGTCACCATTGAAGAAGATAATCCTCGCCCAAGGGGCGTGGGAAGGGGTCCAAATCCCCCGGATCCGCGCCTCACCAGTCGCATTCACACCCGAACAGTGGAAGTGATGGATTTCGTGATTGGTTTATTACCAAGAATAACAAGTCACACATACTTTAAAATTGTAATAGCTCATCCAAAAAGTGTTTGCGTATTCAAATATTAGATTAAGTATGACCGCTTCGTTTGGAAGTGCGGGCCTAGGGATATGCCCTATAATAGTATATATACACCTAGATATATTCGTATATACTGAGGCCACAACTGAATGCCTTGATGAAAAGTACGTTGCTATAAAAAAAAGTTCATCCAATTTGGGCGGCATTTAGACGCTCGTACACGGGTCAATGTTGACATCCCGATGTCGCAGGGGGTGGTGTGTGGGGGGGGGGGGACATAGGTCAATGGTGGCCTCGCGTTGTTGCAGGGGGTGGGAGGGAGTACATAGATCAATGGTGGCCTCCTGGTGTTGAAGGGGGTGGGGTGGGGGGGGAGGGTACACGGGTCAATGGTGGCCTCCCGGTGTTGCAGAAGGGGGGCGGGGGGGTGGAGGGAGGGTACACGGGTCAATGGTGACCTCCCAGTGTTGCAGGGGGTGGGGTGTGTGGGGGGGGGGGGTATTGAGTCAATGGTGGCCTCCCAATGTTGCAGGGGGTGGGGTTGGGGGGGGGGTGGTTACACGGGTCAATGGTGGCTTCCCGGTGCCTCACGCTAACGCTGGCACACGTCCTGCAGCCGGCGGTGATGGCGCTGGATGGTCCGCATCGTCCCTTGAAACATCGCCATCTTGTAGGCCGACCAATCCACGCTCACTTGTAGCTCCTGCTGCATGTCCTCGTCGCTCGGGTAGGGCGAACACTGCGGGCAACACACACAGTGAACATTACCGCAAGCAGAATGGGGGTCAGGCCTCTCCATCAAAGAAAACTGATTAGTTACCTATGACGCCGCCGCCCCCCCCCCCGACCCTTCCAGCCCCTCCGTCGCCCAAAAAAATCAACCACAGCTAACATATATTTAGTTATTTAATAATTGCATATTAAGGGCGTTTTTATGAAATAATTGTGAAAATTGTAATTGCTGTTTTCTGAAAAGGGGCATAAGGAACTGTAACATGTTATGTCCTAAAAAATGGGCATAAGGAACTGTAACATGTCTCTCCTAACATCGCAGTGTGGAGCAACCCTCATACCTCGTGGACCACATTCCGTAGCAACTCGTCAGGCGCATGCTCCAGGTACAGCGACTTCCGTAACAGAATGCACTCAGCCCCGTTGCTAAGGACGCAGAAGCTGGGTTGGGCGCCGACGACGGTCTCTGGGATGCCCTGTACAGTCATCAAGGTCGCGAGAGGGAGTTTCAATTTGTAAAATAATCTTACATTACCGAAACGTATGTTATCATGAAAGTGAAATGACATTATTGCCCCAATTATGACACATGTAGACTACATCTAAATTTGCGTTGATGGACTTTTCAATAAACTGCGATGGTGTACCTTCAAGTTAATACGGTTAATGTGACAATGGACGTGGGAGAACTATCGATATAGGTTCCATGGTACATACAGTTGGTACTCACAAAAGCTTGGCCTTTCGTTAAAGTCTGAATGTGGACAAACTCTGGGTCTCTGTCGGCAGCCGTCATGTCCTCTTCACCCTTAGAAGGTTAAAGTAACACTATATAATAATTATAGGTATTATAACGTGCACGGGTCCAGCAGGGTCGCAACCGCGACAGAATAATAACAATGACAATGCTAAGTAGTCATGTGAGTCGTTCTCAACAACCGCGACGGTATAATAACAATTATAATAATAGTGATGCGATAATTGTAAAAATATGAGAATCCCCAGAAGTTATAATTACAAGACGAACATAAATCGAACTGTATCAAGGTCGCAAAAAGGAAGCCACCCACAATGCATACCTTCAGTTTGATGGGAGCGTTGAAGTCGTGAGCAATGGTCCTTATTTCTGGTCGCTTCCCGCCGAGTTCTTCAGCTTCCTCCTCTGCCTGACCTGGCGGAAGATCAGGGCGGACTTGTGGTGGACACGTGGGTGGCAAGACAAAGTTGCTTGAATGGTGAATGGTGAATTATAGCTTTTCCGTGTATTACGTCATAATAGTGCGGACTTCGACGGCTTATCTTGTCCTTTAACTTTAAAACATGAAACTGTTGACATCCCAAACAAATATCAGCAGAATTACGAACATGTGAAAAGTACCTAAAAGTGGAGCATGTCGACATAGTGTAATGTGTAGTATCCTACAAACCTTTCATAGAAGGCCTTGGCCGCTTATTGCCTTTATTTCCGGCTTTCCCGCTGGCACCCGCCATGCTCTTGTGTGATAGGTTCACGATGGCTGACGTCACACGTCGATCACGTGACGAGCTGACCGCGTACTCGCTATCAGAAATCTCGGACGACGACGGATCCTCGTCCACATCCGCCACTACATTCGGGACCTTCCCTCGCGGCCGCTTGGCTTGACGCCTCTGACCTCTGGAGGGCGTGTGACCTTTGATTCTGGCCACGGAATGGGGTCGGCGCGGCAGGTCGTCCTTCAAGGCTTGTCCGAGGGCAGGCAACAGAGGGGCTCTGGCCGTCCGGCCCTGGCCTCGGGGACGCCCAACATTGCGTTGTTCTCCGCTCGCGTTGTGACCTCTGTTCACCCTGTTCTCGCGGCAATCTTCTTCTTCTTCTGCGACTCTCGCGGTCACGTGATCTTGATCAGACTCAGGAATGAGATCGTCATCCGTGTCGTCCTCATCGCGAAGAGACTTGAGCGGCAGTCTGAGCTGCGAGAGGACGGAGAGCGTTTCCTGCCGGTGTCGCTCCCTGGCCTCTCGACGCTGTCGTTCAGTCTGCTGGCCCCCGAGACGCCCCGGCGCTGGTCGGTGGGTGTAAAGGCCGAGCATTGCATAGTTATTCAGACCCCTATGTTATGTTGTAATAGTAATGGCGACACAAATCTTGCCTTGCTGAACTTTTTATAGCGCCTTACATGTGCAATGATGCATTACATTCGACATCAAACGTATCAGGTTATCACCGACCCAGCAAACAAATAACGTTTCTGTAACGTTTCTAAAACGGTTCTAACGTTATTGCAACCATTTTAAAACGTTATGAAAACGTTGTGTATTTGCTGGGGATGCACATCAGGTAAACTCCGTTTCCTACCGAGGAATTCGCGTTTGCTCCATATCCGCGGCTTCACTCGCTTCAGTTTCTTCAACACTCGCAGGCTTCCCTGGCAAAATGCAATGGTTCATTAACGAATAAAACAGCATACCTAACATATTGTTTCAGGCACATACAGAGGAACACAGAGGGAGTCTCGTTTACTTGACCCTGTCACCAGTATGGGTGATTACATGTGCAAGTGCTATGCATTGCGTCACAAGTTACGTTGTGTTACATTTCAAATTTGAAATTACGAAAATAAATGTAGTCAATTATTCAGAAGAAGACCTATGTTGTATCCAGGAGAGGTATTGATAACCACACGTAGCTCACGCACGGAAAAACAAATATCTATATCGATGAGTCCAAAAATCAGTATTCAACTGGCCTTTGCGATTAGTTGCTGAACTATCTATATTTATTTATTTCCTGTTTTTCAATTCACACCGATTTCACAATATAGATCCAGTCGGAGTAGTTGCTGTCCTTAACCAGAATATCATCGTTCCTGGAACAAAGGGAGACTAAAGTCAGCCAACACGGAACCTCAGTCGGATCTCTAAACATCACGGCTGCCCGTGCCGGGACGCCGTGCATCAAGGTCACCTTGAATGCATGACTCCAATGACAAGCGTTAAGGGGAGACTATGTACGGAAGATGTTTAACCCAATAACAATCATTATACCATCATCTATCTGTATTTGTATCTACTGCTTTACTAGTAATCCAATACGATTAGCATAAATAATAAAAACAGACTAGCGGATTGACTTACTTGAAGTACAGGAAGATACAGTCCTTAGGCCTTTCTGCCATGAGGTGTAGGGGCCAACCAGACAGGAACATGAGACCCCTGAATGGGAAACACCAAACACATTGAATTACGATCGACCGTATCGTTAAACCCGTCGCCTTCGAAAATGGTCTTTATGAATCAAAAGTTTCTTTAGTCACCTTTATACACCCACGGCTGCCATGATTTCACCCGCGATTGCTACTCCATGGCGTCTGTAGTTAAAGTTAACAACTGTTATCACTAACCAGATAGGTATTTCATGACAATGTCAATTGAACCCAATAATAACCAAGTCCTCGGCCGCCAACTGGTCAGAGTCAATAGGCATATGCATATTGATAACATGTATGACATATTGATCACACCGCAATCACCCATGTCACAATATGAAGAAACAAACAAATCATGTTAATTACAGCCCGACCATGTCAGCTACTGGGCCCACGGCCTGAGACAGACACGGACCTAGATATAGGAGCCACACCACGCGGCATCGTGGTGGCGGCCTGTCATGGCACAGACCTAGATATAGGAGCCACACCACGCGGCATCGTGGTGGCGGCCTGCCATGGCACAGACCTAGATATAGGAGCCACACCACGCGGCATCGTGGTGGCGGCCTGCCATGGCACAGACCTAGATATAGGAGCCACGTCACGCGGCATCCTGGTGGCGGCCTGCCATGGCACGGACCTAGATATAGGAGCCACGTCACGCGGCATCGTGGTGGCGGCCTGCCATGACACGGACCTAGATATAGGAGCCACACCACGCGGCATCGTGGTGGCGGCCTGCCATGGCACAGACCTAGATATAGGAGCCACACCACGCGGCATCGTGGTGGCGGCCTGCCATGGCACAGACCTAGATATAGGAGCCACGTCACGCGGCATCCTGGTGGCGGCCTGCCATGGCACGGACCTAGATATAGGAGCCACGTCACGCGGCATCGTGGTGGCGGCCTGCCATGACACGGACCTAGATATAGGAGCCACACCACGCGGCATCGTGGTGGCGGCCTGCCATGGCACAGACCTAGATATAGGAGCCACACCACGCGGCATCGTGGTGGCGGCCTGTCATGGCGCAGACCTAGATAGAGGAGCCACGTCACGCGGCATCGTGGTGGCGGCCTGCCATGGCACAGACCTAGATATAGGAGCCACACCACGCGGTATTCTGGTGGCGGCCTGCCATGACACGGACCTAGATATAGGAGCCACACCACGCGGCATCGTGGTGGCGGCCTGCCATGGCACAGACCTAGATATAGGAGCCACACCACGCGGCATCGTGGTGGCGGCCTTCCATGGCACAGACCTAGATATAGGAGCCACACCACGCGGCATCGTGGTGGCGGCCTGCCATGGCACAGACCTAGATATAGGAGCCACACCACGCGGCATCGTGGTGGCGGCCTGCCATGGCACAGACCTAGATATAGGAGCCACACCACGCGGCATCGTGGTGGCGGCCTGCCATGGCACAGACCTAGATATAGGAGCCACACCACGCGGCATCGTGGTGGCGGCCTGCCATGGCACAGACCTAGATATAGAAGTCACACCACGCGGCATCGTGGTGGCGGCCTGCCATGGCACGGACCTAGATATAGGAGCCACACCACGCGGCATCGTGGTGGCGGCCTGCCTTGGCACGGACCTAGATATAGGAGCCACACCACGCGGCATCGTGGTGGCGGCCTGCCATGGCACAGACCTAGATATAGGAGCCACACCACGCGGCATCGTGGTGGCGGCCTGCCTTGGCACGGACCTAGATATAGGAGCCACACCACGCGGCATCGTGGTGGCGGCCTGCCATGGCACAGACCTAGATATAGGAGCCACACCACGCGGCATCGTGGTGGCGGCCTGCCATGGCACAGACCTAGATATAGAAGTCACACCACGCGGCATCGTGGTGGCGGCCTGCCATGGCACGGACCTAGATATAGGAGCCACACCACGCGGCATCGTGGTGGCGGCCTGCCTTGGCACGGACCTAGATATAGGAGCCACACCACGCGGCATCGTGGTGGCGGCCTGCCATGGCACGGACCTAGATATAGAAGCCACACCACGCGGCATCGTGGTGGCGGCCTGCCATGGCACAGACCTAGATATAGGAGCCACACCACGCGGCATCGTGGTCGCGGCCTGCCATGGCACAGACCTAGATATAGGAGCCACACCACGCGGCATCGTGGTGGCGGCCTGCCATGGCACAGACCTAGATATAGGAGCCACACCACGCGGCATCGTGGTGGCGGCCTGTCATGGCACGGACCTAGATATAGGAGCCACACCACGCGGCATCGTGGTGGCGGCCTGCCATGGCACGGACCTAGATATAGGAGCCACACCACGCGGCATCGTGGTGGCGGCCTGCCATGGCACAGACCTAGATATAGGAGCCACACCACGCGGCATCGTGGTGGCGGCCTGCCATGGCACAGACCTAGATATAGGAGCCACACCACGCGGCATCGTGATGGCGGCCTGCCATGGCACAGACCTAGATATAGGAGCCACACCACGCGGCATCGTGGTGGCGGCCTGCCATGGCACAGACCTAGATATAGGAGCCACACCACGCGGCATCGTGGTGGCGGCCTGCCATGGCACAGACCTAGATATAGGAGCCACACCACGCGGCATCGTGGTGGCGGCCTGCCATGGCACGGACCTAGATATAGGAGCCACACCACGCGGCATCGTGGTGGCGGCCTGCCGTGGCACAGACCTAGATATAGGAGCCACATCACGCGGCATCGTGGTGGCGGCCTGCCATGGCACGGACCTAGATATAGGAGCCACGTCACGCGGCATCGTGGTGGCGGCCTGCCATGACACGGACCTAGATATAGGAGCCACACCACGCGGCATCGTGGTGGCGGCCTGCCATGACACGGACCTAGATATAGGAGCCACATCACGCGGCATCGTGGTGGCGGCCTGCCATGGCACAGACCTAGATATAGGAGCCACACCACGCGGCATCCTGGTGGCGGCCTGCCATGGCACAGATCTAGTTATAGGAGCCACACCACGCGGCATCGTCGTGGCGGCCAGCCATGGCACGGACCTAGATATAGGAGCCACACCACGCGGCATCGTGGTGGCGGCCTGCCATGGCACAGACCTAGATATAGGAGCCACACCACGCGGCATCGTGGTGGCGGCTTGCCATGGCACAGACCTAGATATAGGAGCCACATCACGCGGCATCCTGGTGGCGGCCTGCCATGGCACGGACCTAGATATAGGAGCCACACCACGCGGCATCCTGGTGGCGGCTTGCCATGGCACGGACCTAGATATAGGAGCCACATCACGCGGCATCCTGGTGGCGGCCTGCCATGGCACGGACCTAGATATAGGAGCCACACCACGCGGCATCGTGGTGGCGGCCTGCCATGGCACAGACCTAGATATAGGAGCCATACCACGCGGCATCGTGGTGGCGGCCTGCCATGGCACGGACCTAGATATAGAAGCCACACCACGCGGCATCGTGGTGGCGGCCTGCCATGGCACAGACCTAGATATAGGAGCCACACCACGCGGCATCGTGGTGGCGGCCTGCCATGGCACAGACCTAGATATAGGAGCCACACCACGCGGCATCGTGGTGGCGGCCTGCCATGGCACGGACCTAGATATAGGAGTCACACCACGCGGTATTCTGGTGGCGGCCTGCCATGACACGGACCTAGATATAGGAGTCACACCACGCGGCATCGTGGTGGCGGCCTGCCATGGCACAGACCTAGATATAGGAGCCACACCACGCGGCATCGTGGTGGCGGCCTGCCATGGCACGGACCTAGATATAGGAGCCACACCACGCGGCATCGTGGTGGCGGCCTGCCATGGCACGGACCTAGATATAGAAGCCACATCACGCGGCATCCTGGTGGCGGCCTGCCATGGCACGGACCTAGATATAGAAGCCACATCACGCGGCATCCTGGTGGCGGCCTGCCATGGCACGGACCTAGATATAGGAGCCACACCACGCGGCATCGTGGTGGCGGCCTGCCATGGCACGGACCTAGATATAGGAGCCACACCACGCGGCATCGTGGTGGCGGCCTGCCATGGCACGGACCTAGATATAGGAGCCACACCACGCGGCATCGTGGTGGCGGCCTGCCATGGCACAGACCTAGATATAGGAGCCACACCACGCGGCATCGTGGTGGCGGCCTGCCATGGCACAGACCTAGATATAGGAGCCACACCACGCGGCATCGTGGTGGCGGCCTGCCATGGCACAGACCTAGATATAGGAGCCACACCACGCGGCATCGTGGTGGCGGCCTGCCATGGCACAAACCTAGATATAGGAGCCACACCACGCGGCATCGTGGTGGCGGCCTGCCATGGCACGGACCTAGATATAGGAGCCACACCACGCGGCATCCTGGTGGCGGCCTGCCATGGCACGGACCTAGATATAGGAGCCACACCACGCGGCATCGTGGTGGCGGCCTGCCATGGCACAGACCTAGATATAGTAGCCACGTCACGCCTGCCGTGGCACGATGTAGCTAATAAAAGTAAACCAAGATACGAACCTGAGAAAGCTGTTATGATCTGGATCGTAAATGTTTCGGATTCCGCCTGCCATGAAGATTCTGTGATAATCCTGGAATGTTTGTGGAAGGTGCTTAGACACGGGGTATACTGCCTGGGTGATGTGGGCAGGCACGGGCGGTTATGTCACCATGACGACGTAGGTTTTCTAGTAAGTTGTATTTCTAAGGCAGTTTGTAATATCATCCCAACATATACATAATGATCTTACAAAGAACATAATCACTGTCTATATTTTGAATGACTACTCATTAAAATAGGGAGTCTCTTCGTACCTATTATCGCCCGGCCAATTGCGCTGTAATTTCGCAGTTTCGTGTACAAATATCTTCATCCCTTTTGTTATTCATCAATTTACACACATACATATACATTTATTTATGTACGTTGAACGTACAATATAAATTACCTCAATGTCGATACTCAGGAGCTCCAGTGTTTCTTTGGCAATGCACGTGGACTGGCGCGTAGTTCGGTTTATAATGGCCAACTCCTGATAAAGATCAATTAAGTGGACTGTTACAGACCAGAGCAGTGCGCCGATATAGTTTGTATACATGTAGTAAATACAATCGTTGTTAAACGTAAGTAATATATATATATATTCAATATTCAAAATGTCAATGAAAGAAATCAATGTAGCTGCAAATGGCCGCTTTAGATACATCTTGACAAAAAAGTTTTAAAAAAAGTTTAAAACTTAAAGTTTAAGTTTATTTAATTTGTCCATAGTTATCTTACCCCAAATGTCCTTCCCTTGTGGAGATGAGCAACTGGTTGCGCCATATTTGTGACGGAGTCGGAAACCATGACCACCACTAAAACAATGGGCGTGAGTTACATGGACTTCGTTTGACACACATCTCTACATTTATGCAATTAATATGCGTTTACTGAGCATATTAAGTGCAAGGTCTTTTTTCCGCAGACTCGGTTTGGTGCAGAGACAATTCGGTTTGGTTTGGTAAGTCGCCGTTAGGCTAAAATGCGCCTTTTGTTGGGGTGCCCTACAAACGGGTCACCGACATCAGATAACCAGTTTGAAAAAACGATGAATGTATCGAATGGTAAAAGGCACTCGTGACATTGGCATACACCATAGACTGACCTGATCCGGACAGGATGAAGTATAAGACACTCGCGGCGTGACCTTGGCGTACACAATAGACTGACCTGATCCGGACAGGATGAAGTATAAGACACTCGCGGCGTGACCTTGGCGTACACAATAGACTGACCTGATCCGGACAGGATGAAGTAGAAGGCACTGGCCACGTGACCTTGGCGTACAATGACCCGCTTGGTGTCGTACTTGGCGTAGCGTCCCACCTCCACAATGCGGCGCTGCATGCGTACCGGGTACTCCGTGAAGGCTGTGATATTCCTCATGGCCAGCTGGGACTGCCATCCGGGTTACCACAGCGGAAACCCATCGTGTTGAAGATTCATTGGGCAACGCAAAAAGCGGATAGATTTGTGTAAGGTAAGCGGATGTTTCGTCCAGACCAAATCGGGATGTGGTTACTCTTGGCCAGTAGTGCCGTGCATGAGGGGATCCAGAAAGGAGTATGCCCCCCCCCCATACCACACACCCCAAGTGAATCTGGTAACCCCCACCCACATAACACGCATTTCCCCCAGATATACCGCCCTGCCATTAACCTGATTAACAGAATCTGGCATTGCCCACTCTCAGCAAAGTAGAAACTCATGTGCAAGTTATTGTCGAATAAACTACAGACGGCGTCTTAGGGACCGGCCGGGAACCAACCAATTAGCTGCCAGATATCACACAGAAATACATACGTAGTATATCTCCTTTTCTGTTCTCTCTCCAGGAGGTTTTGATAAGATCCTCTTCGCTTCCTCAGACATGCGTAACTGCAGTAGAAGAAACGGATTTTCTGTTTTCAAATTGACTATGGTTCGGTCACTAAACTGGTCATCAATTGGCAGTCCACGAAACAACCTCAATGTAGCAAACAACACCTCCACTTAGTTACCAGTGCACGAAACAACCCCAATGTAACAAACAGCAGCTCCACTTTGTCGTCATAGTTACCTCTTTATCGGCCTTGAACCTGCTGGGGTCAAACATCAGCTTTACTTAGTCGCCCTAGTTACCTGTTTATCTGCCTTGAACCTGCTGGGGTCAAATAACAGCTCCACGCCGATGTCATTGGTTTCAAAGTCCCGGAAGTGCAAGCCGCTGATGTACGGAGATATGTCGTCGTAAACTTTGTTTCTAATAGACAAAATATGGTTTATTTTGTTAATATATAAACGTTGGCGAAATGAACGGGGAAACTAGCCATATACAGAGTCACAAAATACAAAACAACGGTCTGCAATCGACGCTATGTCTTAACGGTGCCCCCAGCCCCCAGCCCCCAGCTCCCAGCGCCCAGCCCCCAGCTCCCAGCTCCCAGCCCCAAGCCCCCAGCCCCCAGCCCCCAGCTCCCTGCTCCCAGCCCCCAGCTCCCAGCTCCCAGCTCCCAGCTCCCAGCCCCCAGCCGCCAGCCCCCAGACCCAGCCCCCAGCCCCAACCCCAGCCCCCAGCCACAGCCACAGCCACAGCCACAGCCACAGCCACAGCCACAGCCACAGCCACAGCCACAGCCACAGCCACAGTCACAGCCCCAGCCCCAGCCCCAGCCACAGCCACAGCCACAGCCACAGCCACAGCCACAGCCACAGCCACAGCCACAGCCACAGCCACAGCCCCAGCCCCAGCCCCAGCCACAGCCACAGCCAAAGCCAAAGCCACAGCCACAGCCACAGCCCCAGCCACAGCCACAGCCACAGCCACATCACGATCGTGACCCAGATCCCGGTCCTGATCCCGGTTAGAGCCGGCCGAACCTGAGGATGTATGCCCGAGCGACTCGGGCGCAGTATATGGCCATCCTGGCCGTGGTCCGGAACCTCATGTACAGCGTCTTCTGCAATGGCAAACGTTGACAAATATATATATATATATATATATATATATATATATATATATATATATGTATAGTAAAGATACTGAACACTCACTCATCACCGAGTAGCGCTCTATACATCAATATTAATATACATTTCTATAAAATATTTATCTACATGTTGCATCGTATCATACGTGGTTCTGTTTCTATTGTGAAAGTTACATTTATATAATTCTTCTTTTGCACAACAACCCAATACAAATGATAGCGGTCTCCATCAGTCTCAGCATTAAATTTTCTAAATATTTTGCCAAATAAAGGATTGTCAATCTCGGATCTTGCCACAGGTTTTACCAACGTCACCCATCATACGATCTTTCCCGAGTGACTCACCCTATCCCCTTCCTGAGTGAGTCACTCTATCCCCTTCCCGAGTGACTCACCCTATCCCCTTCCCGAGTGACTCACCTTATCCCCTTCCCGAGTGACTCACCCAATCACCTTCCCGAGTGACTTATCCTATCACCTTCCCGAGTGATTCACCCTATCACCTTCCCGAGTGACTCACCCTATCCCCTTCCTGAGTGACTCACTCTATCCCCTTCCCGAGTGACTCAACCTATCACCTTCCCGAGTGACTCACACTATCACCTTCCCGAGTGACTCACCCTATCTCCTTCCTGAGTGACTCACTCTATCCCCTTCCTGAGTGACTCACCCTATCACCTTCCTGAGTGACTCACCCTATCCCCTTCCTGAGTGACTCACCCTATCACCTTCCCGAGTGATTCACCCTATCACCTTCCCGAGTGACTCACCCTATCCCCTTCCTGAGTTACTCACTCTATCCCCTTCCTGAGTGACTCACTCTATCCCCTTCCTGAGTGACTCACTCTATCCCCTTCCTGAGTGACTCACTCTATCCCCTTCCCGAGTGACTCACCCTATCACCTTCCCGAGTGACTCACCCTATCTCCTTCCTGAGTGACTCACTCTATCCCCTTCCTGAGTGACTCACTCTATCCCCTTCCCGAGTGACTCACCCTATCACCTTCCCGAGTGACTCACCCTATCCCCTTCCTGAGTGACTCACCCTATCACCTTCCCGAGTGACTCACCCTATCTCCTTCCTGAGTGACTCACTCTATCCCCTTCCTGAGTGACTCACTCTATCCCCTTCCTGAGTGACTCACTCTATCCCCTTCCCGAGTGACTCCCCCTATCACCTTCCCGAGTGACTCACCCTATCTCCTTCCTGAGTGACTCACTCTATCCCCTTCCTGAGTGACTCACTCTATCCCCTTCCCGAGTGACTCACCCTATCACCTTCCCGAGTGACTCACCCTATCACCTTCCCGAGTGACTCACTCTATCCCCTTCCTGAGTGACTCACTCTATCCCCTTCCCGAGTGACTCACCCTATCCCCTTCCTGAGTGACTCACTCTATCCCCTTCCCGAGTGACTCACCCTATCACCTTCCCGAGTGACTCACCCTATCACCTTCCCGAGTGATTCACCCTATCACCTTCCCGAGTGACTCACCCTATCCCCTTCCTGAGTGACTCACTCTATCCCCTTCCTGAGTGACTCACTCTATCCCCTTCCCGAGTGACTCACCCTATCACCTTCCCGAGTGACTCACCCTATCACCTTCCCGAATGATTCACCCTATCACCTTCCCGAGTGACTCACCTTATCCCCTTCCCGAGTGACTCACCCTATCACCATCCCGAGTGACTCACCCTATCACCTTCCCGAGTGATTCACCCTATCACCTTCCCGAGTGACTCACCCTATCCCCTTCCTGAGTGACTCACTCTATCCCCTTCCCGAGTGACTCACCCTATCACCTACCCGAGTGACTCACCTTATCCCCTTCCCGAGTGACTCACCCTATCACCTTCCCGAGTGACTCACCCTATCACTTTCCCGAGTGACTCACCCAATCACCTTCCCGAGTGACTCACCTTATCCCCTTTCCGAGTGACTCACCCTATCACCTTCCCGAGTGACACCTTATCCCCTTTCCGAGTGACTCACCCCATCACCTTCCCGAGTTACTCACTCTATCCCCTTCCCGAGTGACTCACCCTCTCCCCTTCCCGAGTGACTCACCCTATCACCTTCCCGAGTGACTCACCCTATCACCTTCCCGAGTGACTCACCCTATCACCTTCCTGAGTGACTCACCCTATCACCTTCCCGAGTGACTCACCCTATCACTTTCCCGAGTGACTCACCCTATCACCTTTCCGAGTGACTCACCCTATCACCTACCCGAGTGACTCACCCTATCCCCTTCCTGAGTGACTCACCCTATCCCCTTCCTGAGTGACTCACTCTATCCCCTTCCCGAGTGACTCACCTTATCCCCTTTCCGAGTGACTCACCCAATCACCTTCCCGAGTGACTCACCCTATCACCTTCCCGAGTGACTCACCCTATCACTTTCCCGAGTGACTCACCCTATCACCTTCCCGAGTGACTCACCCTATCACCTTCCCGAGTGACTCACCCTATCACCTTCCCGAGTGACTCACCCTATCACCTTCCCGAGTGACTCACCTTATCCCCTTTCCGAGTGACTCACCCAATCACCTTCCCGAGTGACTCACCCAATCACCTTCCCGAGTGACTCACCCTATCACCTACCCGAGTGACTCACCTTATCCCCTTCCCGAGTGACTCACCCTATCACCTTCCCGAGTGACTCACCTTATCCCCTTTCCGAGTGACTCACCCTATCACCTTCCCGAGTGACTCATCCTATCACCTTCCCGAGTGACTCACACTATCACCTTCCCGAGTGACTCACCCTATCACCTTTCAAAGTGACTCACCCAATCACCTTCCCGAGTGACTCACCCTATCACTTTCCCGAGTGACTCACCCAATCACCTTCCCGAGTGACTCACCCTATCACTTTCCCGAGTGACTCACCCTATCACCTTTCCGAGTGACTCACCCAATCACCTTTCCGAGTGACTCACCCAATCACCTTCCCGAGTGACTCACCCTATCACCTTCCCGAGTGACTCACCCTATCTCCTTCCCGAGTGACTCACTCTATCCCCTTCCCGAGTGACTCACCCTATCACCTTCCCGAGTGACTCACCCTATCACCTTCCCGAGTGACTCACCCTATCACCTTCCCGAGTGACTCACCCTATCACCTACCCGAGTGACTCACCCTATCACCTTCCCGAGTGACTCACCCTATCCCCTTCCCGAGTGATTCACCCTATCACCTTCCCGAGTGACTCACCCTATCACTTTCCCGAGTGACTCACCCTATCACCTTCCCGAGTGACTCACCCTATCACCTACCCGAGTGACTCACCCTATCACCTTCCCGAGTGACTCACCCTATCACCTTCCCAAGTGACTCACCCTATCACCTTCCCGAGTGATTCACCCTATCACCTTCCCCAGTGACTCATCCTATCACCTTCCCGAGTGATTCACCCTATCACCTTCCCCAGTGACTCATCCTATCACTTTCCCGAGTGACTCACCCTATGCTTCTCTCGGAGTTTCTTCAGCAGCTGGCCGTCTCGCCCATGTTTATCGCTGGCCGCCTGCTCCCCGTGGTCGCTCTCCACAGAGGGCCGTTGTCTATTGCGACGACTGGCCATAAGGGTGATCAACCCCGACACCTCCCCCTCGCTGCCCTTCTTTGGCCGTCGACCCCTGCCGTAGGAGAAGGTCAGTCCCGTCACCTCCCCCTCGCTGCCTTTCTTCACCCCACGGCGGCCATGTTGATGCGAGAGCCACGTGATTTCACCGCTGCTGCCGGACTTCCGCAAAGAATAACTCTCACACGGTGGCGCCTTTATCTGTCCATCGCTGCCTTTCTTTCGGTTAATACTGGACGGAGTGGATAAGTCGCTTGCGATCTGTCCCTTGCTTCCCTTCTTTCGGGCATTAGACACCAGTTGCCCGTCGCTGTATTTGTTATGGTAAGCAGTGGAATGACCCAACGTCGAGAGCCCCAAATGCTTTCCGTCATCGCCTAGTTTTCGGTCTTTAGTCGAGGCGTTCCCCAACATCACGATAGCCTCATTTTCGCTGGGCGTGATATCCTGGTTACATTCCGTTTTCGGCGCGATGACTTTTCTCCGCGTTAATATTGGGTGCGACACGTCGACGAAAGTGGCGACTTCCTCTCGGTTGTCGCGTCTCGCCGGCAGGAGACCGCAACTGCTCTGCAGACTTCCGGCCCGTCTCCCACCACGCGAAGCCTGGCGCTCGCCGGGACTATGGCAACGGTCGTCTGCGTCCAGTGACGACTGAGGTTGCCATGGGGATACCCTACTCATTTTGGCGTGAAGTCCAAAACCGATATCCGGTAAAGCTACTGACCAGCGTAATTACCTACAGCGGTGCGCCATGGTGAGGGGCGCAAAGCAATGGCGGCGGGACATAAATAACACTGTTCACTTCAGTTAATCTGCAAATAAACATAATGAGGTTTGTTATATCCTTGATGATTCAAGTATTCGGTTTTTTCACATAGCTGATGATAAACCTGAGTGTTGTCTCGCTAACGGAGTTAGGGGTAAGCGTTTGGTAATGGCAGATAGCCCTGAGCCAGAACTTCATATACGCCATATACCAAGGAGATAGGATTAGCTTACCGGACCCCAACGACACCAATAAGTCACCAAACTGAAACGAACGTCATCTCACATTTTCGACATCATTTCTCTCGTCAATGTTGCACCTCCACTACTGGTGAGTTAATCCGTGTTTGAGCAAATACAGCAGGTCTAACAACAAGTGTGACCTTTATACCAACCCGTTAATGACAATATTCAAGGTCATCTAAAACAGAGAGCCAGCTGATGCGTACAATCAGGAGACGCCGGTGTCCGGTTTCCAGCCACAGAGTCCTGGCCGCCACAAGTCAAGAGGGCGGGGACCGGACCGGATTGGCGCGGATAATTTGGCCCCGCACGGCCCCGCACGGCCCCGCACGGCCTCACCTCTGCTCGTGATAACGATCCCGATTGACACATACCGAGTGGGACCCCACTGGGCGTCTGACAGCCTGGCACACAGGCCCGGGGGGATATTTAATACAATGCTGGGATAGGGACGGTTCCGCGGTAAAGCCCCCCCCCCCCCCCACCTCTCCTTTGTTTTTCTCACCTCCAAAATCCGCTCAGAAGGGATATTTCACCTCCAGAATTCGCTCGGAAGGGGCATTTTTTTTCCATTGACCCCCTACATGTCGCCGCTCCATGCAGACCTGCTCGGTTTATTCCTTTTCCTGGCAAACCCGCTATATGGACGTAACTATCGCAGTAAGTCTGTTGCGATATCAGATGAATTGATATATAGAATGCCTCACAGCCGAAAGGAATATAATAGTAACAAAATAGGTTAAACGGTTATAATCTTTAGTAGCGTATATAATAAATTTAGTTAGTGACCACAATAGAAATGCCAAGTACCTTGCAATCAAGCAATGCGCCTTGTCACTGCTGTTATATAATCACACGGGAAATATGTCCTTCACGTAATAATCTGAGCAGGTCTCAGACCCGTCGGGCTCTAGTCCGTTGGGCATTGGACTCTAGTCCTTTGGGCTCTAGTCCGTTGGGCTCTCGTCCGTTGGGCTCTAGTCCGTTGGGCTCTAGTCCGTTGGGCGTTGGGCTCTAGTCCTTTGGGCTCTAGTCCTTCGGGCTCTAGTCCTTTGGGCTCTAGTCCGTTGGGCTCTCGTCCGTTGGGCTCTAGTCCGTTGGGCTCTAGTCCGTTGGGCTCTAGTCCGTTGGGCTCTCGTCCGTTGGGCTCTAGTCCGTTGGGCTCTAGTCCGTTGGGCGTTGGGCTCTAGTCCTTTGGGCTCTAGTCCTTCGGGCTCTAGTCCTTTGGGCTCTAGTCCGTTGGGCGTTGGGCTCTAATCCTTTGGGCTCCAGTCCGTTGGGCTCTAGTCCGTTGGGCTCTAGTCCGTTGGGCTCTAGTCCGTTGGGCTCTAGTCCTTTGGGCTCTAGTCCGTTGGGCTCTAGTCCGTTGGGCTCTAGTCCGTTGGGCTCTAGTCCTTTGGGCTCTAGTCCTTTGGGCTCTAGTCCTTTGGGCTCTAGTCCGTTGGGCTCTAGTCCTTTGGGCTCTAGTCCTTTGGGCTCTAGTCCGTTGGGCTCTAGTCCTTTGGGCTCTAGTCCGTTGGGCTCTAGTCCGTTGGGCTCTAGTCCGTTGGGCTCTAGACCGTTGGGCTCTAGTCCGTTGGGCTCTAGTCCGTTGGGCTCTAGTCCTTCGTGCTCTAGTCCTTTGGGCTCTAGTCCGTTGGGCTCTAGTCCTTCGGGCTCTAGTCCGTTGGGCTCTAGTCCGTTGGGCTCTAGTCCGTTGGGCTCTAGTCCGTTGGGCTCTCGTCCGTTGGGCTCTAGTCCTTCGGGCTCTAGTCATTTGGGCTCTAGTCCGTTGGGCTCTAGTCCTTTGGGCTCTAGTCCGTTGGGCTCTAGTCCGTTGGGCTCTAGTCCGTTGGGCTCTAGTCCGTTGGGCTCTAGTCCTTCGGGCTCTAGTCCTTCGGGCTCTAGTCCTTTGGGCTCTAGTCCTTTGGGCTCTAGTCCGTTGGGCTCTAGTCCGTTGGGCTCTAGTCTATCGGGCTCTAGTCCTTTGGGCTCTAGTCCGTTGGGCTCTAGTCCGTTGGGCTCTAGTCCGTTGGGCTCTCGTCCGTTGGGCTCTAGTCCGTTGGGCTTCGGTCTTCACCCAGACCGACCCTCCATTAGTGCCTTTAACTTACCTGGCGTTGCCATGGACGGCCCCGAGACGCACACTGACCCACCCTTTTTGCGTCTACTCCGCCTATCACGCTCATCGCATGGTACCGCAGAGTACGTCACAACCTTGTTCTGTTTGGCTGTTTTATATTCTGGCGCAAAAAAAAAGCACCCCTTACTTACTTGAGTGCTCGTCCTGAAAGGTAACTCGCAACAAAAGAATTTCCTCTTACGTGCACCCCCCGGCCCTCCCCTCCCCGCCCTCACCCTCCACAGCGCTGAAGATTGGGGTTTATCAAATTTTTCTCTCCGAACGTGCCTGCACGGTTGATGGTGCCTAACCGCAGTTCGTTACTTGGCTTTTACGTGGATTTTAAGTTTGCTCGTTGAGTGGTGTGCCAACCATGTCTCTATATGGACATATGCTATCTCAAGTATTTCAAATTCCTTGTCAGTGACTGCAAGTAAAGACCAACTAGTGGCATGGGTCCGGTGAGCTGCAGGATGCATTACTAGTCTACATAATAAACTTTTTGCATTATCGCTCCACAGATACCACCGACCCATAAAGAAGTTAGAGTATAACATGAACTGCAGCCTGAAGTGCCCTAATAATACTTCCACGCATAACCAGGTTTGCCGCAACCTTTCTGTGAATAACATCCGTGCGACACAAAGAAGACATTAGTGGACACAGCTGTTTCACGCCAAAACCATGTCAGCTTTTAAAGCTGCAACATTTTATAGCCTAATTAATGCAAAAATTATATATTGTTGTCACTAAACTTCATTGCCTACACATCATACCTTAAACTGCAATAACACTGTGACGTAATACACATATCTTCCAAGTAACACTGTGACGTAATACACATATCTTCCAAGTAACACTGTGACGTAATACACATATCTTCCAAGTAACACTGTGACGTAATACACATATCTTCCAAGTAACACTGTGACGTAATACACATATCTTCCAAGTAACAGTCACGCAACGAACCATTTGCTTCCATACTTACCATTCCATTTGAAACAATTGTTACAGTTCTGTTACATGTGAATACTAACCTGTTATTGCAGCATATTACGACATGGTTTAATTGGCCGAATAGATTGCTATGAATAATTTTAATTAAAGGATAAACCTCTATTCTTAAATATTCCAAGAACTGAATTATAACGGATACGTAAGAAAACAAATAGACTTACTTCACAATATCTGGATCAACGACACAATTAACCTGGCTTGGAAGCCTACATATGAGACATGAACACTATTTCTCTCTGCCCCGCCGGCTCCCCTTACCACCCCACCTTCCGCCCGACCTGTCCAGCTTTGTTCAATGCGCACAATGTCATGGGTGCGGCAGGGCTGGGGTGTGGGGGCGGGGAAGGGGGGGTGCGGTATTACATCGAAGCCGCTCCGTTCAACTTGGGACTCTGGCTGTCACTTCGCTCTGGGCGTGAGCCGACGAGCTCTCACCGCGCCAGATGTGTCAACACATTGACAATCACCACACATACGACGGTCAGAAGTAGACATTGGCAAAAAATTGCGACACTTGACTAAAGAGTAAGTCGGGCGTAAGTCAGCGGGGTATGGTGAGAGGAGGTTCCTACTATCTCCCCGCTATCTACAGCTCAGTCCGTGTTTGAATGAGCCAGGCAGCGTTAGGCCACGTCAGCGTAACAACCAACGTCACCCGGTCGATTTTTTTGCCTTTTTTACGCCGTTTTTAATAGTGTTTTTAAGACGACGGTTCCGATATGGCCCGCTAAAAGCCAACAAGGCACGTGCTTAGGGTGTTTATGTGAAACAAAACTACGAAGGTACAACAGCTGAACAGGTGGAAACACTTTCAGTGTTATTAAGAGGTGGCATTGTAGCCTATATGATTGATATGTATTCCTTGCCTTCTGTATAGCAATCGGTCAAATTGTATTAATTTTATTGTAAACACGGAGATTCATAAATAGTAAATACATTTTGTAGATTTAGTTTGGCCGACTGACGGAGTATAATTACCATAAGTAAGTAAGTAACTAAGTAAATAACTTTACGTCATAATCAATGGGCTATTGGTCGATATGAAATATATGTGACGCTATCCTAGATAACTCTACGATGCTTTCACGGGGCTATTGGTCGATCTGAAATGTATGTGACGCTATCCTAGATAACTCTACGCCACTGTCACTGCGCTATTGGTCGATATGAAATGCATGTGACGCTATCTAGATAACTCTACGCCACTGTCACTGCGCTATTGGTCGATATGAAATGTATGTGAAGCTATCTTGGATAACTCTACGCCACTATCACTGGGCTATTGGTCGATATGAAATTATGTGGCGCTATCCTACATAACTCTACGCTACTGTCATCGGGCTATTGGTCGATATGAAATGTATGTGACGCTATCCTACATAACTCTACGCCGCTGTCACTGGGCTACTGGTCGATATGAAATGTATGTGACGCTATCCTACATAACTCTACGCCGCTGTCACTGGGCTATTGGCCGATATGAAATGTATGTGACGCTATCCTGGATAACTCTACGCCACTATCACTGGGCTATTGGTCGATATGAAATGTATGTGACGCTATCCTACATAACTCTACGCTACTGTCATTGGGCTATTGTTCGATATGAAATGTATGTGACGCTATCCTACATAACTCTACGCCGCTGTCACTGGGCTATTGGTCGATATGAAATGTATGTGACGCTATCCTACATAACTCTACGCCGCTGTCACTGGGCTATTGGTCGATATGAAATGTATGTGACGCTATCCTACATAACTCTACGCCGCTGTCACTGGGCTATTGGTCGATATGAAATGTATGTGACGCTATCCTGGATAACTCTACGCCACAGTCACTGGGCTATTGGACGATATGAAATGTATGTGACGCTATCTTGGATAACTCTACGCCACTATTACTGGGCTATTGGTCGATATGAAATGTATGTGACGCTATCCTACATAACTCTACGCCGCTGTCACTGGGCTATTGGCCGATATGAAATGTATGTGACGCTATCCTGGATAACTCTACGCCACAGTCACTGGGCTATTAGACGATATGAAATGTATGTGACGCTATCTTGGATAACTCTACGCCACTATTACTGGGCTATTGGTCGATATGAAATGTATGTGACGCTATCCTACATAACTCTACGCCGCTGTCACTGGGCTATTGGTCGATATGAAATTATGTGACGCTATCCTACATAACTCTACGCCACTGTCACTGGGCTATTGGTCGATATGAAATGTATGTGAAGCTATCTTGGATAACTCTACGCCACTGTCACTGGGCTATTGGTCGATATGAAATGTATGTGGTGCTATCCTGGATAACTCTACGCCACTGCCACTGCGCTATTGGTCGATATGAAATTATGTGACGCTATCCTACATAACTCTACGCCACTGTCACTGGGCTATTGGTCGATATGAAATGTATGTGACGCTATCTTGGATAACTCTACGCCACTATTACTGGGCTATTGGTCGATATGAAATGTATGTGACGCTATCCTACATAACTCTACGCCGCTGTCACTGGGCTATTGGTCGATATGAAATTATGTGACGCTATCCTACATAACTCTACGCCACTGTCACTGGGCTATTGGTCGATATGAAATGCATGTGACGCTATCCTACATAACTCTACGCCACTGTCACTGGGCTATTGGTCGATATGAAATGCATGTGACGCTATCTAGATAACTCTACGCCACTGTCACTGCGCTATTGGTCGATATGAAATGTATGTGACGCTATCCTACATAACTCTACGCCACTGTCACTGGGCATTTGGTCGATATGAAATGTATTTGACGCTGTCCTAGATAAATCTACGCCACTGTCACTGCGCTATTGGTCGATATGAAATGCATGTGACGCTATCTAGATAACTCTACGCCACTGTCACTGCGCTAGTGGTCGATATGAAATGTATGTGAAGCTATCTTGGATAACTCTACGCCACTGTCACTGGGCTATTGGTCGATATGAAATGCATGTGACGCTATCTAGATAACTCTACGCCACTGTCACTGGGCTATTGGTCGATATGAAATGCATGTGACGCTATCCTACATAACTCTACGCCACTGTCACTGGGCTATTGGTCGATATGAAATGTATTTGACGCTGTCCTAGATAAATCTACGCCACTGTCACTGCGCTATTGGTCGATATGAAATGCATGTGACGCTATCTAGATAACTCTACGCCACTGTCACTGCGCTAGTGGTCGATATGAAATGTATGTGAAGCTATCTTGGATAACTACGCCACTGCCACTGCGCTATTGGTCGATATGAAATTATGTGACGCTATCCTACATAACTCTACGCCACTGTCACTGGGCTATTGGTCGATATGAAATGTATGTGACGCTATCTTGGATAACTCTACGCCACTATTACTGGGCTATTGGTCGATATGAAATGTATGTGACGCTATCCTACATAACTCTACGCCGCTGTCACTGGGCTATTGGTCGATATGAAATTATGTGACGCTATCCTACATAACTCTACGCCACTGTCACTGGGCTATTGGTCGATATGAAATGTATGTGAAGCTATCTTACATAACTCTACGCCACTGTCACTGGGCTATTGGTCGATATGAAATGTATGTGACGCTATCCTACATAACTCTACGCCACTGTCACTGGGCTATTGGTCGATATGAAATGCATGTGACGCTATCCTACATAACTCTACGCCACTGTCACTGGGCTATTGGTCGATATGAAATGTATTTGACGCTGTCCTAGATAAATCTACGCCACTGTCACTGCGCTATTGGTCGATATGAAATGCATGTGACGCTATCTAGATAACTCTACGCCACTGTCACTGCGCTATTGGTCGATATGAAATGTATGTGACGCTATCCTACATAACTCTACGCCACTGTCACTGGGCTATTGGTCGATATGAAATGTACTTGACGCTGTCCTAGATAAATCTACGCCACTGTCACTGCGCTATTGGTCGATATGAAATGCATGTGACGCTATCTAGATAACTCTACGCCACTGTCACTGCGCTAGTGGTCGATATGAAATGTATGTGAAGCTATCTTGGATAACTCTACGCCACTGTCACTGGGCTATTGGTCGATATGAAATGTATGTGAAGCTATCCTACATGACTATACGCCACTGTCATTGGGCTACTAGTCGATATGAAATGTATGTGGCGATATGCTGGATGCCGGCCACTGCGTCAATTAATATTATATTAATATTTTATTTGTTAACATTGTTAACATTGTTAACATCGATAGGAAAGATACCTTATACACTCAGACGAATCGCTGTGGAAAGATAAACTGGTGTAGTTAAAATGTGCCCCCCCTACCCCCCTACCCCCCTCCCGTCCTCCCGATTATCAAAGAGCTCAATGTCCCAGTATTGGCCAGTTTCAGTTGAATGGCAGGTCCTATCAGTTTACGCAGCGCCGCCCTGACGGACGAGTGAGCGAATACATTGGGGAAGTAGCTGACGCCACTGGTACCAGGAGGCTCAGCCCCTGGCGAAGTGCGCGTGGCCCAGAGTGGGCGCAGGGGCGGATCCGGGGGGGGGGGGGGGGGGTGGGGGCGACCCGGCCCCGGCCCCCACTTTTAGGGCCCCAAACCATAACGTATGAACCAAAACCGGTCCCTCTATCTAGCATATCTGGATCCGACTCTAAAACCGGCCCCCCTATCCACATTTTCTGGATCCGCCCCAGGGGTGGTGGGGGGGGGGCGAACGCCCGCCTTCACGACGAGTAATTGGCCCCGATATCCGTAAGGGGAAGTTGTGTCATGTCATTGTGTCTCCTGTGACTTTATATGATATCCACATATTGTGTACTAGCCACCCTCACAGGCGGACCCAGAAGTATCACTCAAAGGGATATCACTCAAAAAAACGTAATGTGAAAACAAACTTGTAGCAACGCCCATGTGTCACATCCCCCATTGGAGATTAATATTGACTGGCTCGTCACGTGATATTGAACTTATGATCCAGTTAATCCTGCGCATATGAATGAATGCCAACCAATCATAATCGCTGTCGCAGGTACAGTCCAACACTAAGCCCCGTCCACGCTTTAGTCCTTTTTCCTTAAGCGTGATTAGGAAATTGACAATCATAGCTGATGGTAAGTACAAGTGAGCAGTACTCATCTCTGAAACCGACAACAAAGTGACACGTCGCTCTGTTTGTCCGACTTGTTTGTCCGACTTAACGCACGTGGAAGACCTTTTATTCACCACACGATTGGATAAAAGCAAGTGACGTCAGCGAACGATTGACAGCCTGGATCGGTCTTATTAACATATAACGGGTAAGTAAACATTACTTCAAAGTACAAAGGACCGCCCCGATAGGTCAGTGGGTTAGAGCGCTCGCCTTAAGCGCCCCGACCACTGGATAGCCGGTGGTTCGCGCCCCGCTGTGGCCATGTCTGTGTGGTCGCAGGATAAAGATCACATTTCGTTCTTCGCAAAGAGTAGGGGGTACCGTGCTATTATTAGCCGTTGTACAGTTAGGTGGTATATAGTTACATATATACATATGTGCCGCCTTATTGACCACTTGTTTCGCCTTTCTTCTCTCAATCCTCGGAGCAGAAATCCACAATTTCCCTCGATGCGGCAATCTGAGGCCATCGAAGATATATTTCAGTTGATATCGAGTGTTCATACACATTGCCATGACTGTCAGTGTCTATTTTGGATGTCTTTTTTAACCAAAAAATTCTCTCTCAATGACCTCCATGGACTGGGCGGCACACCCCCACCACTGTACTAATAACTAATGTAGTGCCACCCCACCCCCCACCCCACCCCCCTCCGGGGCTGGCAGTAGTCTCCAGCCCGTCGTGTAAGTAATCCCGTTGAAAATGAGCTCTTAAGTGGAAAATCCCTGACAAAAAAAACCCTGTAAATGGAGTGCGAAGCGGGTCCCTGCGCCGACTCAAAGTGCCAAAGACAAAAGACTGGAGAATGATTCCAAAATAATACTTGTGTTCGGAAACACCGTCGCCGGGCACCGCCCACCAGGACCTGCGAATTGAGGGTACCACCGCAGCGGATTAACAATCCCTAACTAATGGGTAACTAATCTATAGGAGTAAGGGTCGGATTATCAATCCCTACCATGGGTTACTAATCCATAGGAGTGAGTTAGGGGTGGATTATATATCCCTACCATGGGCTACTAATCCATAGTAGTGAGTAAGGGGTGGATTACCAATCGCTCCCATGGGATAACTATTCCATAGGAGTGAGTAAGGGGCAGATTACCAATCCTTACCATGGGTAACTAATCCATGGGAGTGAGTTAGGTGCGGAGTGCTAATCCCTACTATGGTTAACTCATCCATAGTAGTGAGTTAGGGGCGGATTATCAATCTCTACCATGGGTTTCTAATCCATAAGAGTGACTTAGGGGTGCATTATCAATCCCTACCATGGGCTACTAATCCATAGTAGTGAGTTAGGGGCGGATTACCAATCCCTACCATGGGTAACTAATCCATAGGAGTAAGAATCGGATTATCAATCCCTACCATGGGTTACTATACCATAGGAATGCGTTAGGGGTGAATTATCAATAACTACTATGGGCTACTAATCCATAGTAGTGAGTAAGGGGCCGATTATCAATCCCTACCATGGGTTACTAATCCATAGTAGTGAGTTAGGGGCGGATTACCAATCCCTACCATGGGTAACTAATCTATAGGAGTAAGGGGCCGATTATCAATCTCTACCATGGGTTACTAATCCATAGGAGTGAGTTAGGGTGGATTATCAATCACGGTTACTAATCCATCGTAGTGAGTTAGGGGCGGATTACCAATCCCTACCATAGGTAACTAATCCATGGGAGTGAGTAAGGGGCAGATTACCAATCCCTACCATGGGTAACTAATGCATGGGAGTGAGTTAGGGTGGATTATCAATCCCCACCATGGGTTTCTAATCCATTGGTGCGAGTTAGGTGCGGAGGAGCAAGGGTCGGATTATCAATCCCTAACATGGGTTACTAATCCATAGGAGTAAGGGGCAGATTACCAATCCCTACCATGGGTAACTAATCCATGGGAGTGAGTAAGGGGCAGATTACCAATCCCTACCATGGGTAACTAATGCATGGGAGTGAGTTAGGGTGGATTATCAATCCCCACCATGGGTTTCTAATCCATTGGTGCGAGTTAGGTGCGGAGTGCTGATCCCTACTATGGGCTACTAGTCAATTGGAGTGAGTTAGGGGCGGATTACCATTTCCTACCATGGGTTACTAATGCATAGGAGTGAGTTAGGGGTGGATTATCAATCCTTACCATGGGTTACTAATCCATAGGAGTGAGTAAGGGGCGGATTATCAATCCTTACCATGGGTTACTAATCCATAGGAGTGAGTAAGGGGCGGATTACCAATCCATGGTCCGTACGGACGGAAGCAATGGTTGATAGAGGGACATATGGTCGCAGTCTAAGTGACGGGAACAGGAGTCACCGTTTTGTTCTTCCGTGTTAAACTAATAAAGCAAGATATAAAGGTAAAATATTTTGGGGGGATTCTTTACAACCGTACTTGTTTCTTAGCTCAATTCACAGCCGCCTTCATCGGGAGCATGTTTTATCCTTTCATCCGAGCACTCGCCTTGAGTGCTCAGGCCACCTGAGAGCCTAACGGCACTTCGATCGGTGGTCCGCGCCCCGCTGTGGCTATGTCTGTGTGGTCGCAGGATAAAGATCCCATGTCCTTCTTCGCAGAAAGTAGGTGGGTTACACCTGGGCGCATGGCTCCACTCATCTTCCTTCTCCCATTGACGCGATATGACTAAACCTGACCTGAATTTCCTGAAAAGAGTCCTGAATATATATACAACCAACCAACCAATCATCTTTTTATCCTTCGTCATCTCGGGAAATTCCTTGGCCCAGATTAGCCCTTTTTGCGTGCACAAAAGCGGCCAAAACACCAATATATTTCATTTCATTTCAATTGATATACTCTATGTGTTCACAGCGGCCATTCTGCTGCCGTGGGCTGTTTATGAATATGCAAAGATCATCCAACATAACTTTTGTTAAATTCAAGATAAGTAGAAATACAATCGGAAGTTTCCATACAAACAGTTTTTTTCATCAGGCGGCTTGCACTGTAGTACGCATTATTCTGTGTAATCAAATTCAATCGAAGAAGAAGCGCGATATGCGCCAAAGGGATGGTTGGTTTGTTGGTTATTCAGGACGCTTTAACCACCTATGGTCATATCGCGTCAATGGGAGAAGGAAGAGAGATTGGAGCCATGTCCCCGGGAGTCACCCCCTAATCTTTACGAAGAAAAACATGGGCTCTTTATCCTGCGACCACACAGACATGGCCACAGCGGGGCGCGAACCACCGATCCACGTGCCGTTAGGCTCTCAGGTGGCCAGATCACTCAAGGAGAGCGTTCCAACCCACTGAGCTATCGGGGCGGCCCCGTAACCAATATGAGTAACCGAGTGCCTAAATATTGGTGGGGAAATAAAACTTTCCGTCCGATTAGTCACCATTTATATTCCTGACTTGATAGAACTTTAATTCTTGTTCAGGTATGACACTTCTAGCATCATGCTGAATTAAATGCATACTGTTGCATGCATAAATTTTTTGTAGGACACCTTGACGATGGGCTGGATCCGTGACCTAGTGTTATGCCTTG
This sequence comes from Arenicola marina, assembly GCA_964019135.1. Lineage (NCBI taxonomy): Eukaryota > Metazoa > Annelida > Polychaeta > Arenicolidae > Arenicola > Arenicola marina. Next base: position 15,176,752 of record OZ025248.1, on the reverse strand, counting down.
GGATGCTACAGATTGTCCACGGTGTCTCCAGCGCGTCACATCCGGGAACCGCGAAGAACATTCTATCGCATCGGCAGCTGGAACACTTCCCCAAGAACCTCTCTTCTGACACGGAATACTTGGATTTAAGCTTCAATAACCTGACCGCTATTTCAGCAACCGACTTGACCTTCTATCAAAACCTGACGACGCTGAACGTCGAATTCAATGATATTCGCAATCTGAGTGCCAATATCTTTGCCAATTCTACAAAACTTCGAAGATTGTACTTACGCGGAAACAGGCTCAGCGAACTCAACACCGATAGCTTCATTTTCTTAGACCATCTGACAGAACTTTCTGTGAGGACGAGGACCCTGGCGAGTGCCAACGTCTTCTTCAACTCTCCCAATCTTCTTGATTTATACCTCGAAGTAGAGGAGGATATCTGGATGCCTGTCGAACTGTTTCGTAACCAGACATTCTTGATAAACTTGACGCTTGTCCTTCCAGCGTGTCAGTCTCTACCACCGAATCTGCTGCAGCCTTTGCCAAATCTTACTAAGTTTACTTTGGTCGCAAAGAACTTAGATGAATGGCCTTCCGGACTTCTCCATGAGTTGTTTGATAACCTGACTCATATTAATCTACAAGTGGACATGCCTCGCATTCCAGAAGACGCGTTTCTTCACTCTTGCCTGCCAACTGATAAGCACATATGTCCCCTGATGAGAGAGGTCAGGGCCCGGCGGATCAAAGAGATCTCGCTTGATGGAGTACAAGTGATTCCGGAGATGCTGATCAGGAGTTTAAAAGGTTTAAAGGTGTTGACCATAACGAGGTCCAACCTAACCAGCATTCCGACATATCAGATATCGGGTCTGGAGGTGTTGAATATGTCTGACAATCACATAGAGAATGTTACCAGGGACGATTTATCCGGTATGCCAGGCTTACGCAGTTTGGATCTATCTCGTAATGAACTGAGAAACGTCAGCGGGGAGGCTTTCTGCCCTCTGTTGGGGGTGTTGGAGATCCTGGACCTCAGGGAGAACGGACCGTGTCCCTTGACCAGAGACACGATGGAAGTCTTGTTGACGTTACCGACCTTCCGGCGGGATGACACGTGTGACTCCCCGGAGACCGTGACTCCCTCGCGGCGCCTATGTGGGTACACTAGTATGGCGGAACCCGGGGGTGTAACAACCACGCCTCAATCACAGGTCACTGGGGGTCTCACTGGTGCTTCTGTCACCACCCCGCCACCCTCCTCTGCATCACCCTCCACCCCATCACCCTCCACCCCGTCACCCTCCACTCCATCACCCTCCACTCCGTCACCCTCCACCCCGTCACCCACCGAGCTGTCACTCTCCACCCCATCACCATCCACCCCGTCACCCTCCACCCTGTCACCCTCCACCCAGATAACCTCCACCCCGTCATCCTCCACCATGTCACCCTCCACTCCGTCACCCTCCGCCCCGTCACCCTCGACTCCATCACCCGCCACTCAGTCACCCTCCTCTGCATCACCCTCCACCCCGTCACCCTCCACCCCGTCACCCTCCACCACTCCATCACCCTCCACTCCGTCACCCTCCACTCCGTCACCCACCGAGCTGTCACCCTCCGAGCTGTCACTCTTCACCTCGTCACCCTCCACTCTGTCACCCTCCTCTGCGTCACCCTCCACTCAGTCACCCTCCTCTGCGTCACCCTCCACCCAGTCACCCTCCTCTGCATCACCCTCCACCCCGTCACCCTCCACTCAGTCACCCTCCGCTGCATCACCCTCCACCCCGTCACCCTCCACTCACTCACCCTCCTCTGCGTCACCCTCAACCCAGTCACCCTCCACCCAGTCACCCTCCTCTGCGTCACCCTCCACCCAGTCACCCTCCGCTGCATCACCCTCCACCCCGTCACCCTCCACTCAGTCACCCTCCTCTGCGTCACCCTCCACCCCGCCATCCTCTACCCACTCTCCCTCCACTCCGTTACCCCTCCCAACACCTTCCAGTACGCCACCCCTCCCTCCACCCTCCAGTACGCCACCAGTCTACGTTATTGCTATTCTGTGCGTCCTGATTCTGATGGCCTGTGTCCAGACGGCGCTCTTGGCGCTAAAGCTGGTTTCAACTAATACCCACAAGCGACGACACCGCCATCAGCGGCGGTCGTCGGAGGGTAAGACAGATGTAGATCGTGCCCTCGTTGACAACTCGAGTTGGTATGAGATTCGTCACAAAGGGAGCTACCAGCCACTAGAGGCCACGCTCTAGCCCAAATTATGTCTGAAGGTCACGACAATAACCGACAGTTTTACTCTATGGCATCGTCTGGTGTGCCGTATCGAAGACGTCCAATTAGCTGGTTTACAATTAATCTTTTCACAATTACTATGTTTAAAGTAACATTTTCACAATTACCTTGTTTAAAGTAACATTTTCACAATTAGCTTGTTTAAAGTAACATTTTCACAATTACTAGCTTCTTGACAAGTAACCTTTTTACCAGTAGCTTGTTTAAAGTAACATTTTCACAATTAGCTTGTTTAAAGCAACATTTTCACAATTAGCGAAAGTGGAAATTACAGCTTTTAATAACAAATATAAGATTGTGTTCGCTAATTGTGTTTAATAACAAATATTAGATTGTGTTCGCTAATTGCGTTTAATAACAAATATAAGATTGTGTAAGATTGTGTTCGCTCATGATAGAGTACATTATGATACTTTATAAAGGTCCATTAACATATATGGTCGCATTGTGACCAGCGGTACATCTCATTACATTTGTTAGCGATAAGTGCATAAATTGGACAACCACAGCAGAACGTAAGTTTACTAAAAGTAGTCCAGTCAAAACAAATATTGTGTTTTATTTTGCACACTGATACTTCGGATTAATAGACAATTTTATTAACAAGATATGCATATGTAACTAAACTGGACTGAGTATGTGTGAGTAGTAGGATTAAAACAAATTATTGCGCCCTATCGACCCTGTGGATGTCTAGCAACACCAGGTATTCAGAGATCCGAGTAATGGAAAGATTCTCCTTGGCAACAAATGTCTCACGTTGGGGGAGTGGGGGAGTGGGGGTAGAGTCTTCACGGAGACCAGCCCTCACCGAACACCCGCCCCGCCGCCTCCTTGGTTCTGGCGAGCGGCTCAAGACGACGTAGGCTCACGATTTTTGGTACCAGAGAACCCCTGAGTTTCAAATACAGGTTCAGTGAATTCTACCAGTGCCAAGAAGGGTGATGCCTTGATTAATCAATGCCGTGTTCAGCTCCCTAATGAGAGTCTTGTCTTCTCGGTATAACTGTGTGAGTCTTGTATGCTGTATATTCACAATATAACTTTGTGACTCTTGTATGTTGTATATCAGTTTTTAATATAACTTTGCGACTCGTGCATGCTGTATATTCTCAATATAACTTTGTGACTCTTGTATGCTGTATATTCACAATATTATTTTGTGACTTGTATGCGGTATATCAATTTTTAATATAACTTTGCGAATCTTGTATGCTGTATATTCACAATATTATTTTGTGACTGTTGTAAGCTGTATATTCTCAATATAACTTTGTGATTCTTGTATGCTGTATATTCACAATATTATTTTGTGACTCTTGTATGCTGTATATGTTCAATATAACTTTTGTATTCTGGATATTCTCCGTATAATCTGATCTGCAGGCGGTGTCTCCTCCATTCACTAGGTGGCGCTCGGTCAAAGCTCTATCAGCAGACGACTGGTGTCTCCTCCATTCGCTAGGTGGTGCTCAGTCAAAGCTCTATCTGATCTTCAGGCGGTGTCTCCTCCATTCACTAGGTGGCGCTCGGTCTAAGCTCAGAGTGAGTTCGGGTATGCGAGCGGAGTAATCGGACTCCGTGAAGTGCATAACCGAACGCGGAGATTGTGGTCCGATAGGACGGTCACGTGGTACATTTTATTCCCGGACCTTAATCCCCCACCCAGAGGAGGGTCACGAGGACTTCCAACATGGCGTCCAGGTCCCATAATACGTAAAATATATATAAATTAGTATTTCGACCTGTAAACAAATTGTAAATGATATTATAACCACGAAAATAAAATAATAAACACAACACGTATCCGTTGATTAATTTTTTGGTACTTTTTAATGATTTTCATGTTTTGTGCAGTTATGCAAGTGCAACATTCACGCGGACCGCGGATTTTGCGTTCGGTTTATCTTGATCCCCACATGAGCGGAAAGTATGAGTGCGCATGCTCCAAATATCTGCGCCGAGTACTCTGGTCGCATATCCAAACTCACTCCTAATCTGATCTTTAAGCGGTGTCTCCTCCATTTGCTCGGTGGCGCTCAGTCAAAGCTATATCCCATCTGCAGGCGGTGTCTCCTCCATTCACTAGGTGGCGCTCGGTCAAAGCTCTATCTGCAGACGACTGGTGTCTCCTCCATTCACTGGGTGGCGCTCGGTCAAAGCTCTAGCTGCAGACGACTGGTGTCTCCTTCATTCGCTAGGTGGCGCTCGGTTACAACGGTCGCGGGATTTTTGATAATCTGCAGATGGCGGCTGTCTTATTTATATTGAAAGGCGGGCCAACTCTATGTAGGCCACGTTTAGACAACAGTTTTAGTCCAAAATGCAGTGCAAGGCAGCAAGCTATTGAATACGCTCAACAAGGAAACTAAGTCAGTCAAATCTGTTAAGGAATTTAAAACAATCCTGTCAACCTCGTATGTGTGCTTGAAATTTCTTGCACCTTGCCACAGGTAACAGGTGTAAAAGATTGAAGGGTTGTCATATTTGTTTGGAACTTTATTATACTGAAAGGCCATCGGCCCATAGTACATATAATAAACAATAATTAACAAAACAAAAAAACCTGTAGTGACATATACTATCGATATACATATTACTCGCTGAGGTTGTCGTGCAGTATGAAGGCGTGGTAAACAAATGCAGCTAGATTAACATGGTGAGTCTTATTTAAGGTGGATAATAATGAAGTAAACCCATGCTGGGACTTTACATGATACGGAATGTACTGTTTTCCGAGTTCTTCGTACAGCGGACATTGAATTAAAAAATGGTACTCATCTTCAACAACCTCGTTATCTTTAGACAGGCAATAGTTGCATAGGCGGAGACTTCTGTGAGTTTGCCCTCTCATCCTTTCAATACGTAACGAATGGGCAGAACATCGAAATTTAGTTAATGCCATACGGTGCTTTGGAATCGTAACAGATGTGAGATATTGCTCTGGTTCTAACAGTGACTTGAATTTAATATAAGAAGATAGTTTGGATGTAAGTTTAACTCGCTCGCTTAATTTGCGTTATCTTATGTACATTTATCTCATTCTTATCTTAATTATTCCATTCGGCACACTAAATAAATAGCCATAAATCCTTTCTTTGTTAGTCTTCCATATGAATGATGAATGGAGGAAACAAAATAGACACGTATTCAACAAAGAGAGGAATTTTTCTGCGTACGAGCTCAGGGAGCCGTATTCATAATCCACACATAGCTTACGCATGGAAATTGCATTTTCGTCGCAGCCTCGACAGAGTGTGGTTTATAAATAAGGCACCAGGACACTTTCGGTCGTCAGCAGGGACCTTGCTTTCCGGATAGCTCACGTATTACTCATACAACAAATTTGTCGATTTCGTGGATGTTAACATGGGAGGTGGAACCTCTCAAATAGAGAGGTAAGACTCGTTTTCGAGGAGAAACATTTAAAATATTTCAAAATTCTTTTGTAAAATGGGTACTTCGTGCACTATCGAGACCTCTGTGTCCGTATTCCGTATTATAAGCATATCACCCTTGATTTCTGTAATAACCGAATAAGAATTATTGCTTGTCGCAAGAGATTGTTCTGGAGAGATACATAAACACAGATATTACAACAGCTTAGTACAATATGTTGCAAATGTGTATAGAAGTATGAATATATATCAAAGACGGCATGACTTTTATCCTGATTACGTTACGCCTAAGTGTTAATTTCATTGTATCCAAGGCTTTATCCACAACGCAAGCTTACTTAAAAGGCTTTTCGGTCGCAACGGAAGCTCCATTGTTAGAACCTCGTATAGCAGCTGCCGACAGGAGAAAGATTTAATTCATGTCGGCCGCCTTGTTGGCATCTGGGGCGGTTATCGGTGGACATGGCAGCATTGTCGCGTCCCCCTCTTCTGAAGGGTGTCTTGCTATGACGTCACTAATCGCCTTAAGAAACCGACCGGGGTTGTTACACCCCCCCCCCCCCCAACCCACCCATCCACTAAGCGCAAACACACACCCCGCCCTCTCCCCCCGTTCTCCTGCGCGTTCGTTATTAAAGTTACTACCAGAGCAATATTTTTACCCCCCCCCCCCCCTCCCCGGCTACACACACCTTCTCTCCCTCATATCCAAATATCCATCTTGTGTACGCGGACCATCAGACGGAGGGGTATCTAAGGGGTAAATGGCGACACGCGACACACGCATAATTCGACATTGACCAAATTCTGACACTGAGGATCTGACAAAGCGACATCGATACAGATAGTGGCATTTTAGAAACAAGACACGGAACCAAAAAGCGACATGGAACCTCGTAAAAAATTGACATTCGACACTAAGAATTTTGAAAACTCCTTACAATGGTTTAATGTAACTGAGACCACCTGAATGGGACTTTATTCGATAGAAGCATGATTATTGTCTTGCAATTTCATTACTGGGGTAGTGGGGTGGTATGGTGTTCTTTTTGGGTTAAAATGAAAGCATGATTTTGTTTGAGTAAGAAATTAGCCAGTTATATTTGAGCCCAGGTGCGCAGACCAGATTTTTGGGGGGGAGAGAAATTAAAGTCCAGAATTTATTTCGGTAAATTTCAAGGCCAGATCTTGGTTAAAATGAAATGGTTAATTGTTGTTTAGGCCTGTTTTGTGCACAAGAGTGGGGGCGGAATCTCCACTGATAATTGATAACTTCCGCGTCAACAAAAGGACGTTTAGTTAAATTGCCTAACACGTTTTAAAAAGAAGTTAAATTGCCGAACGCTTTTAAACACAAGTTAAATTGCTGAACGCCTTTTTAAACATATATAGCACAATACAGATATACACCAAAAAAAGTTGGCTTAACATTGAGGATACACAAGTTTAAATTAAACTTGGCCAAAACGTCCGCCATCTCAAAAATACCTGGCCGAAACGTCCTAGGCCGAATCGTCGTAGGCCGAAAAGTCCCATGACTATTCATCCAAAAATGGAGCCTCGCCAACTTATGTGCATTAGATTTAGCACAAAAATAGCCTCCACCGCCCTATTGGATACGTCAGTCGGTTCCCTCCAGCCGCCATTTTACGGAAAGGCCGAGGAGGTCCCAGTAGAGTTTCTCACAACTCGCCACGTCTGCTTCCAGTCGAATACAAATTTGTAAATTATCACAAAGCTGCCCAGTTGAATACGCGGTGTGTCATAAGCAATGAAGACATTGAAAGAAGTGTTAGTAGTACAAGTGATTAACTATAATATTATATTACAATTTACATTGTCTTTCTCTGACAAAAGGGGAGATATGAGGGTCAAAGGACTGACAGAGAGACAGCTGTACACTTAACAATCAAGCTCTTGTTGTAGAGACCTTTCATCCTCTATTCACCTTCAGTTATTATGCTTCCACGATACCATCACGCTACACAGTGCCTCCACCCCCGCCCCCCCCCCACCTCCCCTCCCCCTGCCGTTTGCTGCCCCGATACCATCACGCCACACAGTGCCTCCACCCCCCCCCCTCCCCTCTCCACCTCCCCTCCCCCTGCCGTTTGCTGCCCCGATACCATCACGCTACACAGTGCCTCCACCCCCGCCCCCCCCCACCTCCCCTCCCCCTGCCGTTTGCTGCCCCGATACCATCATGCTACACAGTGCCTCCACCCCCCCCCCACTCTGCCGTTTCCTGCCCCGATACTATCATGCCACACCCTTCTCCCTCCCCATCCCAACCTCCACCCCCCCCACAGTTATCTTAGATGTTTCTGCCACAATCAGATAACGAGTTGACAGACCGCGTTTATATATATTTTGATTTTTTTTTCCTAGTTTGTATGGAACCGTTTGTATACCCATGTGCACATGGATATTAACAATTTATAAATAAGCTGTGAGGTTACCGTTTTCTCTAGGGTTTTACCAGGTCGTAGCATAATCAGTCAGCTGGGAAAATAACTAAACATCCATAGTGGCGGCATGTGGTATTTTATTTCTTTCTCTTTGTTGTTTGTACTTAACGGTCCATGTCGTTGGTAGAAGTACACCGCGTAAACCAACGCGACAGAGTCAACGACCGACAATTCAATGGCTGATAAAACAACCCCTAGGTTAGAAGTATTATTTGGGTAAGAGCATTATTGCAATTTTATAACTTAGAGCTTACCCCTATGTTGATTCACAATTGGGGAAATTGGTGTGGGGGTGGGGGGGGGGGTGATCAAATGATATACCGCCCCCCTTCCTCCAACCCCGGCAATTTTGCCATGTAGGTTCAATGAACCCCGTTTCAAACCTTTAAAATGTATTGCAGTGGATCCCTCAAAGCCATTAAATATAAAACGTAGGTTTCTTATTTGTATCTGCCACTCGCTATGAATACTGATGGGTATACCATCACTGGCATCAGTCTATCAAAATATCGTTTACAAACCAGCCATCGGCAATCGGTCAGTTTCCCTTTAGTAAAATCTCCAGCCTAAACGTCACCAGGCCTGTTTAAACCTGCCATCGTTACATATACAGACAATGTTATTACAGGCCCTGTTGCGTGGCAGCTCTCAAAACAATGGGCCTGCCAGATGTCAACCCGCGAGCGACCATCATACAATAGGCGTATGCGCTTCATGGAGGTGACGGTGCTGTTAACTACTAACAGTGCGCGGGGCCAGGGTAGGTGTCGAACTCCCCACCGCAGTGCCTGCCACACCCCACCCCCCTCCACCCAGTCATAGCACGTGTCACGTAAATTAATGGGGTACCCCGTTGATGGTAAATTGGGCGAGCAGGGGGGGGGGAGGGGGGTTAAAGATATGAAGAAGACTAAGGATTGGTGGTGTGGGGGGGGGAGGGGGGGGGAGGGGTGGAGGGGGGGGGTGGAGGGGGTTCGCAGACATACGAGTGTGAAAGCTGCGGGAAACGTCACGGCAAGATTTAACTAGCGATAAGCTTGGACCAGTCGACCATCTTAGGATAGGCACTTCAATTTACGGAGGTTACAATTGGATACAGCTCATTAAATGATATCGATATTTATGAGGGTAGATTTAAGACCGCAAGTCTTCAAGGATGCTTCTACTTGGCTATTGCTGAACTTCAGCTATGGTAAGCTAGTATACATCACACCCGGATCACATAAATTGCTTTACAAAAATTAAATAAATCGATTTCTGCTTTATATGAAACAGCCTCTCATTAAGGTACGTGACAACATCTGATATTAGTAGACCAGAAATCCGAAACAGTTCTAACGAGCAGAGATGTTCGAGAATCTAGCAAATTTTATGAAACTAAGTTCTACACCGTGACGGAACTTTTCGCGTAGAATATTTGGCGCGTGGCCTATTTAGAGTAGAATATTTAGCGCGTAGAATATTTAGCGAGTAGGATATTTAGCGAATAGAATATTCAAGGCGCGTAGAATAATTTTGAAGCCGCAATGCCTCGCGATCGACATCTGCGCATGGTCGAAATTTATCTAGACATATGATGAATTTAAGATTTAAGATTTGTTAATGAACTGGGCATGGTTTAATCAACATAATTTGAAACGGCCACTTTGAAACAGCAACATCGCGAGCCACAGCGGAAGAGGTCGCGTACGTACGGACGTTTCGGCCATACAAGTATAATTTTACTTATATCATGGAGTTATACATCAAGATGACGTGAACTGACACGCCTATTAGCAATAATCTAAATTGGCTTGAACACTTTTTAATACAAATAATATAGCTGGCGTTCTACATCCTGTTGAATTGTATACCGCCTTTTAAACAGCAATAACAAATGATCGGGCTTTAGGCTTTTTCAACAGAAATATTACTAGAGCCTCACATGTTTTAGCCGTTAGCCTCAGCAATATAAAAAGGCTTAACGCTTGTGATACATACGTAACGTTTAAATTATACTTAGCCGAAACATCCGTACTCCCCAAAATACCTGGCCGAATGCCCGCTCCCCAAAATACCTGGCGGAAACATCCGCTTTCCCCCAAATACCTGGCCGAAATGCCCGCACTCCCCAAAATACCTGGCCGAAACATCCGCCCTCCCTAAAATACCTGGCCGTAACGTCCTAGGCCGAAATGTCCACTGGCTGAAACGTCCTACAACCAGTCACGACATGGTATACATACATGGTATGGCAGCAAGAGGGTCGCGGCAGGACATGTTATGTTATATGGTATGGTAGCCTAACCATAACGCCAACGTGACCAGCTAACACCTTTACCAAGTCCTAATAATATACAGTACACAGAAGGAAGAACATGGACTACACTAACAGGCAGCATCCTTGGTGAGGCGGCAAGACTTAGGTCTAGTCGGTTGTCGAACCTGTTCATGCGAAGCGGAAAGCCATCGCTGGCATTGGCACTAAAGACTCCACAGATACACAGAACACCGTGAATTCTATCAGTGCCATTGTCAGAGATAGGAAAGCACATGCAAAGCCATACTAAGCAGTGTAAACAAAAGCATAAGCGTAAGCACAGAAAGAATCTAACTAAATGGAACATCATAGCCTAGGAAAACGTGAACAAAAGCTGCAAGAGCCGAGGTGAAAATAGCATGT